>JAODLC010000015.1:1812948-1858364 GCA_026781145.1 Hippopotamyrus pictus
TTTGAGGACCAGAAACCACATCCGACATCAGTACTGCACCACCATGTGCCAGATCAGGGGACTATGGAAGCTGCCTTAAAGGGTGACCCTGAAAACAGGCCCGCCTTCCAGAGCCCTGAGCAGGGAGTACCAGAACACCAGGGTGCCGGGGCTTCAAAGCGCAGTGGCTGTGGGCGGCAGGTGTGCGAACGAGATGCCGAAGATGAAGATGAAGGTCCATGTGCCCCACGTTTTACTGAAAACTATGCCGTCATTGAAATTAAGAATCTGCCTTTTGACTCTGCACATGAGAAATACGGCCCCACAGAATGGACGTCCACAGGAGAGCCTATCTCAAAGACGCCAAAAACACACAGAAGGGCTGCTGTAAGTGAGAAATGGCTCACTTGCAAGTTTTGTGGGAAGAGTTTTCCGTATTTAAGTTACCTCAAGAGGCATCTGCGCATTCATACGGGGGAGAAACCATACAGCTGTGTGCAGTGCGGGAAAAGGTTCTCTGATGTAAGCAACAAAAGAAAACACGAGAGAATACATAAAGTAAACCGACCCTTTCATTGTTCTCAGTGTGGGAAACATTTTACCGGCCGCTGTCACCTTAAACGACACCAGAAAACTCATGCTGGTGAGGTTTAATGTGTCTGGACTTTTCTAGCATTTATCTCAGTTGTGTTTCTTTAAGGGGACAGGCCTCTGCATGTAAATTAGCCATAGATTTCTACCATTTAGTCTCTTAGAGTGGATTAGCCTGTGTTTGTCATTGGTTTACTTCAATTGTTTTGCATAATTTACTTTTTATGGTTCCCCCGAGGCTGAAGTTGGGTGCTCATTCGCAGGATCTGAAAAGAATGTTTTCAGTGTTACATTTAACTAAGATAATGATAGTTCAGATGATTTTGGTACCGACTTTAGACACGTGGCCATTGGCTGTCAAATTTAACTGAATTCGTTAAACTTGGAATTCATTAAACTTGGAATCTGAGTTGTACATTTGATTTCTCAGATATTATTGAATGTATTTTGTGAATTTTTCAATTTAATGCCCTCTTTGGTACTCTTCCATTGAGACCTACTGTACAAATAATGCATTTTCTGCCCAGGTTAAAAGCTTCTTATTCACACTTTCCCTACGGGGATAGTACACACAGCGGCCCATGCTGTGCTGTTCATAATAAAATCATTTTGAAAGCACAAAAATATGTATGAATGAAATGTTTAACACTTATGTCATATCTGAATGTCCCAAATCTCCCTGTAATAAATGGTGAAATTACCCAGCCTTAATGTTATTTTTCTTTTTTAACTGTAAAATGGCAGCAGGGCGTGGTGAGCTAGTGCACACGTTGATTTGCCGATGGGAGTTTTACTTACACAAATATGTCCTGATGGCAGAATGAAAAAGAATTGGTTCAGGGAGATAACCAATCAGATTGTAGAGGAGGTGGGCCCAAGCAGCTAGAGGAAGTGGGGCCACCGAATCAAATGTCTTGGTTCAGCCTCCTTCATCAGTTGTTTACTAAGCCCTGCCTATATTGCCAAGTAATCACACTAGTTGTTTATTGACAAAATGTGTTTTACTTTGTAATTTTTTTTTATTAATGTAGCATTAACTAATAACACTGGATTTACAACTTATTTCCTGCAATATTTTGCGACACAAGGCAACAATCTAACAACTAAGTAGAACACAATATTGAAGCACAATGTAGCACATTTTAACTTTCGAAATCCGCATAAATTTTGATGTTTTACAGAAACATTGGTTTCCTTTTTTCACACGACAATCCTGGCATTCGTATTTCTTAATACTGTTAAAAAAATAAGCGTAGCGTTACTAAATTTTTCGGGGAGAACATTAAACTTGCTTTTTTCTCGATGTTGCACAAAAACACGTGTAAGTTTTTGAAAACCTGAAATATCTTCACCACTGTGCCTCTCTCACATGGCATCATATTCTCAGTCTAAGACTTGATGATGCAGCTTATGGAGCCATTCATTGTCTGTCCTTTTTGTTCAGTACTCTTCAGCGAGTCGCTACTTGCTACTTTTCCTTTTTGTGTTTTGTTTTTGCCCATTAGACGTCAGACGGCTGGTGCGTCTGGTTCCTCCTCTCCGCCTCCCTGCCTGCTGCTTCGCTCCTCCTGCTCTCCGCCTCCCTGCCTGCTACTTTGCTCCTCCTCCTCTCCGCCTCCCTGCCTGCTGCTTCGCTCCTCCTGCTCTCTGCCTCCTTGCCTGCTACTTTGCTCCTCCTGCTCTCCGCCTCCCTGCCTGCTGCTTCGCTCCTCCTGCTCTCCGCCTTCCTGCCTGCTGCTTTGCTCCTCCTGCTCTCCGCCTTGCTGCCTGCTGCTTTGCTCCTCCTGCACTCCACCTCCCTCCTCCCCCTTTTCCTGGGCTTCCATCGCCGCCTCCCCCAAGCCCTTCTCCTCTCCCCCCTCTCCTTCGCTTCTCCCCTTCGCCTCCTCTGCAGCCTCCCCACCTTCCTTATCGCCTCCCGCCTCGCTCCTCTCTTCCGCCCCAGCCTCAGGTTCATTCTTGCTTTCCCCCTGGTTGTCTTCGCTCGCTGCCTTCTTTTCTTTCCTTTCTTTCTCAACCTTGGACAGGTGCTGACAGAGGGACTGCACATATGTGAAGACGCACAGAGGGTCAGGCCTGTCCCCCATTAGTATCATATCCTCCACTTCCAGTAGGGGGCAGCAGTCAGCCTTTGACCTAAGAAAAGGAAAAGAATGCAGGATATAAGCACAGTAACTGGAACACATAAAGAAGATAATGTAAATCGGGCTCCTTATGACACCTAACGCGTGATCATGTTATAGCGGGAAATTGTTCTGTATAATGACACTACGAGATTAAAATGTAGCACTGGTCTTCCCTGCCTGACCAGAGACTTTGAACACACTTCAATAACTAACCCTTGTCATATGACCCGTCAGCTAGCTTAAGTCTGCTAGCAATAACTCCGAGTCTTATGTCTTACTAAAAGAGAACAGATTAATGAGTAAATAGATACCAGATTCGATCCCACATTGGACTACTGCATGAATGTTTCCAGGTTCAGCGTAAGACACTTCCTTCGTTTCTGGTCCTGTTTGTGTGGGAAAAGGCTTCAAATTGTGTACGTTAACGTATGTACACTACTACAAAGGTAAGAAAATAGAGTCAGGGGAGGTCAATAGTGCAAACCTTGTGTTATGAAACGAGGAAAAGGTGTGAGCTGCCACACTAATTAACAATAGAGAGGAGTTTAATATTCACCTCGTTACAGTTAAGCTTGAACTTCAGAAGTTCATGATTTTCTACTAACTAAATTAACAATAGTGGGCTCTGCTGGGAAACTTACATTCTAGACTGAAATGTATTCAATCATGCAAAATTAGGAATAACTCAGAGGGAAACACAAGTTTGCCCTTTTCTTAGGTTAAGCAGTTTATATGTTCCCCCACAGACTAAAACTGACACGCCTTATTTGTACGAGCCACTGATTTCTAAGCTTAGATTAAATTGGGACGCAAAAGACACTTAAACTGGCATTTTATTGGATCAATATTATGTGGACACCTGAAATGTCTAAATTCACCTGGTACTAGGCAATTGATTATGATTCTGAAGACGCTGTACAAAAAAGGAACACAAATATTTTTTCTGCTTCCCTCTGGAAATTCCATTTTGAATATCTTCCAGCCACTCAAAAAAAAATCAGATGCTGCACTAATACCTCATACTTTATATCACCAGTGCTGTATTTAAGTGAACAGAGCAGAAATGCAGTAATAGTGATATTTTTAAACATAAACATGTCACTGTAATGAGTGTCTCCCTGGCTTCCCCTAATGATTGGGGAGGCTCCAGTTTTTTCCCTGACCTTGTATTGGATAAGCAGCTGGAATATGATCGGATAAAAGATCACGCTGAACACTGTCAATCTCAGTTCCTGTCTTTTCCTGCTCTATCCGTTGTTTCCTTGTTTGGCCAGCAGGTGTCACCGGTCATCCTGTTAGTTTCTGTGTTTAGTGCCTGTCACAGTGCCTAGCGTGTTCACTTGCTCCTTGGGCCGCCGTCTGGCTGAATGGGTTCGGTGTGGTGCTGAGAGCCCTGCTCCTTAACTATCATGGGTTTGAGGGTGGTTGGGGGTCCACCTCAATTGTTGCTTGACTTTTTGTGTTTTCTGCCCCAGAACTCTGTGCAGTACGTTCATTGTTTTCTAGTGTATTCAGTATTTCAGCACTGGTTCTTGTCTGTATGCATTTATTCTTAGTTATCCCTGCTTACTTCTAGTTTCGTAGTCATGTCTTGTTACTTATGTTCCCAGTATCTCCTAGTGTTTGATTGCTTGATCGCTTGATTGTTTATTGCTCCCACATGTTCCTCATAGTTCCTGGTCTATAGTGTTTGGTTGTTTGTAATGGTTCACACCTGTCCCTTGTTTAGCCCTCATCATCTGTATATATGTGTCTCTCCTTGTCCTTTTCCTCAGTTGTGTGCAACCTGCTACTTCTTCAGTAAGTGGTTGCTTCTTCCCCGCCCCCTCTGTGTTAGTCTTGGTAATATAGCTGTCTTTGTCTGAGCCTTCGTTATCCCTTTTGTTTCTGTGTCTCAGTTTTACAATAAAATCTTCTTTGTCCATAGGCCACATCATTGATTGCCCTTCTATATATGAAAAGGCACAAGGGTGAATCTTACAAAATGTAGCAAATGAAAAATTCACACAAATATCGCTCATGATCATCTTGATAGAAAATCCTCTCTATTCTTACTCTTGTATTACCTGCATACAGCTGTCATACATAACCCTTTCCATACAGGTGTGTAGTAATGTTGTCGGTGCTTAGTCTGCTGTCCATGCACGTACTCTGCTGTGCTGAAGGCCAGGGTAAAGTTCTTTTCTCTCTCGTCCGCTTGAAGAGAGGAGAAATCGAAGGCGTCGGGGAAGAAGCGATGGACAAGGGCGCAGAAGGCGAGGCCGTCTGCCCAAGACGAGGAGAAGTTCTCGATGGACACGCTCTGTGGAAAGGAATGAGCCCACAATGCGTGTTGAGTTTCAGGGGAGAATCTGCTGCTGTGCCCATGATTGAGGTAGTTAACCCCAGTTTTCTAGGCTAAATTATCCAGTTGTGTAACACTGGTTATGCTATTAATAAATGTACTTGCACTTCTTAAATGTCACAAAATGCTATAATACTGGAAAATAGTTTGACAGTCCTATTCTTCATAAAAACATCTACTAAAGGCTCTTGCGGAGTCAGCACTTTAGCCGCTGATGACATTTATTACAATAGTAAGAATCGACGTTGTTCTGTTTTGACCAATCCCATGGCTTTAAGTTCTCACCTCATAATTACGGGTCTTGTTTTGACACCATTGGAGAACCTTCTGCTTGATAGAGCCTCCCATGCCTCCCCCAAAACCTATAGATGACTTCTGCACCTTAAAATTGCGAACGACCGGTTTCCTGGAAGATGATTGGTTAAGACGTACATCAACCCGACGGTCAGAGAAAAGGTCTTTCTGTTGAAACTCAGGGGTACCTGAAATGCACCAAGCTGAAGCGCAGAGGCCTCAATTAACTTTGTCTAATAATGTCAACCACCCCCCCGGGCTTCTGACCACATTAATGTACCTCTGCTGGCATTAATGACTAAACAAAAGCTATGCAGAGAGAATGACTCCTGCATTCCACTATAGACTTATTGGATGCTGTTACCTGTAATCACTACACTGTGAAGTATAGTTCACATGGAGGGGGCTGCGGGATGTAACTGAATACACGTTACAGGACACTGTCCAGTTAGAAGTAGTCACAGCAATAGCGGTCAATTTGAAGAAGATCAATTCAGTTAATTCTGAAGTGTTTGTTTGTGATTGAGTTTTGTAATTGAGCAAATTAACTCATTTGAGGTCTAAATCTAACAAGTCAGCAGGAAGTAAGTGTGTGGGGGGGCTGAGGTCAGAGAGGAGGACGATTCGGGGCCGACAGCGGCAGCCAGTGGGACACGACCACTTACTCTCCGACGTCCTTCTGGAACTTGGCCATTATGTCTTTCTTTGTAGAAGCTCGCAATGAGTGGGCTGAACTGCGGGGACGGGACAGGGCGGGGGGGATGGTTGGCGTGGTGGTCGGCTTCCTTCTGGTTTTTGCTTTTCCCTTTGCATCATCCTTCGCTTTCTCGGGTCCTGCCTCCTCCTCTCGTTCCACGGGATTCTCTGCCTTCGTTTCGCCTTTCGCTTGTTTGTCACTTTGTTTCTCCTCCTTTTTACCCTCCATGCCCTTTCTCTGAACATCCTTCTCCTCATCTTCTAAGCTTTGCCTTCCTGGCTCTGTGTTTTCTCCTCTCTCTTTGTCTTCCCCTTTCTCCGTCACTCCCTCCTCTGTCTCCGCTGGTCGCGTGTCATTTTGCTCCCGAAGTTTAGCACTCTCCGGCCCCTCCCCTCTCGGACTTCCTTCTTCTTTCTCATTGGCTGCTTCTGACGGCCCTGCCCCTGCATTCTCCCCATTGGCTCCTCCTACTGGGTCCCCTCTGTCTTCCTCTGTTGTCCTCCGTTCATTTTCATTCTTGTCTTGGGCTGATGCACCGTCGTACTCTGTCTCTTGTAAAGAAAATAACAGGAAGGATTCTTAGTCTATGTATCATTTTAATGAGGATATTACCATGTTGATTCTCATTATCATTTCGATAATTAAACTGTATTGCCTGTAGTCATATGAGTGCAGCAGAGTGGTTCAGTTGGTACAGTTGTGCCTCTCGATTCCCGTCTTGGGAGTCTGAAGCCCGTTTTACCACGGCTCTGCATTGTCCTCCATTCCAAAAGATAGCCATTAGATAGTTCATCTGGGTACTGTCTGTGAAATCGCGAGTGGGTTCTGCAATAGACTGTCATGCCATCCAGGGTTATTCCTCTTCTTTTGTGCCCTGTGCTGCCTTGGGCAGGCTCCAACCCCCCTGCCCCCCGGGGGGGCGTTAAATGGCTCAGCAGGCTAAGTCTCTGTGCCTGCGATCGGAAGTTCACCACTTTGAGCCCCCACCCTTGGCAGAATAGTCACATGTCCAAGGTCTTAAACCACCAGGTGCGGGGGTGGCACACATTGACTGACCCTGTGCTGTGACCCCCCCCCCCCCAAGCTCTGGGGTAGGCAAGGAGAAGCATTCCAATGTACGTGTGCAAATGGCAAATAAAGGATTTATCATTTATCATTTATCACAGCAGTGCGGGACACATGGTTGGAAAATGGAGAGATGAATGTGATCATACAGAGAGACCCTGGATCTACTGCCTATCAACAACTGTACCCACTGAGCCACTGCTGCGTTACCCTATCATTCACAAACATAATAAATGCAGGTTGTATCAGTACAGAAAAACAAGCACAGACTGTATCAGTAACCGAATGGCCGTAGGGGATCCTTTCAATCCTAGATTCAGTGTAAGTTTCACTGTACTGATATCTCAGCAGGAATGAGAAATAAAACACTTTGGGGCCCACAGAACATTCGCTTTAAAAACAGATATTATGTTGTACTTTCCTCAGCATTTACACTTTACTGCCTTTCTGTGTCCTTGTTGAGTTGTGTCCTTGTCCTTCCTGAGTCCTTCTATGTTATTTAATTGTTTTTTTGTTTTACATTTAAGAAGGTACGAAATAAGAAACAATAACAAATGGCAACTGAATATGTCTGAATCCAGGACCGTTCGCACACCTTATTTTTGTCCTCCTCCATCTCAGCAGCTGCTGCTTCGGTGTCAGCTTCCTCTCTTTGCGCTGAGATGTCCCCCATCTCTGACTTTCCTCCTCTTGGCAGTTTTTTTCTTCTACTGGAACAGAGGGTCAAATAAAATTGAACTCGTCCCGTTATCTAACCAGACGCCCCCAGTCCACTTCTGTTCAAAAAAGTTTCAATCATTCCGTCAAACCACAAAGCGTTTTATCCATAAACTTTAAAGCCCGGTTAGCACTCACTGTGCACTTCTTGCAGTGTGTTCACTCTTTTTTGCACACTTCCTGTTCTCTCCGTCCTTGAGCTGGGACCGTATCCTGGTGTCTCTTTTTGATACGATACATCACACTCCCCATGGGGCGTCTTCCAGCTCTTATTCACCGTCTCTCTGGCCCCTTTATCGGCACTTTATTTGACCTTTATGTGACACGGGGCTCCCAAATTAGAAAGTGTGACATAGACGGAGCCAAACCCCCCCCCGACAGCTGCTTTGGCTGGATGGCACCTCCGTCAATACACACACGGCTTTATCCGCCAGGGCACATGAACCCGTACGCTCTGACACACGCAGCCAGCACACGCGTGTCAGCTCTAAAATTGTCCTGAGGGTTTGCTGGATGTTAAAAGCTTTCCTCGAACCTTTGAGCTCGAAATGCCTCAACCGCCTGCCGACTTTCACCTGTCACTCCGTTCTCCCGAGGACCATAGTAGTAAAAGTCACCGTTTGCCATTTGCCAAAAAACACTGAATAATGTTCAAAGTTTTTCTCCTTCTGGTTCTTTGCTCTTTGCAAGGTCAAAGAGATCGAGACACTGTCATTTTAAACGCCCCATAATTTTTTAGGTGGTTGACATATCGAAGAAAGCTGCTTGATATGCTTTTTTCTTTTTTTGCTTGACCGTAAGTTTTTAAACATTGCATGTGGAAATCTCCATTTGCGGCAACTCAGTGCAAATGACCACACACATGCTGTCCTGCTTATCAATGGAATTGAATTCCCTAATGTAAATCTAGACAGAGGTGCTGCTTGTTGGACACAAGACTTTTTTGCTCCCAGACTCCTTGACATAAAGAAGAAAAGGCACAGGCACCAGACACAAAAACACAGGCTACTGATTTAGGAGGAAAAAGACCAGACTTCTCACCTGTTTTATTTACAGTGTTTGTCCTTCCTTCTCTCTCTCCTAGCTTGCTGATATCTCGCAGTGTCCAAGGTTGTGTGTAAACACCTCTCTGGCTTGCAATATGGTGCAAATGAACCCTAGTGATCAGGATGTCAGTCCCTCTAAAATGAAGAAATCTCCTTCTCTTGTAGAGTGCTGTCAGTGTCCAACAATGTCCACCCAGTGGTCGTACCTAAATTTATATCCTGTCATTCCACCATCTCCTTGTCCTTTAAACTTTGCATCTTTTCATTCAACACAAAACAGATGTCCTTAAAAATAAACCGCTATCTTCCTCCACCCATTCCCTCTGTCTTTATCACCCCCCCTTCCCCCATCTCTCTATGCTTCTGTGGCTAAAAATATGACCATGCCTTCTTTACTGTTCCCCTTTAGTGTATTTCTGTAAATTTCTTTAGGAATTTTTCCACTGTATAGACCAAGGTACTGAAAATTCAGTCCGATGATTGTTGGTAACACTGAAAAAAGACTTAAAGTAAATTTATCTACGTCCACAACAAAGATTACAGATAAACAACCACATCCATGATATCATTCATCACCCAGATACTTATCCAGTCCAGGGGGAAGCTGGAATACTGTATCTCCCAAAGCAGAATATGGCAGAAGGCATGGGACATCAGTCAATCCAATACAAATAGGTGCTCTGATCATATTTTTTAATGTTATGTGCTCATGTTACATGTGTTTCCTGTGGGTTTTCATGTTTTCTCCCACAGTGCGAAAATATACAACTAGGTCAATTGGCATCTCTGAAATACATCATTGTGTGTATATGTTCTGCAACAGACTTGCATCCTGTCCAGGGTATATCCCTGCCTAGTTCCCTGTGAAGTACTATGTCCAGGATAGATGATTCAAAAATGGATGGATATGGCACCTGATTTTATTCAGACCAAACATGCTGAATGATTTAGGTTTAAGTAAAATGCAACCAGGCAGACACCACGTGCTATTCACTGCCTTTTTCCAAATCTTGAAACCAAAGAGACAAAGCAGTCACTATTAAACGTCAGCTGCAGCTGCAACTGTACAACTGCAGAGTTGTACAACCGACCAAATAAATAATGTAAAAGAACCAAATAAACAGTAGAGGGCGCCACATTCATGATAATCAACGGAGGTACATTTGCGCAGGAGTAGTACTCGTAAGATATGAGAACTACTTACATTTCCTTTGACGGTTCCTTAAATTAAAAACTGCCCAATTCTTTTTGGTAATTACCGTTTGATTACGTGTAATTATTCCTTATTTTCTCCTAGAATACTTTCTCAAGCAATCTCAAGATTTTGAACATTGCCTGTAAATTATATTTCAAGTCTTTCAAACACATTAGGGCATACACTATTTCTTTTAAGCCACTGTGGACCAATATGGGCACAATGTTTCTCTATTGAAAAATACTTTCATTTCAGGTTTCTAATATTAAAAAAAAAATCAAAAATGGTTTTTCTTCTGTAATTTAGTTGTATTGTGTTTTCGTCTGACCTAATAAGCTTTCCAGTCCCCGCTGCGGAGAAGCAGCACCACAGCCTGATGATACCAGCACCGGACCTAACTGCGGACTCAGTGATGAGTGACGCACTGCGCCTGATCTGTGTCAAACATAACACTTGGCATTTAGGCGAGAAAGTTCCGTTTTGGTCTCATCTGACAAGAAAACCCTCTAAGGGGAAGCATCCCAGTTTATCCCATAGCAGCCTCTCAGTTTGGAGAGAGTCCGATTTGAGCGGAATGAATGTGGAACGTAACAATTGAGTACCCGGAAAATTGACTTTGGGTGGGGAACTCAAGCATGGCACAGTAATGTGTAGTTGTAATAAAATTTACTTCGTAAGGCCAAGCCTATATATGACCAGTATTACATGGTAGTTATAGGGTTGCTTCTTTTAATCTGAAGAAATATGGATTGCTAACACCCACCCCACCCCAGCGCACCCTTGACCACGCCCCCATGAATGTATGTATATATATAATATCTATATGTCTTGACGTTTCATTAATCTGAAGCATGTTGCTTGTTATTATTCTTGAAAGCATAGTCTTCATAGTTAATTAAGCCTCTACTTAATATTCCGCCCATTAAAATTCCGTCCCAGAGACAGCCATCTCCTCTACCGCATGTGAGTACAGCTTTCCAGCCTTAGTAAAAGTAACCAAACAAATGGTGCACTGACTATTAATACATGGGGGAACACAAGCACGCGAGGGTCTTTTTACCCCAAAATTCCGAAAATTAATGGAGGTTGACTTGGAATTACAATAACGGAATAGCGCGTATTTGATTGTATATACCAACAGCGGATGAGGGATATAATAAAGTAATGAGTAAGTTGATGTTACGAATCGGTTATAATTAAAATTAATAGGTGCCTAATTCGTGCCTATAATGCTGAATATTTTCAGGTTTATTACGGTGTTATGGACACCCCGTGTGTCGTTTTTTCTTGGGCATTTACTTTCATATATATATACATAAATCATATTAGTATAGATAATATTATGAAAAGTTACGATTGGTCGTGTAGGTTTTGTGTATGCCGCATTTTAAGCCTCAGTATTTGGTGGCCGTACATAATTGAGTGTATTTTAGATTAATTTGTCTTAATGTAAGACTAAAGTCAGTTTGCTGTTATGACCTAGCGCTGTTAGGCTGAACTAGGGATAGATTATATATGATGATATATTATTTGGTTTTGGTTCGAGTCACACACCTCCTGTCTGTGAGGAGTTTATGTGGACTGCTGTCTTGCGTGTGTCCGTGTCCCGTGATGAAATGTCATCGCACCCGGGGGGCTCTCTGTCAGACTTTAGGATGAATTCGTGGGTTTGATGAGTGATTAATTGCTTCTGAACAGATGGGCGTGCTCACTCTTCAAAACACAATTTTTCTTTTATCCCTTTATGGTCTTTTCCTGACGTAGCTGTAATAGGTTAGTGCTCCAGCTAAAAGTCTTGAACCAGATCTCCTACAGGCTAGTTGTTGTGGCTGGATGGACATTAGATCCCTACTTACCTTATCCCACACATGGCCCCAAGGTGTGCTGTTGTTTTACTTGTGTCAGCAAAATATTTGGTTAATGGCCTTTCCTGATGCTCAAAGACCCAACACCCGCAAAAAGCTGTTTGGCACCTGATAAATGGGGAAACATGTTTTGCCTGTTTGCATCACAGAGAAGAGGAAGAAGAGACCGTCGTATGATTAACTAAATATACACATCCAGAAATATTTGCTGACTTGCAGTATTTTTTGGTACTCAGCCACCAAATCTATTAGAATCCTTACTACTGCTACTAAAAAATAAGTTTTTGTTGAAGAATATGATTTATATTTTTGTCTATCTATGCTAGTTCGTATGGGTTCCTATATCACAACATGGAAGTTTAGGCTATACGCAGTCAGAGAGCGTGAAGGAGAGTGAAAGGCTTTTTCTGGGTCTAAGTGTGTTCGTCTTGTGATGTTAAGCATGAGTGCTGTGACTAAGATAGTTATCAGTGAAGGTTACATCACTCTCCTGCTGACCACACTGTTTGACAGCTCACTCTGACGGGGGGGGGACAGTGTCTGTGTTGAGATCACCAAAGGCCATAACGATTACAAACTCAGTCACAGAAATCATTGGACTGATAAAGTGCCATTTTGAATTTAATGTAATTCACTCTGTGTTGTGTCTCCATTCTATATTGAGTTGTTGGTAACCCTTTACTTGGGGGGGGGGGCAGGGGGCACAAATAATGTAGTAGTACACCCATAAAGTATTAATTAACCAGAGACTGTGTTAGTTATGTACTGATCCCATGTTCGTTCATCATTAATCAATTATTATGGTTCATGTATTTCAAGCAGATACTGTTTGTTCTTGATTTGCACTGAGTTACTAATGTTCACTTGCCAAGCCTTATTGTTCAATTCCGATTTTTTGCTCAGATCAGACTTGCCTGTCCTCAGATTCATAAATACAAGCGTCCTGTATCTATCTGTAATGTGAACGCATCGGTCCTCCGCAATGACATGCATGTTCACGCCGATATGTTTTTGCACGAGTCATTTGCGGCACCAACAGCAACAAACGCTATGACTGATGACGACAGCGCCCAGCGCATGCGTATAGGCGAAATAAACACTTGCATTCCAATCTGACTGCTCTCATTTATGTTGCATGGCCATGCATATATGAATGTCACTCAGATTTGTAAAGATTGGATTTCTGTGTCCACAAAACTCTGAAAACTTCAGATCTGAGTCACATCAAGTCACGTCAATTAAAGTGTTACTGAGTTGTTTTTAGGGCCTGGAGTTGAATTTGACTTTATTAATTTAAGCTGACAAAGATTACAAAAGAACTTATTACCAGGCTACCATTAGGAATGTAGTTGGTAAACACTGACACCTGGTCGACCTGTCACACCCTCAAAAGGTCATTCTGCAAATATGAGCCTCTCCAAAGAGAAAACAACTGACTCAGAATGTCTTTTCTTAATGGGTGTCAAAAAATAGATTTTTCTAATATGGCTGGCTTTAATGGGACTTGGAAATAATTGTAAAAATGGCCGCTGCTGACGTGGTGACCATACACAAGAACAATATATTTAAATACATTTCTGAGACATATCCAGATATTTTAGACATGTACTTAAATATTAAAAATCCATCACAATGGGGCACAATCGACGGCCCACAGTGCGGCCTTGTATGGCAAAGGGGACTTTATAATAAACGACACTCGGAAGACATGAAACAAAAGGGACCATGAGGGGTCTAACCAAAAGCAGGTAAATGATACTGGAGTAAACAAAGACTTAAACCAAACTCAAGGAAACAGAGTGACCGCAGACAAGGTCAGGTAAAGAATGTACAGCAGATAACAAACAGAAAACAAATGCAATTACCAACAAAAGCGAACAGCAGGTATATATAAATATACATGGGCTAAACAAGTACAGGTGTGAACCATCACAATAAACCAAACACTAAAGAATAGAGGCAACAAGGAACAGGTGCAGGTCATTCACAATCAATGACAATACAAAACGCTAGAAACGGTTTGTCCAGTGACACTGGCTGATCAAATAGGGAAACGATGAACAGGACAGGGAAGGAACTGATCCAGACACTACAAATGCGACACACACACGTACGTATATTTCAATATATATGAATATATCGTACATGTGTTGTGATCACCCAGCGGGCAGGAAGGCAGCAAAGCCGTGAAGTCGGAAATAGGGGTTTATTGGCACAAACGGGGTTGACCGCGATGAACATCAATGACCGATCTGGGAAACAAAGGAAGATGCGGACTAATATACACAAGACTAGCCAAAAAGAACAGGACACAGGTGATCACAATTAACACGAGGTAATGAGCGGGGCGTGGCACACAGGAGGATCGAACGAGCCAGTCATGACAACATGATTATATTTTTGAAATGTCTTTGAATATATGTGACTGTATTTATTACATTTAACACATTTAACAGTTTTAGTTACTATAATATTTACATTGCATACTGATGTATTTGAATTGACTAATAATTGTTGCTGTTATGTTATTGATTTAATTGTTGCTCATTTATTCACATACTTCAGAAGGCAGGTAAATTCAATTCAAAATCGACGCTTATTTAATTTCATAAAAACTTATATGAATTTGTTAACTTTCGGTTAAATTTTCCTTTTACTGCCGTGGATTGCTTTCATTTTTGTCCCCACTTTGTCTAAGTTCTGACGGCTTGGAGCTGACCACACCTAGGGCACCTGACCACACCCAGGGGCACCTGGTGTAATTTGTGGAGACCGCCCCTTAGTTGCTTATGTAAATGACAAGAAAATTCATGTCATAGTTAGACCCGTTCACAATATAACCAGGAGACCTACACTATGCAGAGCAAGGGGCCACAAGGACCGAGACTGAAGGACACTGACCAGGTTTGTTTTGTGTTTAATTGGTGGGGTCATGCATTTAAAGACTGTGGGCTGGCGGAAATGAGACATTTTCCTTAAATATAGGACCCTGTTGCTCAAAAACATGATACCGCACAACAACCTGGACAACGGCAGCATCTGGTCACCCGACATGTTTCAGCTACATGATTGCTATATAAGCCCTACTTATAGTCCAAGATAAAACTGATTTTCAGAGCAGAAACGTCTTAATTTAATAAGTTGTTGTCAAATAGAATTGCAGATGTTTCCTTTACAAAAACAAGATGTGGAGTTTCAAATCCCTTTTACCAAGATGGGTGTTGCAAAGGGGTGGGGGGGCTCATTGGACCAGTTTGGTGGCATAGAAGCAAATTAAATAAGCCAAGCGTGACTTTTGTTCAATGTAAATAACAGCAGGGGGCTGTTCCACAAAGCAGGATTTCTTGCTTATCCGGATGACTTGTCGGATTTAAGGTAGTATGGGCTAAAAGAAAAGGAATGAAAATAAAGTCCATTTAGCCCAGACTACCTTAAATCCAAGGAGTTATCTGGCTAAATAAGAAATCCTCCTTCATGGAATACCCCCCGTAATGAACTTATCACAAACAAAACGGTGATGACTTATTTTATGTGTCTCGGGACTGAGCCGGTGCCTAAAAAGTGAATTAATTGAAAAATAACTTTCAGTTAATGTTTCATTTCCTTTTTCAGGGACCGTACTGGATAGAGAAGTGGAAAAAAAAACGATTACTGATAAATACGAACTGGATGACTTGAAGCAATAATTGCCATAAAGCATCCAAAATGACCTGAGCCAGGTTACGCCGACTGCATTCATACGTTATCTGTAATTGTGCTGAGCCGCGCGCATTGAAATACGTGAGCTGTGTCCCTGGCATCTCCCATCATGCCAGGGAGGATGCAGGTCACCAGGGCGTGCTCCCCCTTTTCAGTGTTTCCTCTGGTGTCTTCGTTTGTATGACAGGAGCATTTCAGATGTACGAGGTGAAATCCGTGGCTTAACCAGACAGGGGGTCAGACAGCTGTATCTGCCCTTTGCCCTCCTTTACGTTTGCCCCACCCCCCATCTTGATATTTCACACGCAGATGGGCCGCATTTTATATTTAACGAAGGCGCATGATTGCAGATCGGGTGTGCTTTCCCAGTTCCCTTTCTTCCCGCGTTAGAGAATTTGGCTTCCTGTTTGAATCTCTGCAGACAAAGGCAAAAAGCTGGATGTGATGAAATCAGAATGGGTGGGGTGGAGTGGTCTATAAAAGCAGAAACACAAGGGGGGAGAGTCACAGAGCCCCTCTCTGGAGACGCTAGTTGGGCATCTTACTCTTGTAAGCTCTCTCAGCAGTGCAGTAATTTTACTATCATTACTTTTAAGGCGTCGGCTAATTTTTTAAATTTATTTATACTCCCAACAATGATATCAGTGTCGTTTGTTCACATTCCATCGGTTTTATAAATAACGTTTTATATTACTTGTTACCCAGGACATTAAGAAAGTATTATTTTGTTTTCTTTTCCCCACCGACACTGTGTTCTGCCGTCTGTCTGAAGCTGGGAGGTGGGAAGGAGCGACGGAGCGAGCGGAGTGCTGGAGGGGCAGAGGCGGGCGGCACGAGCGGGCAGAGGATGGCGTGCTGTCGGGACGGAGCTGGGGCGCGCCGCTGGCTGACGCTGGGCTCGGGGCTGCTGGAGTGCCTGTGCTTCGCCGGCATCGTGTTCGGCTGGGCCTCGCTGGTCTTCGTCCTGAAGGAGGAGGGCTACTTCGCCAGCCTGTGCACGAACGGGACGGCGGTCAACGGCAGCGAGCACGGCGGTAAGCGTGCGCTTCGCGTCCCTGCAGCGCCGTCCGACTGCCCCCGGGTCACCTGTCACCCCCGTCCCCTCTCTCCCAGACTGCAGCGGCGAGGACGACCAGTTGTCCCTCATCTTCACCATCGCCTCCTTCCTGAACAACTTCCTCCTGCTTCCCAACGGATTCTTCTTTGACCGCTTTGGCACTATGGCCACGAGGCTGCTTGCAGTGTGAGTCCGCCCTTAACTGTTGGAGGCGTGTTCGCGGCCGCAGACTTAGCATTTGATCTGATTATCGTGGCATGAGTCTTTCAGATACCTTTATCATCCTTAGACCCAGACATGACAAGCATTTACCCATGATCCCTCTACAGACGGTTACCTCGTCGCTGTGCAGTTATAACAATCGATGCGTTCCAGAGGCTTGGTTCAAATGCTGTTTGTGGTGACAAAGGCTCACTTTGCATCCCGGTTAGGCCACATTTGTGCATCATTTCTGTCCTCAGTGGTGCTATTCGAGTGACATAACCGTGTTACAAATGGCAGCGTACACAGTCTGATGGCTGGGAAAGTGATTAGATGTATGCTCAGCATGGAAATCTGCTCTATTTTATAAAATAATTTTGTCTTAATACCTTTTTATTGCCTTTTTTTCAGTTTAGTTTGTTTAGTTTTATGAGTGAAAAGTTTGCCCCTTAGTGTTCCTGATGGACAGACTTCGCCGTTTACATACGCCGCACTCTTGCTCATATTAGAGCTTCCATCGCTCTCAGAATGGTTTATTAGGCTCCATTGTTTCTCCCTTAATAGCGATGAACCAGACCAGAAGCGCTCTCTTTGGCAGGATGTTCTCCGGTGCAGTAGATGTTGTTACGCACAGCCTTCTCTACCTTCTCCTAACTCGTGTGTGATACCAGCCTTTTTGCAGAGTCTAAGACGATAGATCATGTTTGCTTACGGCCAGGCAGGAGCCCCAAGACAAAAGGCAGGAACCAAACGATGGTGATGAACGTTCCTGATCACCCTACCATGTGGCAGGCAGATTGCGCCATCTTTGTTTGCTGACTTGCATAGAATAACACCTTTCCTGTTGGTCCTGTTCAAAGTCAGGGCTGGTTGGTTTCCAAATTACCTTTCACTATTACAGATGACATAGATCCGATACGTGCCATTAATATTGGCCCGACGCCAGGAGAAAATGCTTGCGTGGCTATCTGAAATGCTGCTGGCCTTCATGTGGCATGGCGTAAACAAGTGAGAGTCAGGTGATGTTCAGGTGATGTTCAGGTGATGGCTGGGCATTCGGCAGCGTATGTGTGTCAGAGCTATCCAGTGAGTTGAAATAATTTACGCTGAAGGAAGAAAAAAGCAAAACAGTAGAGTGTATGTAAGGCTATTCTTAAGTAGAATTTAACCCTTATGTCTAAATGGAAGAACATGTGGAAAAAAAGAGCTGAATAGCAGAGATGGTTGAAAGGTTCATGTCAGCTAAGTCTGAAACACAGTAAAATTTATCCAAACTAGATATCCTCAGACTTGCATTCTTTTCTAAAGTTTGGTTAAATACCTCTTTAAAAGTATTACTTGTGCTCCATTGTATATTTTGTAGTAGAGACTTATGTGTATGCGATGGGCTGGCCCCCCGTCCAGGGTTGTTCCCTGCCTCGTGCCCATTGCTTCCGGGATAGGCTCCGGACCCCCCGCGACCCAGTAGGATGAGCGGGTTGGATGGATGGACTTATGTGTACTTTTTGACTAGAAATGGTTAGTTGGGGTATACCGTGGCATTTTTTATGATTGATTTCTTTATGTTGAATTTGGCAACAGATTACACAATTTGCACTTGAAGAAATATTTCTGTTGACTTCTGTGAAGTTTGTTACTGAATAAAACAAAGAAGCAGACTTTTGTTTGAGCAACATGGCCGTTATGTTTTCATATATTTTATATTATACGAAACAGTGCAGCTGTAACACTAAATGCTGCGGTATATTTACCATGTTAAGTGAAGTGCATTGATACAAATATCTCATTTAATACTTAACAGTTGATAAAGGGGAAAAAAATTATGGATTGGTATCAGTATCTGCAAATACTCAAAATATTAATATTGGGGGTCCTGCTAAAAATATTATGCCATATCGAATCACTGTAATTTGATTTATTATAGGAGGCCATTCAAGCTGGGATTTCTGGGTTACAAAGTAATATAACAATGTGTAATATAGCTAAATTCCTCACGTGCCACGCTGTGCTTCACGTTTTCGTCCAGCTCGCTGCATGCCCATGTTTGGTCTAATCTTTCCGAAACGTGGTTTAATCTTTCAGGGACATGCACCATTTCGACTCTCTGGTATGCTTATCATGTGTTGCCTTGACTGTCGATTATTTAAAGCAGGGACGTCTGGTAGGCCACAACAGGCTGATAGCCTTTATGGGGGCTTTTAAACTCTGAAAAAGAAATTAAAAAATAGAAATCACTCATTTTCGTTTCTACCAATTTTTATTTAATTTCAGTTTTGGGGTTTGTTTTAAGTTGAGTTTTTGTGTCTCACGCGTTTTGTTTTATTTTGATGGACCTTAGGGGGTTCAGTGGTTAGTATTGTTGCCTCACACCTCTGGGACTGGGGCTCCCCCCCTCCCATGTCATCATTTACTCCAGTTGCTCCAGTTTTCTCCTCACAGCCCAGAAACATGCTGAGGTGAATTGGAGTGACCAAAATTGTCAGTGAGTGCCCAGTCCTGTCCTCCTGGTTTGACTGGTTTTTCATTCAAAGCATTACAGCTTTTGAGGTTTGCAGGTCTTCCTGCTCTGTCCAAAGCTGAAGGCCATAAATAAAACAGGAACCCTCTACAAAACAGGCAGAAGGGGTTTGATGAACCGGACTTTCATTCACTTCGGTTTAGACATTCCTTTGCTTTGGTTTGGCCAGATTTACAGTTATTTTGTGCCTTGCTGTTGTTTTATAACCCTTCATAGATTTAAAGTTATATGGGGATTTTAAATCCTAGGTAAAATGGAACCAGATAAATAGCGATAAATTCATCATTATTAAGGAAATTTTTAATGCAAGGATACTCTTGGAGTTTTTTTTTTAAGGAAACTGTGCTATTAGCCGACACGGAGCATCATTTCAGAGAGCCTTATTAATAATGATTATATAATATAATAATTACACATGAAGTACTCAGGATCAGAAAACAATTAAGTCAGGGTCAAGGGGATAATTACTCAACAGAAGTTTAGGGAGTCCTGAACATTTTGCAGAGGAAGATGTTTTGAGTTGAAATATTACAGTGAAAAAGTTAATGAAGCTTATACTTTAGAACTGAATGGGTATTAGGACATATTGACGGACACAGAATTGTGAAAAAAAATACCAGTTTTTCAGGTGGCAGATAAGGAGAAAAATGTGAGTTCACATGATAGTGGGAGAGAGTGTAGACTCTTGCTGACTGAGCAGTGTAAGGGAGTGAACGGCACTGGATATGCTATGACCTCATACTGCCCAGTACTGGTCAGAGGAAATTGAATGATGCCTTATTCGCCATCTGCGATCTTGATCTTGCTTTCATATATGCAGAGTCAAGAGCGAAGCTTTGGGGCTAGTCAGTCATCCAGTGCCGGGGGGGGGGTTACGGACCTTGCTGAAGGGCCCACTGGAGATACGAATCTTTGGCCAAGGCCCAAAGAGGGAACCGTCTTAGCACCATAGGCACATAGGAGGCTAAGCGGGTTAGGTCTATCACCCCTATCCCCCCCCACAAGCCACACACCGACCCCCCTCAGAAAATGAGGATGGGTTTCCCTTTAGGCGTGTTCTTCCTCGCAGGCTTTCTCCTTTGCTCTGAAGGGGTGTTTTTTCCTGGCCTCGGTTGCCCCATGCTGGCTTAGTGACGTACTTTGTTCCTTGTTAAAAGGACAATATAAATGACCTGCCAGCAGCTAGAGCCGGCCCTCACTAAAACTGAAGGAACGTGATGGACGTCCTAACGGACCAGTAGCCGTTGTGAAGCTCCACGTTCGTCTTTGTAGTACACACGACAAACTTCTAACACGCTGTTTTTTTATGTGCTCCCTCTTTTCCAGAGTATTGTACACCGCTGGTATCTTGATGATCGCCTTCTCCAGTGCAGGTATTGTCCATTTTATGCTTTTGGGCACGCAGACACAATTATGCGGTTTCCTGATCTGCAGCCTCGGTCCTGTGAAGCCTCTTGCCAGCCTCTCAACGCAGAGTCGCTTTGTTTTCATTCCTGTTTGTTTTTCATCTCCCCTCTTCCCATCTTCCCTCTTTCCTCAGCGATACCCGGTCTGCTCTACCCGGCGATGTCCTGCATTGCAGTGGGCGGCATCCTCTTTCTCATGACAAATATGCAGGTACGCCTCTTGTATAAAAAAAAAAATTGACGCAGGGCCCCAGACCCTAGTGGCTGTCATCCTACTCCCCCATCAGCCTTTATTTCCCTTTGTTGGGAGTTGCTTTGACTCCTGCTGTTTTCCGTTTCCGTGTCTTGTCTTCAAGGCCGACAGCAGACTACGTCGCATTTGCAACGGACATCGTTAAATTAAAACGGGTCTCTTTTTTTCGTTGTTGTTTTTCCTCACGTGGCTCCTTGCTCGCTGAAATCTGATTGCGGAATCACGCCTAAAAACAAACACAAACGAACGTGCACAGTCTGGCGGGGGTGTCCTGCCCTGCCCACCACGGCGGATCTCTTTCAGCTCGGGGGCCTGTTTGCTTTTTTAGTGGGGTGGGGGTCAGGATACGGAGTCCCCACTGAGTGCGAGATTACTCCATAATGGATGTTAGATGAAAGACGATTGCACACAAATGGTTTCCACAAATCTCCTCCTTTTATTGAAGCAGTGCTGCCAACATGTTGTGAGGCAACAACATTCTGTCAACAAACCCTAAGATCTGTTCTGACGCAGTTACTACTTGATGTTACAGATCCAATGGCTGCTTTTATGAACAAGCCGAACACTAAGCAGTCAAATTTAACCTTTTTTTATATTCAGCACTAATATATTAATATACAGCAGAGTCTGCTGTCAAAACTCAAAAAAGTGGTAATTCATGAGTAATTGTGGCAAAATAAAAATGGCAGATTAAATACTGAATCTGTTTCAGATTTTATCATAGTGGTTTAATATGTGGTAATTTAATAGTGCTAATATACTTAATGTTTTCTATCATATTTTCAGTGAATCCGTTTTTAGTTAAGATGCCCATTTAACCCAGAACATATAACAACACTTCTAGTCTTTTTGCATGACGTATTTTTTGCTTGAAAAGACATAAGGCACATTTAAGCACACGTGCAGCCACCAGATTTCGGGATAATGTGTGCATCCAGCGAAAACACTGAACCGTGGGCAGCGTAGCATTCGCAATGTGCTATATGATGTCCACTGGGATCTTTCTGGTAGGGGTCTCACAGCGGTCCTGTGATGTCCGCTGGGATCTTTCCGGTAGGGGTCTCACAGCGGTCCTGTGATGTCCGCTGGGATCTTTCCGACAGGGGTCTCACAGCGGTCCTGTGATGTCCGGGTGACCTGTTTCACTGTGTCTTCCATCTCTGCCATCATGTGGGTACACAGGCTCAGGCCCTGCGGCAGGCTAAGCTGGGAAAAACACAGAGAAATCAAAGTGCTGAGTAAAGGGGTAGGCACTGTGGAAATAGTCTGCAACAACTTGGCTCGTAAATCGGCAAGTTTTATATTCTATATTGTATTAATCTTGGAGTAACACATATGTCCTGTGACAGACTGGCATCCCGTCCAGGGTGTACTCCTGCCTTGTGGCCCCTGCTCACCAGGAGAGGGTCTTGCCACGCACCTCTACTATGGGTGTACTCACACTAATCACTCCATACCATGCCCAAGCACCTTTGACCCCCAAAGTGTAGTCCGTTTGATTAGTGTGATTACTCCGTGCCTGGGTCTACTTGAAGAGGTGGACCTGGCCACAGTTCAGTTGGATGGTACACATCTAGTGCGATCGATACCATGCCCGAGCACGGAAAACAGAAATGACGTCATTGATGCAACTGGTCCATGCACGCGCACATTTACACTATACTGAACCGGATCCGGAAGGAACGAATTGGGTAGGTTGTACAGATGAGGTAGTACATGATGGTAAACGGATGACTTTGGTGTGCGCCAGAGGTGTAACGTTCGCTGTCAGTTTGGGCCGACGAGTTTCTAGCAACAACCGAATGCAACGCGAAAAACTCTGAGGTTTGGGATGAAACATGGGACGATCTTTATGCGTGCGGCGCGGTAAATTGAAAATCGCCGTGTCGCACGTTCAATAAACGTATTAGACGGCCGTGCATCGTCGTGCCCAAAACGACTCAAAATAAGTCGCAAAATAAGAACCTTAATCATCACTCCATTGTGCTGCTTTCCTTCCTGTGTTTACTTTGACACAAAAAAGTCGCGGGGTGACGGCGAAAGTTCCGAGCTTGGGTGCGGATCTTTCCGCGCAGTGTGAGCAGGGGAGTGGGATCAGGGACAGTCGGGCTCGGGTAGCTCATAATAGCGTCCCCTCCTGAGCTGGGGGCTGCATAGCTGGTGTACCAGTACATTCCTGCATGCGCTAAATAAAAATCTTCAGTCCTGACACTTGATTACCACCCCAAGCCCTTTGGCTGTGTGTGGTGGGGGGGGGGCCTTTGCATGCTCTCCCCAAGTCTGCGTGGGTTTTTCCCAGGTGCTTTGGTTCCCAAAGGTGTAGGTTGACATCTTTAAATTGCATGTGAGTGCACATGTGCGTTTGCGTCTAACCTGCAGTGGACAGTCCTCCAACCGAGACTGCTTCCTAGAATTGGCTCCTCCTTTGCACCAAGATGGCAGCGCACACAAGTGCAGAAGCCTGAAAACGTCTAACGTGTGACTAGTATCCCTTACTGTTGTTGTTTGCCTGTCTTGGACTTATTAAGTCGGTAACGTTGCCTGTTGTACTCAGCAATTCAGTGACGATTAAGTCTTCTAATCCAATCTTAAGCTGGCTGTGACCCGGCACTGATAAGTGGTTCTTGAAGGTGGGTGGATTGCGCCATATCTGTAAAAGTGTAAAGTGTATCACATGCACTGAGACATTTACGGCTTATTGTGCGAAAGCTGACAGCTTCACCCCTAATCTTCCGTCAGTGACTGGTTTTAAATTAGATCAGTGAGCTCCTCCAGTTTCCTCCCACAGGTAAGACAAATTGGGTGAGTCTGATTTGTGCTCGTGTTTGATTCTGTGTGCAGTTTACTGCTGTCCACTGCGGGACACGTTGTGTTTTATCCACTACATCCCCTTCACTGTACTTACACTCTGTGTAGCTCAAATGGGTTGCCCTGAAGAAAGCCCATATATGGTACAGAGCAGGACAGAGTCTCACCTTATAAGGGAATCACCTAAACGGCACCTCCCCACCCCCACACCTTTCCTGCCCCTAACACTCAGCTGCACCAAATTGGTCACACAAAGAATTCATCAGAGGCTCAGTTAATGTGAACTGACTCAGGCTGCGTTCACACTGCAGGGCTTAATGCTCAATTCTGATTTCCTGCTCAGATCGGATTTTTTGCTTGCCTGTTCACATTACTCTTTTTAATGTGGGCAATATCAGACTTCAATGTGAACTGTTCACTATACTGAACTGGCCAGCGTGCGCACAAAACAACAAAGACGCAATGACGCATGTGACGCACTGAAACACCCCCCAACTGCTCCGCGCAGCACCCCAGGACGCGGCCACTGAAACACCCCCCAACTGCTCCGCGCAGCACCCCAGGACGTGGCCACTGAAACACCCCCCAACTGCTCCACGCAGCACCCCAGGACGCGGCCACTGAAACACCCCCCAACTGCTCCACGCAGCACCCCAGGACGCGGCCGCTGATGTTGTCTGGGCCTGTGCTCACCTTGGTCCTTCTGAGGGCTCTCACCACCTCCTCCATGTCGAAGGAAAGTTCTGTTTCTGCGGCCATGAGGGAGGAGACCACGTCTTTGAGACGGGAGGTGTTGTCAGTCTCGAACCTAGAGAAGGAGTTGAGGTTGTTGGGGAGGGCTGCTGGGCTGACAGGCCCCTTGTAGACCCATGTGTTTATGGAAACATCTATTACAGAAATTGCCTGAATATCAAATTTCCATCCATCTTCCAACCTCTAACCCTGACCAGGGACACCAGTTATAGCAGATTGTTTGTTTTTTCTAAATGTTATTTACATTGATTCATGAAAAAAAAAATGGCATGTGAATGCTGTAATTTGAGAAAACATTTCTCACCCTGCATCTCAAGCCATTAAAGATAAGCCTGTGAAGTATGAAACAGCTTGATCAAGGACCCTCAGGTGTGATGTAAAAGTAAACAGTCCATAAGTCTTCCATCAACAGGATACGGTGTTGCTTATCACCTGAAACTGTTATACCAAAGTGGGTGACATTGTAAATTCTTTGCGGTTTTGATTCACTAAATCTTCTCACCACCCTCCCGTCAGGTGGGGAACCTCTTCGGCAGACACCGATCCACCGTCATAACTCTGTACAACGGCGCCTTCGATTCCTCCTCCGGCATATTGCTCATCGTTAAGGTAGCTCTCCTGCATCCGAACAGGAAGTCACATGCCGACAAAGACCGGCTGCTATTGGTCAAAATAGTGCACGCTGCGCGTCATGTGACACTCGCTCCTTCCTGCAATCGCGGGTGAAGCTCTCAGGCCAAACCATCAGTGCCGATGACCTCTTTGCTCACCCCAGGTGCTGTACGAAGGAGGGATCACCCTGCAAAACTCCATGCTCTTCCTCGCCGGCTGTAGTGTCATTCATCTTCTCCGCACGCTGTTCCTCATGCCGAGGGGTCACATTCCCCACCCCCTCCCGGAAGGTTACACTTATGGGTAAGAATGTGCATTTCGGCCACGCTCATCTCTGGGCCGCGTAAGCGTTCCTCTTCCCGTAAGCCGCCGTCTGCTCTGTGCTGCACAGGATTGGCTGTGGCCGGTCCGGGGCTTATAGCATGTCGGTAGTGAGGAAGCCTGACGACAAGGAAGCCATGCCGGGTGATGAGAACACGGAGAACCTGCCCACTCCAACGACAGAACCAACCACAACTCCCAAAAAGGAGAAAGGTGAGCTTACCCCGTATGACATTGATGCCATCTCTTAGAAAGCTTTTGGGGGATCTAGTTACTCGTAGGACCCTTTTCCACTACCACCAAGAACCGAGCTGTACCAGAGCCTATCGTGAACTGCCAGTTTTCCATTGTCGAGTATGCGAGCCACACCCAAACCAAGACCAATCGGTGACCAAACTGAGCACACCGTGTCACTGCCATCTGATTGGTCGAAATGCATGTAGCTACCAATGTTCTCCGCATGGATTATCTGAAGGAAATGGGGAATATTATACATATTAATCATTATTAGTAGTATTGCACATTGTGATTTACCAGTGCATTCTTGATAACCTGGAACTTGACAATTTCCAACCTCCTACTTAAGACAGTACTATAGCTAAAGGGAATGGATTCATAACGCATATTTATGTGAGTGAATGCTAATTACTTAAGCGTGTGATGCAAACCCAGCACGACAATTCTCACGGATAGGAATTTAGAAAATGAAGACGCAGTAAATCATAATGTACAGTAAATAAGGACCTCTTCGGTTTTACATCACTGTCGCTCTCCAAACTCAGCTATGCCTATACAGAGCCGACTCTGCTGCAGTGGAAAAGCGAGTCAGAATCACACTGTAACGACTCGCTTTTCACAGTATGGCTCGGATGCGAGTCAGTTCCTGTATGCCAGTGGAAAAATGCTAATAGTCTATTTAGTGTAAATGTACCCAGTGTAACTGTATGACCATTAAACATTCACTATTTATTACAGATTATTGTACTCATTAAGTCAGTCTTTCATGTGTTGGGCAATGGGTTGGACTGAGGGACTAAGTGGGCTTTGGAAATCAGGAACCTGTTGCCCCAGTTCTGATGTGCCTTGGTTCTCCAGTGCCCAGTTTCAGGAGCTGCATCCTGTCCTGGTTCTTCCTGCTGCACCTGGTCTGGCTGTCCATCATGCAGTTGCGACACTATCTCTTCATCGGGACACTCAACCCCATGTTGACTCGGCTCACTGGAGGGGATCCCACCCTGGGTAACTATCCACACGCGCACAAGCCGCCAACCGTCGGCCACGTTCCTTAGTAGCTGGAGCCTGTTAATGCCTCTGTTCCCCCTGCTCTGTTCCCCCTGCTCTGTTCCCCCTCCTCTGTTCCCCCTGCTCTGTTCCCCCACCCCGGCCCGCAGTAAGCAAGTATACCAACGCCTTCGCATTCACCCAGCTGTGCGGGATTCTCTGTGCTCCCTGGAACGGCCTCATCATGGACAGGAACAAGGGGAAACCCCGCGCTCCAGGTAGGGTGGCGAGGCCCCACAGGTCTCTAGTCAGCCTACACCCCGTGCTCTGGCGCCCCCTGGGGTCAGAATGTCAACTTGGCCTCTACACCTCCCAGGAGAAACGGAGCAGGAGGCCGACGTGCGATCTGCCGCACTCTCCCTGTTCATCACCGCCATGCAGTGCCTGCTCTTCTCCCTGTGTGCCACCCTGCCCGTCCTTCCCCTCCAGTACCTCACCTTCGTCCTCCAAGTGATCAACCGCTCCTTCCTGTACGGCGGCAGCGCTGCCTTTATCAGCATCGCGTGAGTAGGATCGGCATGGGGGGGGGGGGGGATTCACGGTACAGAAAGTGCCTGGTGTTTGGCTCAGTCAGCAGTATCGGGGGGTGGTGGTGTTGGTCCTCTTTGGTCACTGATTGGTGTTCAGCGGGCAGAGGACCATATTCAGCCAATCACAGCCAATTTCCTGTCTGGACCCAACCTGGCACTTGCGCCTTTTAAGGGAAAAAAAAAAGAATATCGGCATTCTGACAAACTCTTTCACACTTCTCTCGCATGAACACCAATGTGCTGTAAACTCATGCTGTCAGAATGTAACAGAGGCGAAGAAAACATTCTATGAATGACGGCAGAGCGGAGAGGATCCCCAGCCCGGCCTTCTCGGGCTCCTAAGCAGGAGGGCTGTTATGGGTAACACCCACCTCCTCTCCCACAGGCCTCCTTCAAAGCAGGAGAGGCGAGGAAGCAGATAGGAGGACGAAGGGGTCGGTCAGGGTGCACCGAGTCTGCTTTCACTGTGCACTTTCCCAGTGTTCCCTTCTCCATACCTGCAGGTTTCCTTCCTCCCACTTCGGGAAGCTGTATGGCCTGTTTATGGCACTGTCGGCGCTGGTGTCACTGCTGCAGTATCTATTCTTCGCCCTGGTCCAAGGCCCCCTGAAGAGAGACCCCCTATATGTGAGTGCAGTGTCTCCATGGATACGCTGTAGGATTACCGGGTCACCATGTCCGCTGCAGTGTCGCATGTTGCACATGCACGGACATGCACACACAGATGCACACGCTCACACACTAAGGCCTCTCTTTGTGTTCAGGCCAACTGGGGTTTTAACTGAATCTTATTTACCAGCAGTAAGTCTAGAGATTCTAGACTTAACAAATAATATTTATTGTTATACAATACAGTACTATGCAAAACACTTAGGCCATTAAAGAAAATGTTTAACGTTACCTCATATACATGTGTATATTTGTGTAACTGTATATTTGCTTGGAAAAAGAACAATTTAACATTATAACAATTTACAGTAACACGGTAAAAACAAACAATAATTTCTTCTCTTGTCCAGAAAGTCACTCGGTACGTTTACACACACAGCTGCAGTTGTAACTTGATTACGCCTGGGGAATCGATTTATTGACCGGAGTACGTCTGACTCCGCTACGATGGGTGACGATATGGCTCCTTTCAGCTTGTTAGTGTTGAGCTTTTCCCAGTTGACCTATTATGTCACAAATGTAAAAGATGATAAAATGAATAATAATGGATGCGTGGACAAATGAAGTGACACAAGCTTTAATTGCGATCTGGTCGGAAGAACATAAACAACAGGATCAGGATGCATGACAAGAAATAAAATATTGTGTATAATACACTATGACAACATGGTATTGGGAATTTTTCAAATATTGCAATGTGATTTTGTTGTAATAAATACTGGGGTATTTATGAAACAAAAAAAGGAGTTTAGAAATTTCTCACAAACCCGTCTAGGAGTGATTTAAACAGCAAGGATGAAAATGATTACGATTGTCTGAGAACGCGTGCAGCGCTCATGCAAAATCAGCGGAAGTAAAACTTTAAACTAATTCTTAAATATATGCTAGATAATCTTGAAAATGAATAATCATTAAAATTGTAAAACTTGCTAGGTTTTTTTCCTATGACAGAGTATGAAAAGTACGGTACCTGGTGCGCTGGGAATATACCCTTAAGGGACAAGTTGAGTGGTGAATTATACAGCTTTACAGCGCTGTACATTTGGTACGTGCTGTACATTTGGTACATGTTGTACATTTGGTACATGTTGTACATTTGGTATGTGTTGTACATTTCGTACGTGCTGTACATCCTCTGCTATGCTCCAAGCTTCTTCTGTGTACCGTGTACTGGCTTCTTCTGCTACTTCCAGGTCAGAGCGCCAAGGCCAGTTTGAGTCCGATTGAATGTTTACATGCAGGAGTCACATTATCTGGGTGTCTTAGTCTGACTCGATTTAGTACAATTTCAGTTAGACTAACATCTTTACCTGTACTTTAAACGTCCGATTTCAGTCGGACTAACACGATAATTCGATTTCCTTAGTGTGCATGTAAACCTACTGACTGACACCTTGCTAGATGCCCAGCAGAAAACTGCTTCAGTTCCCAAACCTCTGCTCAGGGGTACCTCAGCCTTTACATGTGTTTGATGAAATTCCACCACCAGCAAATTGCATGATTGTATTGCACGGTTACTGCAAATCCTGGGCTGACTTTAGGAGAAGTTCTGAATTCGCTACGATGACATCCATCGACAGACACAATATCATAGTTTTGCACCGACATGTAGATAATTTATATATTAATTTCTTTGGTCGCCACAGATGTTTACACAGTACCAGAGGCGATCCTAGGGTCTGTTGGGGCCCCAAGCAAAAATTCACTGGGGGCCCCCTCTCTAACCAGTTTTTGTCATCATTTTAATAAATTTTGCTCTTGTTCGCCATCTAGTGGCTTGGGGGCCCCAAGCAGCTGCCTGTCCTGCCTGCTGACAAGATGCGCCTCTGCACAGTACTATAAACATCTGTAAACATCTATCTATAGGATCTTTAGGACACAGACCACATGGCTTGGTGGTATTGGGGAGCCATAGTGACAGAGAGTCTGGTGATGATGTCACTAAGAGCGGCAGAAGAGGCCTTGATCCTGCACCCTCGTTGCACTTAACCTGAATTCAGCAAAACATCCAGCTGTATCACTGCACATCCTTTCAGTTTTGATTAATAATATAGCTGCTTCAAAATTATGCAGAACACTTCTGAGCTGTTTTTTCCCCATTTCTTTTCTGGTCTTTTGTCCACATCTGTACATCTCCTCTGAGTGCCCGATTCATGAGCCCGTTTTTGGATGCCACCATCCATGTTGACGCGTGCTTCGTCACACCCTGCCAGAGACTCTGATCGGGGTCGACTATGGCTATTGGTAGAATAGACAGTTCACCCCTGGCCCCTGAATTGGCCGCGTTGTGGAGAAAGTACGTGTATCATCAGTATGCAAAGTCATACTTGAAAGGCCCCCTGACCAAGCATACTGATGATATACTGAGAAGGTCCAGCGAGCCCTGACTCCCTAACACCACCTTCTCCTGTGTCTCCCACCTCGCAGCTGAACGTGGCCTTGACCGTTCTCACCACGCTGGCTTTCATCCACCCGCTGTACGTGTTCATCCACTGCCGGCGGGCAGCCGCTCGGAGAAGGACGTCGGCACAGTGAATCGCTGCCCCGACGGATCCAGGAAGGAGAAGCACTCTCACCGGATGGAGAACGTCTGACTCACTCACCCTGCGTTTCCAGTGAAGTGACGGGAGTCACCACGAAACCGTGGGATCTTTTCCGTTTGTGTCCGACACACAAACACGCTTTTTAGGAAAGGACTTATGGGCTGGTGCCAAAATATACTGATTCATTTATCCTTTAGCGGAAGGAGGCTTTACTAATACTAATACGCATATGATTGGATGGGAGAACTGTGTAGGTATGCATATATAACCAAAGACAATTGTTATATGCTTTTTATATAGGAGGGAACTTAAAAAATGTTTTTGTCATCATTCAAAAAAATGTGAAGAATTGTTGTTATTGAAAATAAATGAATTTGTTATAGAATTTTAAAGTTGTGGGAACAAGTTTGTGAATTCATGGGAACCATCTGGATTTTTTCCACAAATAATCATTAAAATATGACCTAGGGCCTTTATCTTTGTTCATTTACATTTTGTCCAGACTAAGTCATCCGGCTAAACAAGAAATCCAGCTTTGTGATATAGGCTACAGGTCTTTGTCTAAGGTCCAAGTCACAGTGATAAATAATGACGGCATTAACCAACAAACAAGAGACACATTTTATATTGTCATATCTTTATCTGTCTTTATGTGTTGACAAAATAAGTCACATGTTCACATAGTGTCATAGATCTTAATAATCAAAGATTCAGAAAAAAGTGGCTGATTTATATATATCATTCCAAATATCATTGCGTGTCATCCCATTATTTTTACAATGTGAGTGTTCGGACAATTAAGTGAATCAGTGTCATTTTTTTGTCATGCCTCCATATTGTTAAGTTCCTGTATGACTCCACTGAAGTTTTGACGCTGCTCAGATTAAAAGGATGCTTCCCACGTCCCGTGCGACTAAATTGTGTTTTGTCTGTCACTCTCCAAGACTGGACCAATCACAACCGAGACTGTCTAGAGTTACTCAACAGACTATATGCCTCAAGACTTTGTGTAACTGATTGCCGGTATCGTTTTGTTGTGTTATAAAACCAACAAAACTAAGAGAATAAAACGGGACACATCCATTTCTGACAATAATAAAATTAACCATTTAACAATACCCATATTTCCCGCTCAGAATTACTTTTAGCTTTTGTGTACATCAGTACGAGTTTCCACTTTCTTTGCATTATTAGTGTTCTTACCCTAACCTTGTCATCATTTTACTTTGCATCCCAGGCTTGTGCACTGTGCTACCAGGGAAGAGCTCCAGGCTCATAAAGACCATGACCAAGTAGTTAGAGGATGGATGGATGGATGGATGAAAAGGGTGAAGACAGAAGATCAGTTTTTGTTGATTTTCAGTGGCCTTTGACTGGCACGAAGCAAGCACTTATTAAGGAAGTGTTGTGAATTGTATTAGTTTTTCCCTTGTTTTGCAGTACTACCAGGGACACCACCAGTACCCAGTCTCATTAGTTTTCTCAGCAGCACCGTGCCAAACCATGGCAAAACCATTTACTGCCACCTAGTGTTCTGGAAGGTTCAATGGTGGTCAGCGCTATGTAATTCTCCCCATAAAAAATAAATTCAGTTGGACATAATTTGCTTTCTAATAGGAAGAATTATTCACATGAAAGTACGTATTTATTAAACTTTGTTCTTAAAGAACAATTCTTTAAGAATAATATTAACAATAATATTCTCATTGAATAATATATGTATAAAAACTGTATTCTGTCCCTCACCTTGCTAAATCATGCTAATTAAGACATAATTCAGAAGCACAATAGACTTCTTCTATAGGGACGCTTCTCATAATGTAATTCCCACCGTCATTTTTTTAACTTATAATTTTGAATTCCACCCCCAGTCTCTCTCCCTCTCTCCGGTGCAGTTCAGTGGCACGGCTGCGTTTGAGCCAGCCTGCGTCATCTCTGATCAAAATCTGACTGTCATTATTTAAAAATAAAGAAACTAATGAATGAACTGGTGAAAATAGAGAAAGGGGGGAGTTGGGGAGAGGGTGGGGAGGGAAATAATTAAATTAAGAAGTGACAAGGAATGAGGTAATGCATATTCCAGCTATTTCTGTCATGTCTCTACCATGGGAGAAAGAGAGGGCATTGCGTAGTACAGTATGCGTGAACGGTCTCTGACGTGAACCTGCCGCACTACACACTCACACGGTGACACACACAGACACACACAGACACACACACACACAGACACAGACACAGACACACACAGACACACAGACACACACAGACACACACAGACACACAGACACAGACACACACAGACACACACAGACACAGACACACACACAGACACACACAGATACACACAGACACACACACACACACACACACACACAGATACACACAGACACACGCACAGACACACACGCACACACACACACAGACACACACAGACACAGACACACACACACACACAGACACAGAGAGCGCAAACTCGGCTTTTTGCATGATGTGCGTGGGGCATGATGGTTGTGCGTGGGAGGGAGCGCTGGAGGGGGCGTGGGGAGTCGATTTTTAAGTTCTCTTGGGACGTAGAGAATGAAAACGAGAGGGTGTTGCAAGATCACCAACAATGTGCGCGGCGCCGAACAGTTGGGAAGCATTACAAAAACATCATTACAACCGTTTTTATCCGTTTTGCAGATAGCATAGCAGCCCAATGGCGTGAACTTATGACCGAAACGTCGCTGATTAAAGCCTCGGCAGGGATCGTACTGTAAAATTGTAGGCTACTTTGGATGAAACATTAATTAAAGGTCTTTCAAACATAGGCAGAACTTGGCCTAGAGGAAAGTACATAAGCTAACCTTTGACTGTATTATTCTGTATAATACCATTGTACTGATTTACAAACTGGTATAAAAGCTGGAACAAGACAAATTAAAAGTAGGGAATTATGAAAATAACCATGACAACACAAGATGGCAGAACTAAAAAGTGGCTGTCGGAACTGAGGGGAAAACAATGAAGCCCTCTGCACCATATTTAGATTTCCGCTCTCCTTCCACCGCATCTATTCCCTGCCATTATCTACAAGTCGGCATGATCTCACGTCTCCCTATAACACACGTGTGACGAATCTGGTCTGGGGGCGCGATGGGGAGTGCCGAGTCCTTCAGCAAGCACGCTTCCCCGGAGCGGCGAGGAAAATGAGCCTGTCTCCTCACTTCAACCCACTGACTGATGGATGGGAATGAAGTTCAGCACAGACAGAAGTGGCAAGGGAAAAAAAAAAAAATGCGATGACTGATCACACCTTGGCGTCGCAAAAAGCGCGGATTAGGAACATGACAGACACAGGAAAGCGTATGAACCCGTCATTTTTGGGCACGGAAGTCAACTGTCGCACATTTTATATAAAAGCAGCACTTACATAAAAGTAATACATTCATGGGTAGATTGACCTTTTTGACTTGAGCTAACAGAAGGAGCAGAATGATATTACCAAACTGGGAATTTTAAATGGTGGATTTTTTTTGTGTGTTTTACAAAGTGGGGTTACAGACTGAAGAGCGACTGATATTTCTCCAATTATCCAGTTATTTATCCAATTATTTATCCAACAACAGTAAGCATATTTGAAAACACCTTTAACAATAAGTTATGCATGTATTATTCATGTACAAAATATAAAAAGGTGTGTGTGTGTGTGTGAGTGTATACATATACAGCCGCTGTAGAGACCAAGTTTTTGTTTCACTCATTTTTCAATGTAAGGGTGTGCATCTGTAAATAATATATATTTTTCTGCAAACTGCAGTCTGGTTCTTCCCTGTTTCTCATTAATGAAGGGATCCTTCTTCAGTCCTGCTTGTAGGAGCCTGATACGAACTGTCCTAGCAGTGCACCTCACAGCTGCACTTAATGTTTCCCGTTCCTTTTGAAGGTCACTTGATGTCATCCTTCGACTCATGAGAAACTGCTGGATAAGTTAACGGTCGTCTCTGCCATTAGAATGTGGCTTCCGCCCTTTACCTGGCTGGTTTCTGGTCGTTCCCAGAGTCTCCTGCTTTACCTTATTCTTGTGTCCTGCTGTCTTAGAAATTTTGAACCTGAAAGCATCCTGCTGCTCAGCCTATCTTTCTGGCAGCAGAACCAGGATTAAACCAGGATTTAAAAATGCAGATTTGTTTAAAAATATAGAGCGGTCTCTTAATTTTTTCCACGGCTGTATATATGTCACAGCTTGTTATAGAAGAACACCATTACTGACTGTGGTCTTTTTTTCATGCTGTTACAGTAATTTACCCAACAATTTACCCTTCTTGACAGCTCAGGGATACAGTCTGCTGGGCTACTATGTGCCATCACCAAAATCGGCCCAAATTGGGTTCACACGCTGTGCTCAGTGCATTATGGCGTCCAAAGTTTAATCAGCGCCAAGCCCGCAGCACGTGTGCTCCGCACAGAACGCTCTGTCTGGCCAGTCCTGCCAGCCGCTCGCATACAGTTGGCTGGGCATCCAGGCGTAGTCCAGCACATGTGTGAAGGACGGCGGTCGGCATGTTCCCGGTACGGCCCGTGGCATGTGGGACAGAGTCCCCCCCCCCCCCCCGGACGAGCTGTGTTTACACGAGATCAAATGTCAGCGTGCCGCTGAATCAGAGGGCTGATCAGCTAGCGGAGGAGGGAGGCGGGGGGAGAAGAAACGAGAGCGGGCGAGACAGAGATGCCCTCGAAGCGGCTCCCCGATCATTAGCGGTGATGGGCACCGGGCCGCTCGGAGACCGGGCGCTGTGGTTCGCCGCCCCGGGGGGGCCCACCGCCTCCCCGGTCAGCTGTTTGATCCCACGCCTCGTGTTCCCTCGTCAGCTCCATACCACCCCCTGCGCCGCGCTTCGCGCCGCACGCCCAAATGTCAGCGTGTAGCTGGCAGCCGCCTACGCAGCCGAAGATGACGCGCTCGGGAACAGGGCGCACACGACGCGCACTCGGTCCTGTAGGAGGGATCGGCACCAGTCATTCATTCATTGTTTTTTTTTTGTTGTTTTTGCTTTATGAATGCCGGCAAAGACTTGCGATTACACGCTGCTGCATGGAGCCCCCTGTTCTCACATTGTCGGATGGCACTCCCAACCTTGTGAGCTTAACAGACGGAACCCCCAACAGTGAGAACATTACACATAGAACCCCCGATAACAAGAACATTACACACAGAACTCCCAACAAGAACATTACACACAGAACACCCAACAAAGGGAACATTACACACAGAACACCCAACAAAGGGAACCTTACAAATGGAACTCACAACAATGAGAACGGTAAAAACAGAACTCCCCACGATGGGAACTTCAGAAACAGAACGTAGAACAATGGGGACTTAAGAAATTAAACTCACAGCAGCTGGAACTTCAGAATTTTAGAAATGGAACGTCCAACAATCGGAACTTTAGAAATGGAACCCCCGACAAGGTGAACATTGCACACATAACACCTAACAACAGGAACTTTACAAATTAAACTAACAAGAACAAAAAACAAACAAGAACTTTAAAAGGGAACTCTCAACAATGTGAACTTCACAAATAACATATTCAACAATAGAAGCCTATAGGGTGGTACCTGTGCTGATGTAGCCAGTGCAATTAGGACAAACACAGAACCTCTAATGTGTCACATGTCAGGACTGAGCTCCTGACTAGCCTCCCACTCTCTGTCCCTCTTGGTCATACTCAACTGTACAGTTATTCACTGCAGTAAATCATAAAAATCATACATATTAATGTCTGACATCAGTAGCTACTGTAATGATGCAGGTCATTCACTCATTGTTCGGCAACTGAGACCAACTTAGACCAATCCAACATCAGCAGAGTAGTTTGCGTGTTGTTTGATAACTGACTTTGAGCACATATACAAACAATCATTTCCTATGTACACTAATTCTGATGCAGTAGTTTCCTGAGATAAACAAACAGGAAAAATAAAATACATAATCATTGCGTCTCCTGCATCTTGTTATGACCTTATCATAGGAATACTCAAATACAGATCAATAAATCTCTCCCCTTTGTTCTTTGGTGTGTCACGGCGCTTGTTATTTCGTCTTAAGTTCTCTTTCCTATCTCCTATTTGGTGTCACTCAAAGACGCCTCAAAAAGAAATTTGCATTTTGTTTCAATCGCCCTGGAACACGTATATTGATATTTTGCCCGTAGCCTCTCAGCTGAGTAATAAGTAAATCCCTCCCTCCCCCAACACACACTCCATCCTCCCTCCACCGCTCGCTTCAGCGGCGCATCTCCGCTGCCGTCGCTTCCTCTCCCCCCCCAGCGCCCATCCCTCCTTCACACGACCTGACCCGGCTGCTTACGTATGAGAGATTCCGTCTCTGCCCACCATCGTAGGCACCGGCGGGCTCGGCATATAAAGTGGATGCCGGGCGGCAGAGCTGCCACTGAGTCCCCGCCGACTAACCCGACTCGCAAACCAGAGCTGAACCTCAGCGGAGATAGCAGGCAGCTTCTCGACGCCTCAGGCTAACTCGCTTTCGGCTTTGGTTCGGGATGGAGAATCGCTCAGCTGCGCGGAGCCGTCGCTGCTCGAACACCCGCAACTTCAAGAGTGAGTTTTATCACGCTTTCATGATTTTTTTTCCTCCAGTATCTCTGCAGTACGTTCAATACCAGTTGATACCGTATCTGAATGTAACAAACTACTGCTATTTTGAAAACCGGGATTTGAAAAGAATTGCATGCTTTTTGTATTAATTATAAAGCATTTATGAACAGTAGACTGATGTTGGTTCTGCATCCCAGATCGTTGACATGAACGCAGATTAAGTAGCCTAGTCAAACTCAAAACTGTCGGACTTTCATATTCCTTTAGCGGCAGCAATGTGATTTGTATTCGTATCCTAAACAAAGATCAGAATTTAGTTTAAATAGTTTGCTGTTGTACGACGCGGTAAAGATAATTTTGTTATCATAGAAACGCAAGAAATCTTTTTAACATCTGAAACCAACACATGTGAAAATTCGAACGAAGTGCAAGAGACAATACACCTACAGGGGATGGCATTGCTCTGTGTAACATTAGATGATCCTCGTCAGTGTTTTTTAGTACAATTTCGTTCACCGTCTACCAAATTAACTGTGCGCCCTCAGTCCATTGTAAGCCATTGGCAGATGCACGGACTTCCATTTCTTTATTTATTTTAAGCACTATTTTCGATAGATCGTTATTGTCTCCTGTTATCCGACCCTATTCGATTGTCCTTTAATTATACATGGGAACAGAAATGGAGCTCTATCGGTTTTCAAGGGTCTTTTGTACCTGTTGGGGACCCCAAACTTAACGTGCAGTTAAGTTGGCACTTGCTGAATAGACACGCCTTATTACTCTCAGTTTACACCTTTATAAAGGATTTATACGGAAATCTTTGCAATTCAAGGTAATTTATTTTTAGAAAATGTAATGGTGACTGAAATAATACCGATAAAATGCCGAATAAAATCTGTGTCATTGAATTATAATCATTTTAAACCATCAAGTTAAGTAAACCTTGTTGTGTAACTTAAATCAGTCACTATATCTTCGTTCAGAGACATAAAATACACCAGAAATTACACTAGAATATCCGCTCAAGTTAAATCAGTGACATGAAGAAACTGAAGTGTATCTTTGCAAAGATTCAGCTCCAGTGAAATGGACAGCTCTCAGCACCAAGCTTCGCTGTCACTTTCAAACCGCTTTGTGTGAGTAACGATTCTGTTTCTGTCTGTTTTGCTTGTTTAGGTGGTTTATCCTTATGGCTGGTGACTTGGTTGATTATTGGCAAGCCCAACATGGCTCTGGCCTGTCCTCGCCTGTGCGTGTGCTACCCTTCACCCATGACTGTCAGCTGTCAGTCCCAGAACTTCACCTCGGTGCCAGCTGGCGTTCCGTTTGACTCGCAACGCGTGTTCCTGCAGAACAACCAGATCACCGAGCTGCGCGTGGATTCCTTCGGCTTTGAGACACAGGTGCGCTGCCGTGTTTCGCTTCGAAGAAGCATTTTGTTTCCCGCTCTTAAGATATCTGCATGGTACTAGTGTTGCTTAAGATTTATTTTCCAGATGTTCATATACAGGATATGAATCCCATATTCCCGCATATGATTTCCATATTTTCCCTCTCCTGTTCCCTGCTTCCACTCACCTTCCATTTTGTTTCCTTTTCCCGCTGCAACACTTGTAGGTTCTCTGGCTGTACTCCAACAACATCTCTTGGATCGAGCCTGGAGCCTTCAGTGAACTGAGAGAGTTAGAAGAGCTGGACCTGGGAGACAACCCGAATCTGCGGCAGCTGGATGGGGGCGTCTTTCGGGGGCTGGAGAAACTGCAGAGCCTGCACATGCATCGCTGTGGGCTGGCGGTTCTCCCCCATGACCTCTTCCACAAGCTCTACAGCCTGCAGTTCCTCTACTTACAGGAGAACCAGATTCACTTCCTGCCGGACGACCTGTTCTCTGATCTGGTCAACCTCACCCACCTCTTCCTCCATGGCAACCGCATCCGCACGCTGTCCGAGAATGTCTTAAGAGGCCTGGTGAACTTGGATCGCTTGCTGCTGCACGAGAACCGGATCAAGCAGATCCACCGGAAGGCCTTTCGGGACCTGGGCCGGCTCACCATTCTCTACCTTTTCAACAATTCCATTTCAGAGCTCCCTGGGCAGGTGTTGAGGGACTCCGCCTCCATCCAGTTCCTGAGGCTCAACGGGAACCCCTGGTCGTGCGGCTGCGAGGCCCGCGCCCTCTGGGAGTGGTTCCGCAAGTCCCGCGTGTCCACCTCCGAGCTGCTCTGCAGCTCACCTTCGCCCAAACGTGGGTCCGACCTCCGCTTCCTCCGAGAGATGGACTTTGCCCTGTGCCCCCTGCCTGACCCAGGCTCCCTGGCAGGGACCACCACCACCACCTTCAGCACCAAGACTCGCTGGTGGTTCTCCAAGAACAAGCCTGTCTCCAGCTCCAAAGGCATTTTCAGCAAGAGCTCCGAACTGGTCAAGGCCTTCCCCTTCTCCTCCGGCAAGCCCCTCAATCCATCCACCTCCTCTACATCGTTTTCCACAAAATATGAGATCGGGGAAGAGGAGGCCGCTCTGCCGAAGCTGGACCAGGAGGAGTACTGGGCCAACTACGGAAATGAAGATGCCTCAGTGCGCTGCTTCGAGCTCGAATGTCCACCCGGCTTCGACTCCCCCGTGTTGCCTTCCTCCTCCCCCTCCTCTTCCTCCTTCTTCCTCTCCCTGATGTCCCTAGCCATCACCCTGCTCTTCTTTCACTTCCTCTTCGGTTGATACCATCTCCCTCGATGCTCCCTCTCCCATTTTCGAGAACTTCTGCTTCTCGAAAACCCTCTTTGCCTTTTCTCTCCACTTTCTTTGCAAACCTGTGTCTTGATTCCGCTCAGTTTGGCTCCTAGACCACTGGCGGTCTAACAGGCGCCACGCTGATGGAAGGTACGACAGGGCAGCAGGGAGATTACCAACAGCCGCAGGCAGCTGCTTAGACCCGGCGAAGGAGAAGCTAGCGCTACCGGCCGGCACTGTAATAACGGTAATCGAACTTACTTAAAAGCACAACGGTATTGTCGTTAGCTACAAAGCACACTAACACATTTCAACTGTCACGAATCCAGCAAATTCCTCTTATGCCTGCTGCTGTTACTGTGACTATTACTACTACTGTAGTAACATGGCTATTACACCTATGTTATTACACAGCTGTAAGACCTGGTTATATAATTTCAAGCAATGCATTGAAATTTAGGTTATTATAAGCCCCAGCACTGTGGGCATTGATAGTTTTATACAAACTACTTTCTTACTGCTAATATTGACATCTGAGCTCGATGAGCAGCACTTCTCATAGAAGACAGCATCTTATACGATGAGCACCACTTGCTCTATAATCCTCATAATAGGCTCACATTATAATTAATTGCACACCTCTTGTAAACAGATCATGGCAGTAAATCAGTAAACGCATGTCTGCTACCATTCAGAAGATTTCTAATATATATAACGATTGGAAATTTGGCAAAAATCCAGGACCTGACACGACGATAGAGCCACCAAAACTGCAAATCTGAAATATGCTTAGTTCTGAAAAAGGAACACAAATCAACCCTGAATTAGATTTCTAAGAAAAGCAGGTCAAGAGGGAAAAAAACTGCACTATGGTTATTATCACGGAAATTAGTTAAAAGACGAGTCTTCGCTTAGAGAAGGGCATGCGCAAGGAGAACGCCCGCGTCAGTGCCACACGGCAACGACAACGCGTGCGGTAAGGAGAAGGGGAAGGGGAACGAGGTCGTGGTACGGTGATAGGCCAAGGGAGAGTAGAAAGGAGGCGGAGCCAAAGGAAGAGGAACAGGAAGTGCAGGGTAACCCCAAGCTAGTGGAGATGAGTTCTTTCCAGATCTGATTGTTTTGCTACTCACCAGCATTGATATTTTACAATTCATACCATGTAAATACTTTAATATTTTCCTTTGTATATAGCAGCACTGTGGATGATAACATATGTAGTTATTCTTAGTAGTGGCTGTTGCCATGGTTATTAACGTATTTTATGTTAAATGTTAGGAGAGATACAATGGACCAGTTAAGCTACTGGATTGAGGAAGAAAAGGCACGTTTAATCGCCCTTGGATTAAACTTCTTTTTTTTTTCTTTTTTTTTTTTAAACGTTGAACTAATTCAGACAAGGTTTATTTTCTTTCATGGTATTCACTGTGAGAATTTCAGATACCTTCCAAACTCAGCATAAACTGAAGCATAGAAATCGGTTGCTGATTGAAGGAAGAATGCTTGCAAAATCTCCGCAGAAACACTTGTAGAAAACTGGTTTGATTATTCGCCAGTTAACATTTCCAAAATATGGACTAGCGAAAAGCCACATTTGAGTTTGGTGTATCACCACAACTGTGAAAAAAACGCATATGAAGGTAAACCACTTGACTGGACAGCTACCCACTCTTATTTGACGAGCCATCTGGACTGTTGAATGGACTGACCGCAAACAAATCTCGACTCAGACGGCCCGGGGCTTGGATTCCGGCGCTGCCGACTGACGGATGAGCTCGCTGACGTGCCAGCTGTACTGCGACGCTCCACGGTCTCCTGCCAAAGAGTCTGAAAGCTCTAGATGGCGCGATTCCTCTGTAACGCGCCGAGACTCACCAGGACGGCGGTGGACCAGAGGTGGGACGATTAATGGGTGGCGCGGTGTGAAGCAGTCGCTCCGCTCCCAGCCGCTCACGTTCGCTCGCTGGCCCAGCGGCTCGTGGGTTGCTTCAGGGCTGGTGGGAGTCGGAGTGGGAGTGCTGACGCGATCTGTACCCCCCCCCCCCACCCCCACCGTTTTGTCACATCATTTCCAGCTGGACAGCTCTCTGTTAGAGGAGCACAGGGGCACAGTGTCTAAATCCAGATCAGTCGGCCTAATTTACTATTTTCCCTTCTTTTCAATAGACTGGCTGACTAATGCCTTCACCTTTCATGCTGAAATCTGAGTGCAGTCCTTCCTATACTGTTATGATGTGGAATTTACATGGCTGTAGGCGTTCAGGATAAAAATGTTTTATTTTTCATTGATGAATGTACCCTGAAAGTGAGAAGTTAAGGTGTGGGTCCATTTTGTCTGCTCTCTTGGAAGAGTCCTGTTGTAATGCATATCGGTTACGTCACAACTAAATTGCATACGGGTGACGCTGGTGAGATCAATACAGCCCATTCTGGTATTCATACTGAACCTCGAGTGGCCTTCTTCGTGGGGGGGTCAGCACCAGGTGAGGAGTGCACCAGCCCCACCGCCGTTTCTGTGCGCGCCTGTGAGCGTCAAGACTGCGTGGCAGTTTGTGACACACTGCGCAAGAGGACGGACGTCTGTTTTTTTTTTTTTCTACTGTCGCCTTGAATGTAACTGTTGGTGTGGTGAACTTGGTCTTTGCTATGGATTTTAAAATAAAAAAACAGAAATCCCTAAATGTCATGTGATATCCTTTTGTACCTCAGACCATAACAATGTGAATAAATATTGGTTTGGTTTTATAAAAGTGACTTGCATGGGCACTAATTTTTAATCGATGAATCTCGTTCAGAAACCCCCACCCAAAAAAGAACAAGTAAAAATTAAAAATGGCCACCATTTCCTGTCATGTAACATCTTACATCAAAGATGCATCACAAGTCACACACTATGATGACTTATCTAGCATTTGCATCTGTCATGTGATCCACATTGCATGACAAATATAAACAGCCTCGTATTTGTCTTGCATATACGCATAACATCTTACTGACCTTACTGAGATTCACTTAAATCCCTCATCTCAAGGGGCAAATACATAAAATTCAGGTAATTAGGAACACTGTGATAAGGTGTCTCTGTGTAGACTCCAAGTACAGAAATACGAATGGATAAATGTATCAGTCATGAAATGCATCAGTCATATATACATATATTGCAGTTTATGGTGAAAGGACTGTATGGTTTGTGGTTTATGGTGAGTGGTCTGTATCGTTTATGGTGAGTTGGTCTGTATGTTTGTGGTTTATGGTGGGTGGTCTGCATGACTTTTGGCGTTTCTTGTCCATTTTTCTTGTGTACTTGTGGAGTAATGGCAGTTTTCCTTCACAATACCAGGGAGTAACTTGATGGTGGTTCAGTGGTTCATCGCTGGATTTTCACACCACCAGGGTTCAGTTCTCTCCCCTGGCCTCATGTGCGGAGTTGGTACGTTCTGCATGTGTTTGTGCTGATAACCACCCACTGTTAGCTGTATCCTGGGTGCCCTGTGATGGACTGGCATCACATCCAGTGTGCACCCCAGCCCCATGCCCTGTGAAGGACTGGCATCCCATTCAGGGTGTACCCCAGCCCCGTGCCCTGTGACGGACTGGCATCCCGTCCAGGGTGTACCCCAGCCCCGTGTCCTGTGAAGGACTGTCATCACATCCAGTGTGTACCCCAGCCCCGTGCCCTGTGATGGACTGGCATCTCGTCCAGGATGTACCCCAGCCCTGTGAAGGACTGGCATCCCATTCAGGGTGTACCCCATCCCCATGCCCTTCGACAGACTGGCATTCTGTCCAGGTTGTACCCCAGCCCCACGCCCTGTGAAGGACTGGCATCACATCCAGGGTGTACCCCATCCCCTGATAATAGTTTTATAATACATTAGATACTTGGTTATTTTTTTCTTATTTATTAATTAGTCTTTGATTTTGCACAACATTGAACTCATAAGCTTTTGGTTGACAGAACCGCATAGGAGAGAGTTTGAAATGGGAGAGAGGGCACACAGCATTAAAAGGCAAAGGTCTATTTATAGTGAATGATAATGAATGAATCCTAATTAAATATTGGGACAGGGCTGCCTACTCTCACGCATCTGGCGTGACACACTTTCAGACTCTCACGCTCATGGAAGGAATCTTACGGCAAATTAATATTATTCAATTATAAACCTAAAATTAGCTGCATCAAAAGCGTTGGGGTAGCTTGCAAAGCTTAAAGACTATTTACAAGTTAATAAAACTGTAACATACATTTAAACGAGTGTGCAAACTTGTCTCGAATTGAAAATCTCACGCCAGTCAGCTGGCCAAATTTGGTGGCCCTGTATGGGGAGCTACAGGTCTCCTGGGTTCTGCATCACTGGGCAAACAGACGGACAGATAGATACATAGATGGATGCTTATTAACCATAAAACATGGTCATTTATGAATTTTGTCAATATTCCTACTTACCCCATTGACCTACATAATAAATAAACAGGAGTTTATTTGGAAAGCACTTCTACAGTGCAAATCACATTTTTGTCCCCAGTCTGAAAAGCAGCAAGTTCTGGTCCTCTGGGAAGCTTTTCATAGATTTTTTTAGATTAGAAAATAAGCACATGAATCTGAGATCCCCATGTCAAGGAATTTTGGTATTTATGGAGAAAATATCCTATTCGCTCGTTTAATATGTGGAAATTGAATTTGAATATCTAACTAACAACTGCATAATGAAGAGTATCAGGGGCAGATTAAAAGGGAATGTAGATGACTAAGAATACGTTTTGGATAAGTCATGTTGATTAGAGTGGAAGAGTTTCTCTTCTGTGACTTGCCCTACTTGCTTTTACCACGGGGTTTGGGGATTGTGGGGACAGATGGCATAAACTGGGAGAGGAGCAGCCTGACGTGACAAGACTTATGGCCATTTTTAATTATGGCCATTTTTAAACCGTAAGCTGTTCAGAATCCATCGCGCTGCTCTGCAAAAATCCCCCAGGCCCATTACGGTTTAGAGTTACCAGAGGTGGAAAGTTCAGGTCCAGAAAGTACAAATCCAGACCGAGGTTTTGTTTCAACCAACCAGTTGAGCATAAACACACATAGTCACAGAGTACTCAACTGGTTGGTTGAAACAAAATCTCGGTCTGGATTTGTACTTTCTGGACCTGAACTTTCCACCTTTGAGAGTTACTTAGTAACCACGGGGGATGGAACAACTTTTATGCGTGCAGGACCTTCTCCGACTCGCATGCACAGCGGAGGACAGGAAGCATTAGCGGTCAGTTTGTTTATAGACGCACGGACGGCTGTGTGAAGACCCCTTTAATGGCGAGTGTCATACATACCCTCCCTGGCTGGACCTCTAATGTTAACGTTTGGACAGGAGCTCCAAGCTGCGAAATGATGGACTATATTTGGGAATGAATAATTAGGACATAGGAGAGCTGTGATGAGGGCGTGAGTCAGTGGGGGAACGCGATCGGAGAGTGAGAGTGGGGGGGGGGGGGGGGGCCAAAGTGACATTTTGTCCCCG
>JAODLC010000015.1:1909554-1929352 GCA_026781145.1 Hippopotamyrus pictus
TTCAGAGGGGCGGGAATTGTTCAGAGGGGCGGGCACTGTCATAGTCTTTTCTACAGCTACAGATTGCACTGTTACAGATGCTCAGGTGTTTTGCACCAATAATACCTCCATACATTCAGCTCTGTTCTTGCCATTTTGCTATGAATTGAAATTGTAGTCACTTGCTCCCAAAGGGATACCAAACACAAATGTTTATGTTATTGCAAAGATATTACTAATGAAGAAGCGTTAAATGAGACCTTTTGTTTTAGAACTAAAATTTTGGTTTCAATTTATCACTATGTGTAATTAATGTTTTACTTTTTTTGTTCTGAAACAAATGACTTTGATGCAGTGACACTATATCACCAGTAGGGGGTACTAACTACTTTCAGCAGAGGTGAGGCTGCATGGAAGTACGTAGGGCCACTATGTACCATTTCACACCAAATGACGACAGGCTGTTAATGGAAACTGCAGCCCGTCTCCTTCACTGGAACACAAACTGCAGCCCGTCTCCTTCACTGGAACACAAACTGCAGCCCGTCTCCTTCACTAGAACACCTTCAACGTCTTCTGGCGTCTCGGTCACAAGCATAAACAAAACCCTGCCCTCTGGCTAAATGGGGGCAATTCCTATGCACGCGTCAATCAAGTTATTTCCCTACAGCACAAACAAAAGCAGAAACGTCTTATTTAAAAAGGGCCTATATATATTTAAGACAACAAAAGAGTTTTTGTTCAATTTTAAAGGATTCTTCAGCTCTCCCTGGGTTTTGAAAATCTTTAGCGCTGGGTCGCGTTCCTTAGCGGCATGTAGATACCCTTTTTACAAAGCGCCAACCCATCTACATCTGTCAAAAAAAAAAACGCAGTGAGGTTTAGATAACGAACCAGTGGCCACACCTGCAATCTCCGCCCCCTGCATCTTCCTCATGTGGCGAGCGTGGGACACCTTTCCCAGCTCCCTCCCGCCTCCCTCGCGTTATAGCGAAGGCAGCTGACAGTGCGGATACCGAGTGGGTTTGGATCAGGGATCTGCCTGCTCCCGATGTTCCCTCGAAGCCATCTGGTCTCATTTACTCGTTTTAAATCTGCACAGGATACCTAAATCCCAGGCCTTACTTTGACAAGCTAATGTAAATATAGTTTTATATCCCTCAAAATGTGCATGCTGCTTTCTCTGTGGACATAAAACTGTCATCCAGGTCCAGGATGCCCCCTGCCAGGTAGCCCACGCTTTTCCGGGTCGGCTCCTGACCCACCGCCGCCCCGCATTGGCTCAGCGGAGTCGGTATATCACACTGCCTTGCATAAGCATTCACCCTCCTGAAGCTTTTCCACGTGTCATATTTCAGCCTCGAATGCAAATGGATTTTCAAATACCAACAACATAAAGATAGCCCCTTTATTTGCCATTCGCACGAGTACAAGAACTGGTACTTCGGAATTCTTCTCTTCACCGACCCCCTCTTGCTTTCCATAGCTTGGGGGTTACAGGTCAGGCTCAGCTTATGTGTGGTGTCCCTGTAGCTGAGCGTTAAGGGCCTTGCTCAAGGGCTAACAGACATGTGACATTCTGCCACCCTTCCTACGTGTTGGATGCACAAGTATTTTCCCCCCACGACTCAGTACTTGGTGGAACCAAATTTTGCTCCAATTACAGTAGCAAGTATTTTAGCGTATGTTTCCACCAGCTTTGCACACCTAGACACTGCAACGTTTGCCCATTTTCCTGGAACATTAACCTCCACCCTAGTCTCAAGTCTCTAGCAGACTGAAGCTGGATCTCTTCAAGAATCGTCTTGCGTTTAGCTCCATCCATCTTGTCTTCAGTCCTCACCAGTTTCCCGGAATCCGCAGATGAAAAGCTTCCCCACGGCATGACGCTGCCACCATCGTGTTTCTCTGCAGGGATGTGCTCAGGTTGATGTGCAGTGTGCGCTCGGGGTGATGTGCAGTGTGCGCTCGGGGTGATGTGCAGTGTGCGCTCAGGGTGATGTGCAGTGTGCGCTCGGGTTGATGTGCAGTGTGCGCTCGGATTGATGTGCAGTGTGCGCTGAGGGTGATGTGCAGTGTGCGCTCGGGGTGATGTGCAGCGTGTGCTCGGGGTGATGTGCAGTGTGCGCTCGGGGTGATGTGCAGAGTGCGCTCGGGGTGATGTGCAGTGTGCACTCAGTGTGATGTGCAGTGTGCGCTCAGGGTGATGTGCAGTGTGCGCTCAGTGTGATGTGCAGTGTCTATTTGCCACACACAGTGCTTTGCTCCAGGGACAAAGACTTCAATTTCGGTCTCATCTGACTAGAGTACCTTTTTGCACATGTTTGCGGTCTCTCCCATATGGCATTTGGCAAAATCCCAGCAGGATTTTTTGTGGCTTGCTTTCAGCAGTGGCTTTCTCACTGCCCTTCCACGAAGCCCAGCTTTGCGAAGTGTGCGACTACTAGCTGTCATGTGGACAGACTGTCCTGCCAGATGTGTTTATCTTTCCAGCTTTGCCAGAGCTACCACAGGCCTCCTCTTTGCTACTCTGATTAACGCTCTCCCTACCCAGTCTCTGAGTTTAGGTGGATGACCTTCACTGTTGTACCATATTTTTCCCCATTTTCTAATAAAAAATTTAATGCTGCTCTACAGAATCTTCAGGCTTAAGGTAATCGTTTTATAACTATACATAAAATCCCAATGAAATCCATTTTCGCTGTAGCTTGACAAATTCTGACGTCTCAGGAGAGCGAATACTTATTCACGGCACTGTAAACATAGAATGTTTTTTTGAAGATGCTCTTAAACACTGTATGTATTCTCTCAAAGGCTTCTGCGCCGTACACTCCCAGCACTGTGTCCCTTTAAAAGGCAGCATTCCTATTGGCCCCCTTCCCGGCTCGTGTTTACGGTGTGCGTCACGAGGATGGGGGGGGCTCAGGTCAGCGCGGCCCAGGCATGTCACAGCCGCCAGCACAGGCACAGCAAACACTCCCTGGGTGGCCGGCGTCCCCATGCGGAAAAGTCACTGAACCGGTCCCGGGCTCCAACCTGCTGCCTTGTGGCATTTATGACCCCCCCACCCCCCCTACACGCTGCCAAGGAACATGGTCGCCCCCCCCCCCCACCTTGTCCTTCAGGGGTCACTAATCCATCGCGTTTCTCGGCTGCCTGGAAATACAGGCGTGACCGAAGACGACCCAGCGCAGAGATCGACCGATAGCGGTGTTTAAACTCACTTTAAACGTCTAGTACTTGTACTGCTCTAAGAGAATCAGTTAATGATGGAAATAGGTGGCTTGGCCCCTGGGACCTGCGGACACCGATCTGGGTCAAGCGCCAAGCCCCCGCTTCAGTCGGGGTGAGATCCGGGAGACCTTCGCTCCATCAACGCCAGCGATGTGTCGAAGCACGCGGTCAGTCTACAGCAAACGGAGAGGAAAAAACTCCCCCTGGCTCACAATACTGCATTCCATCCTAAAGTTCTTGGACTTGTATAAATAGCCAAACGACTTATCAGATCAAATGAAATTAATTATAGTTAGTGTTTAACTAGCGAAAGGTACAACTTTTTACTGCAGCGGTAACGCAAGAAGCAAGAATCAAACTACCTTAACTACAAAATGCACTTATTTGGAAACAATGTCATGTCTTATTAGTCATGTGAGAGGGCACGGGAAGGGTGGTGGCGGCTGGGGGGAGGCACGCACAAGGTGTTTTACATGTCTTTGAAGATCACACTGGCCTTGTAGGACTCTGGTAGGTTTACTAGCCTCGAGACTCACCCATTCTTTCCACATACAGGCTGACAGAGTCCGTCACATTGGAGGATAATCGTCCAATCACACCTATTCATTTTTCCACGATACCTCGCCCCTAAAACATGCACGGCAGCAGTCAAATGCGTAATATATTAGAGATGCTGGGAAACCAAAGAGGATATAAATGTACGGCGTAGATTGCCCAGTGGATCATATGAGCCAACAGCCAAAAAACAGGGGTTATTTACGGTCGTTGACAAAGAGCTTGTCCTTGTGGCTTTTCAGCAGAGGTTGGGAGGTGGGGCTGAGGAGGGGGTGTGAGGCTTGCGAGCGCTGTGATTGGTCAGGGAGCATGTGCTTAAATTCCATCCTGGCCACGGAAAGTACAAAAGGCTGGGAAGCCAATGCAAGCTGTCATTCCTAAATGGATGCCAAATACCCCCATAATCGGTCCCTCACGGAAAAGACTCGTCACTTAGGAGTCTCTGACACACACAGGAAAAAAAATATGTATATGCAAGTTTCATGATAGATTTCACATGTTGGGTAGGAACATTCCCTGGAAGCTTATTTGAGAGGAGCAACTTCAGATGTTTATCATTTGATGTAATCATCATAACATTAGGCTAGGACAGGAAATACTTACCATGAGGACTGAAAAACTTATCTAAGCTTTTATGGTGGTAAACACAAGGACTCTAACCATCCTTTCAGAAAAAAAGATTCTGTTTGTACAAGTCTCTCACCGTGAGGGATGTGAAGGTCAGGCAAATTCCTCCAAAGCCATTGAAGGACAGAGCAAGGAAGATCAGAGGGGAGAGGTCTGGAAAGAGAGACAGTAAGGGAAGATCAGCAAAGAGCCACGCTACTTTAATTCATAATAGAGCACAGAAGATACCTACCTTTCTAAAAAAATGGAGCTAGAATATACAAACACACACTATACAAAGCAACCGACATTTAATTTACAGTGTAAAACCCCCACACACAGATCGACGCAGCAAAGAGCCTTAACACAGTGGCATGCTGGGTCATGAACACACAGAGCTTCTCTTTGTTGGAAATGCTTTACATCAACTGCACCTTTATTGTGCCTCTATAATACATCCATAGAACAGTCAATGCACCTTCATAATGTATTTATAATGCATCCATAGAACAATCAATGCACCTTCATAATGTATTTATAATGCATTCATAGAACAGCCAGTGCACCTTCATAACGCATTCATAGAATATTCTTAAGCAACATGGAAGTATACCTTAACAGCCTAACATACCTTAAGACGGGTGGCCGATCTTATCCGCAAAGGGCCGGTGCGTATGCAGGTCTTTGGGGTAACCTTTAGGTCAGCTGTTCAAACCCAGGTGTGAGGACTCTTCAGCCAATCATTCCTCTAATTAGTGACTTAGGGAATCGCAGCGAAAACCTGCATACACACCCTTTGCGGATAAGACTGGCCACCCCTGACTTAAGAGCTTTCATATGGATCGATAATTATTCAGTAATATGTTTGCAGAATTAAAAGATGCCCCCTCCCAACCTGCTGTATAAGACCATGACCTTAATAAAATGAATCTTCCTTGACTCATTCAGCGATTTTTAGATTTGTGTAGCGGCAGAGGTCCTATCGAGGTCTGTCTGCCCATGCAATCTGTGGGAACCACCCCAGTTCACATCTCAGACTCACCCATGGGGTTGTAGGCCGTAACGGCGATCAGGGCGCAGGAGACTGCAAAGCACGCACTGTTTGGAGGGAGTAAAACACACAGAGAGGATGCTGGTTACGGCAGGTCCCTGTTTTGGGGGGGGGGATCAGACTCTTTCATCCACAACCACATACATATTTTTTGAGAAAGCAGAACCATACAGTCCCTGGAGAAGCTGGGTGATAAGTCTTCCTAAAGAGCCCAATCAGTCCTGGGATTTGAACCAGAGACAATCCACTTGCCATCAGACCATCGTAACTCACTGAGCTACACAGAGTTTCACAGCTGTTGCTCTTTCTAATGTGACTACTAAACACTTTTTGGACAATATTGTAGCGGAAAATACAATAGACACAAAAGACTGATATCAGACTTTTGTTTAAAAAAAAAAAAAAACATGATTTAAGGCATATATATATATATTAATCACCTGCACAACACGATCACTCTTAATTACTGCTCAGCAGTTATTAAAAGGTATTCATTTAAAACTTGTGTGGTATACAAAGGCACTCCCTGTGCATGATTACCTTTCTTAGCAGCAGGGATCCTGGTATCTAAAAAACCTTTTTTAAAACAGACATCTGCCTAGATTCTCAGCTTACGATAAGCATGTTCCCTTTTCGTTCATCCAGCATGATTTTGTGTTTATATGTGCAGAAACGCACCCAAAACGCTCCCCCCGCCCTGCGTGGCAAGACGCTCTGGTAAATCACGCTGGAGGCCTCTCTAGGTATGTGGCGCATGCGGATGACTCATGCCTATCGCTTGCGTAATTTCCATCATCGGGGGCGGGCACAGAGATTGCACTGGGGGGGCCCCGTGAAGGTGCTTCACACTCGAAACCAAACCAACATGGACGGTCTGCTCAGTGACGCAAATGCGGTCGTTCACCGGCCGTGGGAAAAGCAGCAGGAAGTCAGAAAGGAGATGGCACCAAAGGTTATATACAAACACCTTCTCTGCTCTCAAGTATCAAAATAACAACAAAAATGGCTAGCGGGTTTGAAGAATGGCTGACCGAGAATGTCCATAAATACCGGCATTTTAATGATTTTGCGCTACCGGGGTGTAGAGACTCCCAGATGGCTGCAAACAAAATTAAAATAGGCTTATAGCTGCAATGCTATATAGTGGTGCATGTCCTTGCGTGCTGGCAGTACATAATGCGTAAATACTTTTAGCAAAATAATTATTTGTATTTTTGATATATATGCTACACTTCATAAACGAGCAGCTTTGCTCTACAGCGCCACCCCTAGGTGTGGCATGAAACTACACGGTTGCCTGCCACATAGGCACAAAAAGTATGAACATTCCGGACCGCAGTATGCATGAACCAGGCCATAGGGATGTTCCACTTAACAGACCCCCCAGCATACCCTCCATTCTCGTCCCTTTTCCTTCACACCCCGGGGTGTTCGACAAGCCGTCCTCACCAACTCACCCTTCACGCCTCCCTTGTTTTATCATCTGTGGCAGCCGCCGCTTTACAATGACTTTAGTAATTTAACCAAGCATCCCAAGAAGAAAAGGTCTAGGAACTGGATCAGAGCCAGGACTGCATAGAATAATGTGCTCGGACCAGTAGGTCATCGATTCGATCACTCCCTCCCAGACCCCCGTGTCACGTCTGGCTTACCTTCCTAGAAGACGCAGCGGACGGGGCCCAAACTTATCCATCAGGATCCCTAGGGGGAGGGTGGCTGCACTGAGCAGGAAGGAGCCAATGGTGAAGCCCAGGTTGAGCATCTCCTCCTGCTCCACACAGCTGAGCCACAGCACCTCCTCAACGGTGGCGTTGGCAGCCGTCGTCTTGTTCGCTGAGGACAGGGTATCCGTGGTGAAGTAAACCTTCCATTCCATACCCTCCAGCTCACAAAACTTAAGGACTTTGACTTTTACACATAACGACGTCGGGTCCAGCCGCAACACCTCGGATTGGACCTCCTCGTTCTCCATTTCAATAATAGCCGGTGTGGTTTTAGCAATACCCTGAGTAGACAGCCCTACAAGACTACAAGGCTCGACTCTGGCTGTACCTGAGCACAAGTGCGAATACAAGCCCTCGTTCTTCAGCATGATCAGCAGGGAGCCCCAGCCCAGCAGCACGGCGGAGAAGAGCAGATTCTCCACCACGGCTGTTCCCGCCATCCACAGCCGTCTCCGGTAGGCCACAGCGGGGGGGGGTGCCATCTTGCCAAGACGCGGATGCTGAGAGAAAAGTCAGCGTCAGGTGCGCCAAGTATCTGCCACCAGGTTAGCGGCTAATATCTGAACGCTAAAATGCTGGATGCACAAATTTTGGTTTGTATCAGAATTTCTTCCATCAGCTAGACAGTTAAAAAAAAAGAGACTTCCTCTTATTTGTTTTTGTGGTTTGGTCTGATACAAACTCTGAGCTTGAGCTCTGACCCAGAAATTACTCAGGGGAGGTCAGTATAACCACTTGTTCAAATACACCAAAAACAAAATTTAGCAGGTACAAACAAGACACACCAAAATACAGTGTAAATGCCTACTGGTATTTATATACTTAAAATAAACCTTGCAGTGAACTTCACGTATTCAAAATCAACTCAATTAGAAGATATCAAAAAGGAAGCCAAACATTGTGGAAGTTATGGCAAAGTCCGCAGTGGAACAGAAAATCCGTGCGCATGTGCAGTGCAAGCTAATGTAGCTTCCTGCCATTGAGCACTGGAGCACTGTCTAAGCCGGACAAAATTCATCCCTCCATTCACAACATATCTTATCCAACATAGCTTATCCAGGTTGGGATTGTCGAGGGCTGCTGTTTATCCAAAACATACAGGGCACAAGGCAGGAGCGCACCCTGGGCAGGATGCCAGGAATGAAACGTGTCTCTCCAAATGCATAACCGTGGAAGGGTTCAAACTGTAAAACAATTCAGAAAACATGTGACTCTAGTTCCTTACTTTTGACAGATAACGATATTTAAAACCGCTACAGCATTACAGAGCCCTGTGCAGTGTATTCTTGAGCTTAAGTAATCCTTTAACACAATAGAAACCCTAATTCACTGCCCTGTTGCCAGTGTGCAATTCACAACTGTCCTACAAAGCCCTTGACTGTCCACTCATTTCTAATTACGTACTACGTCTTTTGAGGGTGTACACCAGAACCTATTCCAATCAGGCATGTCACACCCAGAGTGGAAAAGCAGTTTGTTACAGCGCTCTCACCAAGAAGAGGCACCAGCAAACCTGCTCCGAGGATGGAATACGGTCGCCACCTCAGCCCTGGAAAATTCCTGCACACCCAGCCATTGACCAAAAATTCTGCAAATGCCGACATTGTTCCAAAGGTTCATTTAGGTCTGTTTGAAGGGATTTTCTGTTCCCTACATGGCAGTGTAATCTCCAGTATTTTGAATACATTGTTAATTCAGTATTTGCTCAATGATGAAATAGCGTATTCTGCTAGTTATGACCCCATACCTAACACCTTCATAAAATAAAACATACTGTAACAAGTAGCCTGTACTTGTATACTTAAGTCACCCTAGGTAATACAAAAACAACATTTTAGTCTGCAATAATACTTTTACTAATACAATTTCCATCAGTCACTGTTTTTACAACATGTAACTCTGCCCTCACTCTGTTGTATGATTAAAGCCTAATAACTTCTGTTGGCTGGGCGTCCTCTTCTTCCATTTCACCACTGAGGCAACTTAATTTTTTTTTTAAGTGAAAGTAATCATTTGTCATTATCAACACACCACAGCAAAATGTGTCCTCTGCATTTAACCCCAATGTGACATCACAGGGGGGTAGCTATCATTCAGTACTATGCTGAAGATACCTTAGTGTCACTTCACTGGTCAGGGATTCAAACCAACAACCTTTCGATTAGAAGCATGCTTCCTTAACCATTAGGCCACCACCTAATCTTTGGACATCGAGGCAGTGTGTGATGCTCCAATTGTCACCGACTATGCAGAGCATGTGTAGAGGGTGGCTTGTCACGAAATAGTCCGATTAGGTGAAGACGAAGTTGGCTCTTTGAGTGCATTCCGTTGCCTATAAAGACACAGCATAGTCTCTGTCTGTTAATCGGCTACAGCTCTGACTGAATATGTTAACTCACATAAACAAAAGGCTCTGACTCGGAGACGGTCTGTGTTCTGGAATGAAATGTGTTATTTACGGGACAGATGACCAAAATCCGGGGTGGTCCCAGAAAATCCTGGAGGAGCGGTAACCCTAGGATGGAAACGTGGGGACTCCGACATGGACACGGGAAAAATGTGTAGATGCACTGAGACAGGCCCCACAGCCCTGGAGAAGTGGGGCTGGACCATAATGCACCATTCGCATATACCACACTTAGCAACTATCACTGCAATATCGTCAGTCTGGCAACGTGTGGCTCAGTGGGCTGAGCCTGTGTGTCTTTAATCGGAACGTAGCCGGTTCAAGCCTGGCATTGGCAGAACAATCACGTCTGTGCGTTCGCAAAACCTTCCCCCATGTCGTGAGTGTGGCTGACTAAAACCAACAGGTATACGTGAAGATTAGCGAAGAGCTGAGAATTCCTCATGGTAAGATGTTAACCTTGACGGAGGAATGACAAATATCGCCGATTGCAAAGACGCGAAATGAACACCCAGGCTTCGTCAGTTCGCGAATCATTCAACATATGCGAATAATCAGGCTTCACGATTTTCTTGCATGTTGACAATGACCTTTTTCGACACTTTATTTAGATGTTCTTTCAGGCCACTACAGAACAAAGTGTGGGTAGCGGAACCCACGTAAAGCCTGCAGTCACAAAATACATAAGTGATTTATGACGTTTGGTCCCGGATCACTCAGACACTGTCACCCTCATCTCTCGCTGCAGCCAAGATGTCATCGAATGGTCCCCCAGCCCTCGCCACGGAACAGTTAAGCCTACTAAATAATAATAAATAGAGAACAAGCAGACACCCCCACAACACTCAACGCGTACATACTTCAAGTTAATTAGCGCTCGTTTCGTAATACCTTCTCACTTCAGGGGGCACGGAGCCCCTTTAAATTTGGAGTTTCTTGTATTTGAAATGCAGATGACGCCGGTGTTCTGACAAAACGTCATACTTTATCAAAACATCATACCGTAGTGCTAATCGATAGCCTTAACCCTAACTCTTACCCTAACCCTAACCCTAACCCCCCAAAACCCCTAAAACCCTTACCTTAACCCTAACCCTAACTCCTAAAACCTAACCCTAATCCGAAGACGGTGGAACTGCACATACGCAGAAAGGCTCAATTGCACGTCTCGATAGGTATGATGTTTTGTCAGAACACCGGCCGGGGACGGATGGACGTCCTGCTGTGTGTGAAACCTCAAGCATACCCATGTCATTTAGGGGTACACCACCACTTAACCCCGCTTGCAAGAAATCAGCTGGACACGATCTTAAACAATAGCAGCTGTTATTTGTGTTTGGGACTGCAAAAAAAAAAAAAAAAAAAAAAAAAAAAACGGAAGCAACTTAAACATCAAATAATACATCATTAAACTCATCACTGGCATGGTATATCTATACAGTATAAGAGTATTGTTAAGCAACAGTCAAAACTGGATTTAGATTCTTTACAGTAATATCACAAGACTGCTCAGCAATCATTAAACTACACGATCGACCACACTACGTTTATAATAGCTATTTTCCCCAACTTCAAATGCATTTTTACAAGAAACCGACTATTAGTGGTAATGATTACTCAAAATTGACTCCAGAAAAACAGTTAACCATAAGTTCTAGTTGCTGATTATGTTCGTTATTAAGCAATGTAACATCCATCGATGGTTTCAATTCGTGAACTAACATTCAACGTAAAGTACACAGTAGTATATAGGTTTGGGACTGATGCCTGAACACTTTGGCCAAAGTGAGCTCATCATGTGCTCTTTAGATGTTTAATTAAAGACGATTTACAATTTAATTAGCTGAAATGCTGCCGGCAATTTAAATCAATGGCCTAAGTACATCAAAAGAATTGCTCGATAGTTGTGACAAATGCCTGATCTCGCCTATACGCCTGGCACAGTGCCGCGACAGGCGCTGAATAAAGCCCGTCTTACAGATTAGGAAAGAGTAAGCGATTTAAAACATGTATGACATCTGTTCGAGCTTGAGAATGCGACTGACTTAGCAAAGTGACACAGGCCATACCGAAGAGACAAAGAAAACGCGGTAGAAAGTCACACTTTTTTAGGCAGTTCAAGGCGTGCCACGTGTTTGCGGGTCGCCATTGTTTCCATTCGCGTGACATAAATATACAATGTTTACTGCTCGATCTCACAGTGCTTTACATGTGGTAAAATATATATATTATATACATATATATTACCATATATATATATATATATATATAACACTTACGATGCTATTCTTTTAAAGATATATATATATACTTCACGTGGTTGATCAATTGTCTTCTTTTCCCCTCGTCCACGCAGGATGCTCCCCCCTAAGTATGCTCTCAATGATCCGTCTTTTTCATTACTTCAAACAAGTATGCGTCGTCTTGCTTGACTGAGTATTTAACTACCGGGACACTTCGAAGGTTTTTACTGTGCCACCCCCCTCAGTTCCCCCTCCTCCCTAGTTCCTCCCCTCCCTTTACCCGTCTTTTTCTCCCCTACTCAGTTTTCGAAATGTATTTACTACATAAACACATGCGCATAGTGATTATATCTTTCTTTTCCATAGTCGTTTTATCGATCAGAATATCATGGTATTTGGTATGAGACATAGACTGAAGCTTCTGTGCGTGCGCCTGGCTGTGTTCTATCTCAAAGTTGGATGCCTGTATGCATACGGTCATCAGTATTAAATTAAATTACAGTTAAATTATAATTGTTTCCCGCGACCCAGAAAGATAAGCGGTTTGGAAAATGAATGAATGAATGAATTGTTTATATTGATTTTGTTTTCTTAAAAATATTTCTAACCTGTTGAACGCTAACTCACTTTAAGCATATCATCATAGTAGCGTAACATAGGCTAGGCTATATATACTGTGACCTACGCGTATATTGTGACTGTAGGCTAAATAGACAGTTTTTATATTTAGTTTTATTTCAAAAGCTTCCGATTTTTTATGATATTTAGCCCAAAAACGGATTTTTTCCTCCATATCCACATGAAATCATTCCTTCCAGCGACGCCCCGCGGCTGCGCGCCCCGGAGCCCAGCCCTGAAAGCCGAGAGCTGCTTTAAAACGTTTCCCAAGTCACACCTTCTGCGTAAACTACTAAAACCTTTAGAACACGCGTCTTTACAGCTCCACGGTGGCAAGCATCTTGTGGGAATTTACTCCCAGATTTTTTTAAGCCAGCGCACGAAACGTTGCTTTTAAACTGACGCAGCAAATCAGGTGTAGTTATATATGACCCAGGGATGGAAAATAAATCATAAATGCCTTATACATATGACCGTTCTATAGCTTCCGCATACTTTCGCACAGCCTCGAGTTGCTATAGGGACAAAAATTATTGGGAGAGGAGGGGCAGCAGAGATGGAAGGAAGCTTTATTCACTGACTTACGAGGTGTGTGCAGCACACGTGTTATTTATGGAGCACAGAGCTTGGGGCGGTGCTTAAAACATCCATCTAGAAGTTTAGTTATGGATAAAAATAAACTTGACGGCTGCATGAATTGCAGCGTGTGCTAGTTACGTGGTCATGTGCTCAAAACGGCTATGCTTGTGCTTAACGTAATTTTCTAAGGTGCCTGTATCGTATTAAGACTAAGAATGTGCTGTGTGGTTAAATACGGGTGCAGTACGTATTTCAGAATTTCTTATTGTCTTGAACATGGACAAGAGAAAATTTAACAATGTAAGCTTTTAACAATGAATAATATGTGTTAGTCAACACACATATCCAAATTTTCAAACATATAGGACTTTACGTTTTATCAAAGATAACAATTAAAATTTGTGTTTTGTGAAAGATTTTGGTTGAGGCAATTTCTGTATCATAACCAACATAAATAGGTATGCATATTCACTCCATTAATTCAGGGAACTAATGTCTAGTTCCGCTTTGTTGAAAATTTGCCTCAAATTATATCACAGCGGGAATTTTATTAAACGGGACTATGGGAACAAAATAACTTTGACAAAATAATATTAATATCTTGCCGTAATAATGTAATAGTGGAGCTTTAACGAAATAGACTTAACGTTGTAAAGGCCAGAAAATACCGCTTTCACATTTCATATATAAATCAACTGCAGAAACGCTAAAGCTGGTACTGGCCTTCTGCACGGTCCAGATGACACCAGTCATATTGTGTTTGTTTTTCGTGTGTGTGTGTGGGGAGGGGACCTCAATGACCCTTTTTGATCAACAACAGCAAAACACAACCTGAACATTTGCAGTCCCTCCTGCTCGGGACCCGGTCAGCTAAATGTACTGAGGAGGACTTCCCCAGGTCAACAAAATTTACCACTACTCCCTAACACCCATCTCCACCCCCCCGCCAATCGAACACCTGCCCCTTGAAAAGTCTCTGCAAAGCCTTGCTCCTAAAGGAGGGCTGAGAAAGGCAATGCCATGACCTATGTGGGACAGTGGGAGGCGCTACTGCCATAGGCTTCCAGAACGGGAGGCTCACATGTCACCCCAGCTCTGTGAGTGTGGAGGTCGTATGTTCATATGGCGTTCGCATGCGTTGTTCTCCAGTTTCCTCTCCCAGTTCAAAGCAGCCGGTTGAATCAGCATCTCTAAATTGTCCAAATTGTCAATGACATATTTGCTATCATTGCATCATCTGGCATTGCCATGGTCTGCCCCCCTCCCATTAAGGATCAAAGATATTCCTGCTCTGAATTGTGCACTCATTTTTGAAGTGTGAGTCTGAGAGTTTGCAGGGACTGAGAATGGATTTGTGTCTGTGAAACATCTGTATGCTTGTAGGATCCTTCCTGGGTTTTATATTTTTCTTCTTTGTAAGATTTTGGAGGGTCACCTCTTTGAAATCGTTTGAATTATCAATGACAAAAGCTAGATAAGTAAGCTGTTTCGGCAGTAGAGGCCATCAAATGTTCGTATTCTATATGTGTATTTTATTTCTTTTTTTATATTTAATGCGGGTATAAATTTTATACCGCGCTGTGGCGACGCTACATTAGGGGCGGGTGTGGTCAGCCACCACCTGATGTCGCTGTTGAGCAGTGCGCGACATCATCAGTGATTCAGTCTAACAATATATACAGCGCCCTACTCAATTATTGGCACCACTTGTAAAGATTTGTAAAAAGGGTTTGCTTTTGGGACCGCCCACCTTATTAACATACAGAGACAGAAATACAGACATAAATAAATGTAGAAATGTGGTAATACATAAATAAATGACTAAATGTGGAAATTCATAAATATTTAAATACGTTAATAAACAAATATAGGAATCCATTTAGCAGTTTTCATGGCCAGACTGTATTTATGCATTTATTTATTTCAGTATTTACTTATTTATTCACACATTTATTTATTTATAATTATGTCATGTACGCAGGTTATAGAGAGATTTGCAAAAGTCATCACCCTATCGAAGCACAATTGGTGGACTGCACACTTTTCAGCAAGTTTGTCATATTTCCCAGTGCCGCACTTGAACGTCTATGTGAATTTTAACCAATTCAAATAAATCTAAGCTTGAAACTAGTCACTATACAGTCACTGAGATGCACGCGGGAAATAGGCTACACTGTAAAGTTAATTCATGCATGAGAACAACTTATACAGGATACCTTATCTGGAACTGTCACTGCTAAAAATAATAATCACAAATCCGATGACCACTGCTTAGTCAGAGAAAAACTTGACTGAAAAGGATTAAGACATTTACACGCAACACCATGGGACAATTAGGTTAAATGCGCCTTGCCATGCTATCATTTGAAATTCATCCATAGATTGGTCGACTTTGACAGAAAAGAGATTGACAAGTTTGCCCAGATGAAAGATCGTCTTGCAAATTTTCTTTCCAAGTAGTGAACGTCACTGGTGAGTCTATTTCGCATTGTTGCAAGATTGTTTTGACTGTAAGTTAAAGACCATACGTAAAGCAATGGGTTTCCCTGCTCTGAATTGCTTTGGATGTGTTGTAACAGTAATCATTTACTGCTTAATAAGTTTGGATTTGTAATTCGATGCGGTATAACGGAGTGACACACCAGTTTCGTGATGACATGCTGTTGATTGATAATGATTTATTTGATAAGGTGCATTTGCATTAGGATTCACTGAGCAAGTACTTTGCTGTAAGTGTTTATTGTGCCCCGTCAGACTTTCTGTGCCAGAGACGCCACTGCTCAGATGTCATATGACATTATAGGAAAAAGGCACAGATAGGTATTTATGTACCTTAAAATTAATTCGTCTTTAATAATCTGTAGCGATGAAACTATCTCAAGGTGCTCATATGCGATTTTGTTCAGGCTCCGCCAGCAGGTGGCAGCCTGTCAATGAGGCAGTGCACTTTTCTCTTTCCCCTGTAGATATTCAAACACCGTAAGAGGTCAAGCCTCTTCTGTGAGGGGAACGATGTCTGTCCTGCAGTATTTCCCGCTGTCGTCGAAGTGCACGTCTCTCATGAATAAGGGGCCCAAAGCGTTCAGTTATAATGCATTAGAGAACATACAGTGCGTGATATTTAGCATTTATTCCTATTGCTAACGGAGAGTATATTATATCAACTGTGGTTTTCATCGAAACGAGCAAAAGTAACTACGGCACGTGCTGACATTCTTTATTAATTAAAAAAACAAAAACAAAAAACGAGAAATCCTTCCCATCTCCATCTGAACGAATAAGTGGTGAATTTAAATCACGCAAAACTTCCCGTTCGTTGTGGAAGCTTTTCTTGCTCCGGGGAGAAACTCGATTGTCCTTAACACGCAGTTAATTCAACACAGGAAATTATATTTATAGCCCAGATGGGAACTTTTAAGCTTCGCCACATGTTTCCACCCCGGGATAAAAGTAAACTACTTGCAAAAAAGATGCATGTTACACCCAATAATATACAGTATGTATGTGTATATATATTTGTGATGATCTAGTGTGTGTGTGTGTGTATACACACACTACATGGACAAAAGCATTACACTTACAGAAACTATTACGACATCCCATTCTAAATCCATAGACATCAATATGGAATGGATCCTCTTTGCAGCTATAACAGCTGTCACTCTTCTGGGAAGGCTTTACACAAGAGTGTGTCTGTGGGACTTTTTGCTCAGTCATCCAGAAGATCATTTGTCAGGTCAGGCACTGATGTTGGACATGAAGGCCTGGCTCAAAATCCCCGTTCTAGTTCATCCCAAAAGTGTTTGATGAGGTTGAGGTGAGGGCTCTGTGTGGGCCAGTCAAGTTCTTCCACACCACACTCACCCAACCATGTCTGTATGGACCTTGCTTTGTGCATTGGGGCACAGTCATGCTGGAACAGAAAAGCCCCTTCCCCGAACTGTTCCCACAAAGTTGGAAGCAACAACCCCATATCATTATCCCTCCTCCACCAAACTTTACAGTTGGCACAATGCAGTCAGGCAGGTAACGTTCTCCTGGCATCTGCCACACCCAGACTCATCCATCAGGCTGCCAGACAGAGAAGCGTCAACATGTTTCCACTGCTCCAGAGTCACGTGGCACCATGTTTTACTCAATCTGACGCTTGGCATTGATGCTTGGTGATGAGAGGCTTGTATACGCAGCAACTCGACTGTGGAAGCCCCTTCCATGAAGTTCCCGGTGCACAGTTTTTGTGCTGGGGTTAACTATGCACCTCAGCACTCAGCGATGCCGCTGTGTTACTTCCTGGCTGAGTTTCTGCTCTTCCTGAATACTTCACCTTTGCTAATACCACTTATAGTTGACCGTGGAATATCTAGCAGGAAAGAAATTTCACAAACTGACTTATTGCAAAGGTGGCACCCTGTGACAGTACCGTACGCTTGAATTCCCCGATCTCTTCAGAATGACCCATTCTTTTACAAATATTTGTAAACCTGACTGCATGAAATTTAACTAATGTTCCCAAACAGAAAATCAGACCTACCATATTTGGAGTTTTGTTTCCGGTACCTGCTGTCAAAAAAACCTTGCCTCTTTAACAACCTACAACAGACCAAGCTTTGAGACTAAAATGAGTTGTAAGATATATCGTAAAGCCTTTCCTCTTTACAGTATTATATTATTCAACAGTGACAACGCAGCAGCGATTCATCACGTTCTTTACAGTTTCTTATTTAATTATTTAATTTACGCTGAAATTACCCCCATTCTTCAGTCAACACATTAAAACGTTTTTAGCCTGGTTTCTCAGTAAGCCGCTGGTAAATTAGCTTGTTACTTCTTTCGCAGTTCAGTTCCTTCCATCTCGTAAAAATATCAGAAAATTAAGCTGATTTGAGTGGAAATTTCGGAAATGATGAAGGTGAAAAATATGTTGCGTGCCGATATATTGCTAGGGGGGAGGTCTTCCGTGACTATGGGAAATCTGCTTCAGCCCCACCTTCTTTCGGCGCCTAGCAGGTTGGCCCGTTTTCGCCACCCGGAGGAGGAAAAAAAACCCATTTATCTCAGAACTTATATTTATATTTTATATTTTATTTATATTTTTTAATAAGTCAGAATTCTGAGATAAAAAGTCAGAATTCCGACTTAATAAGTCAAAATTCTGAGATAAATGGGGTTTTTTTTCTCCTCCGGGTGGCGGAAACGGGCTTCCATAGGTTTAGGGAACAGGCTGGGGGAGCACAAAATGTAACAGCTTGAGATCATTATTGCGTCACATATACGACATTATGCCGCGTATTCAATTAGTGCAATGTGGTTTCCTTGTGCCTAGAAAACCCATCCCAAGCAGAATACTAACTAGATGCATTTGTTTTTACACATCAAAGTCATACTTGTACATAGTTGAAGCAGTTCTGCGAACACGAATACAGAATCTAATTTAAATGTAACCTACTGACTGACCGGACTCATTTATGGACGCAGGTATCCAGTTATTTTTCATATTTTTAAAAATGGTAATCCAGCACTTAATTCTTGTAACCTTCGGATAGTCAATAACAAGGGGAGTGCTGACATCCCTTTTCCCCGCTTCAACCACAAATCACGGTTTTCAGGTAAGAACAAAACTGGTGGAGAAACATATATATGGAGTAAATTACTGATTAAGATCGATGAATCTTAAATCTGTCCATATGTACACCGATCAGCCATAAGGTTAAAACCACCTGCCTAATATTGTGTAGGTCCCCCTCGAGCCACCAGACAGCTCTTACGCATTAATGCACTGAAGCTCTGAAGGTGTCCTCTGGTATCTGGCACCAAGACGTCAGCAGCAGATCCTTTAATTATCTAAGTTGTGAGGTGGGGCCTCCATGGATCGAACCTGTTTGTCCAGCACATTCCACAGATGCTGGATGGGATTGAGATCTGGGGAAGCAGGAGGCCGAGTCAACACCTTTCTCACGTTACTCAAATCATCGCTGAACAATTTCTGCAGTGTGGAAAGGTTCATTAAGGCCATTTCATATTTCATTTTCCCGCGCACGCTTTTATCTGTGCACAGGGTGATGTACGCTTCCTCATCTGGGGATTGTGCCAGACGACTGCGGACGGTACTCGCGTAGCCCTGATTTTTTTTTTGTCCGGCAGAGATTACGCGCATCTGTGCACATTGACCGCGCATGTGCATGATAATTAACTAGGCATGTCCAGTAGGTGGCAGCACTGACTTTCACAGAGCAGCGGCCGACCAAGAAAGAGTAGAGAAAGAATAGTTTTGTAATAGTAGTTACAGTGAGCAGCTGTATGAGGTGGTGCAGAGGTACCCGCATATCTAATATCTAATTTTTCATCCTGTCCAGACATTATACTGAAGTACACGGTATTTTCAAAGGCGACACTAGTCAGGTATTTTTTATTTTTTGCAATAAAATTCACTGAACAGTGGTGGAGGGTCCCTGCTAATTTAGTCATAAGAATTTCAAAATACCACGGTATGCCGTATCACTTTAATACCTCCCGAGCCTGTACAAACAACTTTAAAACTGTTCGTAAAAAGTTTACCCGTTTCACTGCTATGCTTGTACTTGTGTTTGTTGCAATACATCTGCCCTCTGCTGGTCTGGTGGAGTATCACTGCTGTATGCATGCACCGACCGAGACCACGCGTCCGTGCCCAAATGTAGCATGAACACAGCCTTCCAAGGGCACGACTGTCTGCAGTGTTTACTTGTTCTGCAGCAATGTTTAGGTAGGTGGTCTGTGTCAGAGTAACATCCACACGAATGCCAGGACCCAAGGTTTGCCCAGA
>JAODLC010000015.1:1930785-1953273 GCA_026781145.1 Hippopotamyrus pictus
AGGTGGTCTGTGTCAGAGTAACATCCACACGAATGCCAGGACCCAAGGTTTGCCCAGAGCATCACACTGCCTCTGCCAGCTTGCCTTCTTCCCATAGAGCATCCTGGTGCCACCTCTTCGCCAGGTAAACAACGCACACACACCCGTGGGTAATAGAGCAAGGTACAAGTATAGCACTGTAATATATCATAAAGAAAATAAACCATATTACTGTAATAACCGCCCTATCATTTTATTTTTGTACAAAGTGCGTGAACAGGACACATAATGATGCATAGTGCTATGTATATAGTTTTAAAAGGGGTACTTGTCAGCAAACGATTAAGTTAATAAAATTAATTAGAAAATGTCTAGATATACACTTGAAATATGTCTTCATATTGTATTCTCATTCTCATTTTCACAGAGTTGAGGACACACAGTTACTCATTTACAGGAAGTATTTTAAAAGTAATATTTGACTGGATAGAAGATTTGAATAAGCGTTCAAATTAGCCACATGTGCAAGTGACAACGCATGTTTGTTTTCAAGTGAAAAAAAATCAGTTCATAATGAGACAGTGCAGATTGCTACCAATTAAAAATGTTGTCTGTATATTCTCAAATAAAGGTTAAAAGATTAAACGACAAACTGAAATTTAATTTGAATGTCTTTTATATGTTTGTTGCATGGAGTCAGACATGGTCAACATGGAAAATGCAAATTTAAACCTCACTGAAAGTATCAGAGGACAAAAGAAAATCTTGAGCTGCACAATTGTTGTCACAATTCGAACAATATATTATATGGTGCACCTGGATGCGTCAAAGGCTTTCATCAGGTTCCTGTTGATGCCACACCAGATGGTGACCTCCAAGTGCTTTAACACACGGTTACAGTCCGATCGATGACAGCCTTGTCAACGGTCCTTCAGGCCACCACTGTGGATGAGTGTCCCACATCTTGATCTTGGATATAAATAAATTTACATTTCATCACTGTGGGAAGGAACTGTCACCGGAACATGCCTGTGGTTCAAAATATAAACGCGGCTACCGTCACTGCATGTGACGTCAACGGCGGTGCAAGAGCGGCGCGGATTATGGCGCCACCTGCTGGACCCTGCCGATACAGCAACCAACTAGAAAGTAGAAAAGCGATAATGTGTTTAAAGTGTTGAACCACCAGTGGATATTAAAAGGAAAGTTGGAGGACACTAGTAAATCCATTTATCTTATCTGCACTTATCGTAGTTAAGGGAACGTAAAACAAATGCAGCACATGCATAATATATTACTAAATGAAAGTACCGGTATTTTAATCGAGCCGAAAACGTTTTTGGAGGACACATTCTGAAATAAGTGGACCGAAACGATTGCGGCTGGTACGCTGTGAGTTCTCGGGGATCACTGACATTGATCAACAGTTGCTATGTTTAAGGTGGCATTTCCTGTAAATTACTATAGAAACGGAATTTTCACAAGTCAATTACCGGTTCCTTATCCTGCCGTACACAATCGGACATCTGAAGCTTGTCATCTTGATAATAATATTAACAGCAAAATCATGAATGTGTCAAAATCATCAACGTCTCATCGGGTTTATCACCAATCAAGGGGAAAAGGCCTGATAGTCTAAAATCTATTTATCTTTTTCTCTTTTCAATATTCTTGTCAGAGGACAGTTGCAGATACATTTAGGCAGAAGAGCAGACAGCAGGAGGGGACAGGTCCTCAGGATGGTAGTCCAGCCCCTTCCCCGCTCAATGGCCCATTTCTATGCATCTCCTCAAGTCCCGGTACAGTTCCATATCCATCCCTGTCGGGAATGTTGCCAGTAGCCTAGTAGGGTCACTGGCAGGGGTCATCCTCAGTACCGTCACGCACTGATGGGAGACGGATTTGGAAGCCAAGAGAGACAGAGACAGAGAGCAAGAGAGAGCGAGAGAGAGAGAGAGAGAGATTCAAACAACCCTGAACTGACAGAATAGTATACCACCAGCAAAATAAATTAATGGAGTGTAAATGTGAGATTTGGAGCTGTTCACCAAATAGGTGCTGAAACTGTGTCCTGGTAGGAAATGATTCAGGCAGGAAAGAGATATGGAACATAAAAAAACAGTAGAGAAATCAGTGAATAAACATGAAACATGAAACTGCAAATTAAACATAACGAAAATAAATTGACTTTTAGTTAAGAACAACATATGGGAATAATGCGAGGGATTCGTTGGAGAATGATGCGTAATTTTTTTTTATGCAGCTCATTCATAAAACAGCGTGACAAAGAGCATTAAAGCGGCTTGAGAAGGGTTAGATAGTAGCAGCGATTGAATAAAAGGCTAAAGAGGGGGCTGCCTTTAGGGGTCAATAAACGGTAATACAACACCATACATTTCCAGCCTTGACATGGAAACTCATTTCAGCAGGCATTTATCAACGTTTGGAGAAGAAGGGAAAAAGTGACAGCTTTGGAAGATTATCTTAGCAGACATACAGAAGCTTCCAGAAAAAAAAAAACGTAAAGGGGAAGAGATCCATTTAAGTCAGAGAGAGCATGAAACGCCAGGCCAGCGAGGAACTGGGCCCGCGAGTGACTGTATAGCTGTTTCTGGGCCTGCGAGAGTTTCTGCTGTTGTACCATTGAGAGGAATATTTGAACTTCATGGCTTTGATTTTTAAAAAGAGAGCCAGCTGTGTGGGTGAAACAGTGAAGTCATTTCATACGAAACATCTGCCGATAAGGTGAAAATCATAAATCAAGTCGCTAGATAATTGTGAAACATATTTCATCCTGAGGGTTTTTTTTTGGCAGAGGACGGGGCAGGAGGGTAAACGGCAGATCGACTTGGAGATTTACAGGGGTGAGAATAAATGAGGTCTGAATCCAGGCCCCGTCAGCCATCGGTAGGAGAGGGAATCTTAAACGCACAGCTCAACCTGTCATTTGCATCGTCCTCCTTGAGTATGTCTCGTATGCTGGGTTAACGCCGCGACCACGCATGTCTGAAACGGCCGCCATCCATGTGGTTACATCACCGTGGACATCTGGATATGCTGCCGTCAATGTGCAGGCCAGACACAGATTCTTTTGGTGGTAAAAACTTGCGAAGAGCTTATTTTTTTAATTTGTGCTACTTTTTTAAAAAGAAAAGGAAAAAAAACGTAGCTTGCTTTATACTAAGTGTCACAATGAGGCAATGCTGTGATTATTAGTATCTTCAAGGGATACAAAATTGGAAATATGGAGATGAGCTGAAAGGAACCGGCATACGTTACATTACGTTAAGGGCGAGTTTTATGCTACGTAGTGTCACAGAGTGTGTGCTGAGGTAACGGGGATCGTCACTGAGACTGAACTGGTGGTCACGGTGTCAGCCGGGGTAGCCTCAGAACCCACATTTTTCCTTGGTCATTAAGTCACAAGCCATTTTTTTTTTCTTTTTAAGTTTTAAGTTTTTTTAAAGTTATGGACTATGAGGGAGGGAGGTGCTGGGGGTAAAATCGGCCACCCCGGGGTCGGGGCGTACTTCACGCCCCACTGGAAACAGTCCCGTGACCCAGTCTTTGGTCGTGACCCGCCGGTTCAGAAACACTCCGGTGTGGGTCTGGTGTGAAGCTCTTCTAAGCGGCTTTGCACATGCGGTGCACAGACAGATGAAGTGACACGCTCCGTCTTCCTAAAAGGGCCAGCACATTCCGGGGATTCCTAGGAGTCCTAACCCAGACTTATTTCTCTTCAAGCAACGCTTCTCCTGTTAAAGTATTTACCATAACGTCCTGAACCGCTGCTGCGAACCTGCCATAAGATGGCTCCCACACTCCCCCCTCCCCCTGCAGCTACCACCCGCCGAAAGCAGAGGCTGAAACACGGGTCCCGCGGGCACGTCCGCTAGGGGGAAAGCTCAGCGGGCCCCCTCTGTTTTTGATACCATCTAATGGCTTTAAAAACCGTCAGCAAGGGAGCATGCGTGCAGCATAACGTAATGCACTAAAAACCAAACAATCCCCAACCCACTTCCACATGCTGTGAAGGAATCCACTTCATTCCCAGAAAAATCCTGTAGCCATCTAAGGTCATCGGCGGGGTTCTGCCGGCGCTCTTCCACTCCGAACATCACCTCCGAATGTAAACAGCACGGATTGTCACACGTCCTTAAGTGGCATTCGGTTTATCCGCCGAGGTCGTTTTTGTCCTTTCGGTTTTGGCCCAGACCATCACAAATACGAGGCTTGGAAAAATGTTAAAAGTCCCACCATCGTTCTTTGTTACACATATTCTTTGTTCATATCCCATATGGTCTTTGTTAAAATCCCACATATTCTTTGTTCATATCCCACATCATCTCTATTCACATCGCACATATTCTTTGTTCATATCCCACATCATCTTTATTCACATCCCACATATTCTTTGTTCATATTCCACATGGTCTTTGTTCATATCTCACATATTCTTTGTTCATATTCCTGTCCCCTCATCTACTTTTCTGCTCCCCACCTCACCTAGAATAGCTGAGACCCTCATCGTTTAATCAAAGACCAGCATGCCCCCACTCATCAACATATCTATCTAGTTAAATACTTTGGGGGCATGATGTGTGGCTCAGTGTGTTAAGCTGCTGTATCTGCTAACAGAAGGTTGCAGGTTCAAACCCCAAGGTTGGTAGAGTGTTTTCAACACTGGGCCCTTGAGCAGGGCCCCCCAACAGGGACTGAAGCTGTTTTGGATAAAATCATCTGCTGAAGGTCTTGTCCTTGATTTCAAGACTGTGAATTCCCTGGATGAGTAATGAGCAATGTGTTTATTTGTTGTATGTATTTTTTATATCCCTCGAGGTTGGAGGTTGGTTCCAAATGCAATCATGAACCAGGCCAGGATGATGCAGACACACCATGCTCTGAGAAAAACCAATACTGGCAATTTAGATGACAAGAGAATGATCACTTAAGCAGGATTATATCAGTACATCAATATAGACAATAATAAGGGAGTTAACATGAGGTTTTTATGGATAGAGTTCAAGAGAAATGTAGTCCTGCAAGTTCCAGAATCCATTTAGTAAAATGACCCTGATTTCTTTCGGAAAAGCCAAGTGAAGGGACTTATTGTCCAAGTATGACTTCAACAGAACCATCAAGAGCTAGAACATTGCAAAACTCCGCAAACTCTAAGACTAAAATCATTGTTTTCCTGCAGTCAGAGGGGTTTGCCAATAAACCCATTCAGTCCAGTGTTCTCTGGCACCTTTCTACAGCTGAGCGGTCAGTCTCAGCAGAAGACAACATTTGTAGACAGAAAGGATGGTGAGAAGGAAGGATCTGTCAGCAAACTCACACTCGCGTACAAACACACACCATCCCCTGTTTTCTCCACGACGTAAACATGCCCCAGGTTCATGTGTTCGTCAGGCCTGTGTCCCATGCTGCGCTGTTTCTGCAGAGCCTGACGAGAGTAGGCCGACGATGACAAGTCAGCTCAATGTGTACATGCAGGGCACAAGACTCGGCAAACTTTGGGAAAGAGGATAGCGCAATCTGTAAACACAGACAACAGCTCAGCATTACCCCCCCCCGGCCCCCCAGCCCTGACTCAGACACCATCACCACCCTTCTAACACATTCATTTGCAACATCTGGATTACTTCCATTTGCATAGCTCCCCGTGTCTCGAAAAAAAGAAAAAAAAAAATACAAATCACCATTCTGTCAACAGGTGAATCAGCTCCTCCCACAGGTGATTGAGGGAGGTGCAGCAGTGAGCCTGGATTTGGGCCCAGGGAGACATTGGTAGATAGATGAGCCAGGATCTGCATTAGGAAAACGCTCACATTTTTATTTAGCAAAACATCATGTTACGTGCATTCACACGCGTGTAGGCAAAACCTGTTGATGGCGGAACACAAAATAAACTGATCAAAGGAATGAACTGATACAAGGGATTTGTTCTCTGTCAAAAGTGAAGACAGATCCTGTCGACTATTAGTTCATGTCTGTGACCAGTGGGTTAATATTGTCCAGATTTAGGGAGAAGTTGAACAGGAGTGCACGTTTTCCAATGAGCCAGCCTCTGGGAGCTAAACTTGGTAATTGTCCTTTTCAAAATCTGTTTCTGATTTATAACATCTGAAAATTAGCCCCTTTTTTTTGGAAATACAGACACCCCTGCTTCGACGCACCCCCCACCTTCACACCCTTCCTATGTTTTTGAAAAATAGAAAAAACAACTTCCATTTAAGTGACAAACACTCTTTGTGTAATGTGGAAAAAAAGCACAGAAGGCAGGGTAGAGACAGTTAAAACTTCTTAGGCTATTTGTTTACCAAGCTCACTGCAATTTTATTGCACAGTTTAGGCCCCCGATATTACAGGAAGAATGCAAACAAAGGTTCTCTATGGCCGTTTTGTATATATAAGAATTTCTGTACTAGGATGCTGTCTGTGTGAGTTTTTGTCAAGCTAGTAAAAAGAGAGAGGGGGGATTTTAAGTGGTACTTAATGAAACAGGTCTGACAGGCCATTTGGCAGCTTTCCAGTGGAATAAGCATAAGTGAAAACAGGAAAGGGAAAGCAGAGAGTTTAGACAATCATAATCCCTTTAAAGGTATATCTGCACAGTCGCAAGACGACTCGAATGAACGCAGTCTCTGGCTCGCGTTTTCAGGATCCCGTAAACGCCTTTTGCACGTGAGTAAGAGGAAATGCGATAACTAAAACAGATTATGGGGGTTTTCTTGGACGTTTATCAGTCGCCGTAATAAAACCAGCTCAGGGCTCAGCGAAGCGCAGGATACCACGGCGTGATTTTCTTAAATCAGCGCTGTCCGAACTAATATGTTCCTGTTATTTTGCGATTGTGAGTCCCAGATGTTAAAGTTAACTCCTGTTTTATTAAGTGCTAAACTCCCACTCAAGCTGCGCTTGCTTTCACTGACAAAAATGTGGCTGACTTTGTCCAAATACTTTTTTTTATTTAGCTGGATGGACACACGCAAATCAAGGCTGTGTGTGTATTTATAACTTAGCATAAAATATTAAATTATAGAACGAACACATTTGTCTGTCATATTGAATAGTAGTATTTCATTAAACCCCATGAGGAACTAAAGCTACATCTTGCTCTTCATGAGTGACACTGATACACATGAAGGCTGGTTTTAGGGTCAGAGAGCAGGATTTGCCCCTAGAGTTACTGGGGATAAGGGCCATGCACAAGAACTTAACAATGATAGAATTACCATCCTGGCCATGGGATTCAAACCCATGACCTTCTGGATGCAGACACAGATGCCAAACCTGCTGAGATACATACTGTCCCACTGAGGGTTAGATGGGAAATAAAAAGGAACAGTTGTCTCTGAGAAATCCTAAATGCTTCAGAAATCAATCATAAAAATAACCAGATGGTTTTGCATTGAACTGGCAGTCAGCCATCCCATCCAGGGGAGCGCTCTTGAATATCAGGGTAGTGGTTAATGGCGGGGTGGGATTTACTAGCTGAGTCATTGAAAAAATACCAGTTCCGTTCACAAAAATGCCATCTCATTCTTCTACACACTTCATCGTAAAAATATGCTGCATTGACAGCAACAATGGGGTTTCCATATTATTATCAGTATAGACACGTGCTGTAACATGAATTGGTTTCTCCCTCTGCTGGAAAAAGGCAACACTGCACCACCGCCATCTTGTATGTACTCAGTAGGGGGCGCTAGAGTTGCGCAAAAATTAGTTTCTTTTTTTTTTTTTGCAATGAACTGGGTAGCAGTTATGTTACCGATTAATGCAGATCACACTCTGAACTTTCTGTTAAATATGCACGATATGATTCATATGTTTCACGTTACTCCAGTCTCTTAAATCTAGCAGTGTATTTGCTTCCTCAATGTGACCGGTTAGGAGTCTTGGTTGAATGTGTTTGAATCGGTCGCTCTGATCAAATAAGCTTCATATAAGTTAAGAAATTCGAATGCATCGCAAACAATGACCCGTAGTTAACTTCTGAAAATCTTTTGAAAGGGAAATGATGAAGGTAAGGTGTTCTGAAATATAAAAGTTCATAAGGGTGTCCAGTTTATGCATCAGCTGTTATATTTGATTAAAACACTTACAGTCATTACAAGAACATTAAAGTGTATTGCCCCTGAGTATCACAGTTTATATTTCAAGAGATTAATATTCAATTACAACACTTGAGGTGGCACCATGATGTAATATAAGTTTTATTATAATGTAGATGATTAGGCTGAATTGCAAGTCTCACATTCAAAAAGGGCCAATTCCACCCTGAGGCACAGAACCGTAAAGCAATACTGGAAATGTGCAGAGTTATGATCAGCACATAAACTTCATAACAGCTCTGCTGGAAACTCTGCATAAAATAAATGTCCATTATTACTCTGCCCTATTTACCTCAGTTTTTATAGAGGGGGAAAAAAATTTGGTGTTTAAAAAAAAAAATAAAAAATTGTGTAAAACGGCAATGTTGGTTGACCGCCACCTCAGAGTCAGTACCGTTTGTACTCTGCGGAGTATAACAGGCTTTGTAATGGTGGTCATACCTCCCCAGACTCCCATCCTGAGGGCAAAGGGGCAAAAATGTTATTCCCAGTTTCTTGTTACATGTCTCTATTTCCAAACGGCATGCCTGTTTAAGCAGAACTTCTCCATTTACCTCCTTTAAACATTTTTATTATTCACATATCAAGGAATGCCTTCAATATACTCTGGAACTTGTATACTCTGGAACTTGTATACTCTGGAACTAGTAACCTCTTCCTCTCTGGCATGTAGCTCTCTATGGTTTTTAAATTACTTTTAAACAATATGCACTATAAAAAGCAGCTATTATTTTTTTCAGTATATATAACTAAATCCTTTACTTAAATATACATAATACTGCTACTTGTAGGATACAAATTTAATTTAATGGTGCAATCATTACACAACTACTGACTTGTTTGTGATGTCCGGTCTGGTTTTATGTATCTTCCAAACTGGAAAAACTAAAAAGTATGAAAATGGGAGTGAGGAAGGAAAAAATGATAGAGGGAGCAAGACTAAAAGGTACAATAAATCCTGGATAATTACTCACCATGGGCGACATGGAGTGATTGATGACCACACAAGAAAAGAGAGGTAGTGAAAGAGACAAAAAAAGAGGATGAAAGGGTTAATTCAGGGCTCAGAAAGAGAAAGAGAGGAAGGCGGCATTATTTCCTCTGCCAAGTGCTCCTCTCTCTTCATTCACGTCTTCTTTGCCTTTATAGGACAACAATGAATTAGTCTGAAGCTGTTAATAAGTGGCTCCAAGTAGAAAAACGTTAAAATCACAACTGTCAACTGGCAGACCTGCTCATCCTAGGACAGGACCGGCTCCCGTGTTCAAGGCGGACAGAGACTTTACTATATAGAGAAGTGAGTAGCGCGGAATTTCAGTAGTTCCAAAGAGACCATAATTTAAAAAAAAATAAAAATCTAAAAATCAACATTTTTTTTTCATAAATGGAGATGGTCCGTTTTTTCTGAGATTTTTTTTTTTAACCTTGTGGTATTTACAGGGTAAGGCATGACTACGCCTGAGAAATCCTGAAAGACACTGACTAATGAGATCGTTATATGAAATCAAAACAAACTTTAGAGTACATGTGATAACAAATTGCACCTATCTTCCTTCCCGATAATCTGCGTAGATCTGTATATAGACGTATATATTATAACGTCTTCCAATTGAGAATACGTAAGGTAGGCATATCGCTATAGAACGGAGCGCATAAGAACTAGAAGAAACAGCAGAGGAGATCAGATTGTGGCACAATAAACAAAAAACAGTTGAATACGCAGCAGTAGAGTAGGCCTAGCGTCTACTATGCTACACAAGTATCTATACATAATGGGGCACGAGGACGATTTAGGACCGTTTAGAAGCTAATTTAAAAAGACACCTGCAACGGAACAGATTTAAAATCTTTCGCATTTAAAACTGACAAAAAAATTACACATACACTATTTATGGCATCTCATCTATAAACCTATTGTCATATTAACCCAGTGTGATGCACTAACATGGTACAATGCACATGCACAACACTTACACTGTCAAGGCTGCGTGCATCTATAGTACGCGGCGCTGCACGCGCGCAGCGGACGTCGGCACCCGAACGTGTTGGAAGTGCAAACTACAACCTTCGCAATGTTTGCTTTAATTAAAAAAAAAAAAAAAAAAAAAAAAACACACACACACAGGAACTCATGGTGTGGCTTGGACCTCTGGTCAGAGGTGAGTAATCCTCATTTAAATGAAATTTAATTTATACTAACCTGTCGATCAGTCAGTTCTGATCCTCTTTATCGCCCGAGTTCTTAAGTCGGTCAGCACTAAAATATACGCTGAAATTTCTTCCTCGGCCAAACATGTGCGGACAATTTTATTACAATCAAACAGGCGATGGGAAAAGTGGCCCGTTTTTAGATTGATTTCATATGGAATGTTCTAGTACTCTCTGTCAGCCAGGACTCCTACCCAGCAGACTCCGTCGGCCTGATTTACATTCTCTGGCACTCAAAGAAGCAGATGACACAACTTCCTAAACAGATATAATTAAAATTATATATTTAAACAAACAAGTAACCTCTCATTTGCTTTCTTTGGTTTTTATTTTATTTGTATTGTTATATATAGTCTATGAGTCCACAATTTAGTGCAAATGAAGAAAATGCGCACACTCTAAAATCCAGGGCCAGGTTGTTCAAAAAGATTAACCTGGATCAGAACGATCCTGGTTTGGAAATCCCATATTTTGCTATCCAGGATCAGGCAATCCCTCTAACTCTTGTGCCGATTCTTCAAAGCAACATTGGACTGGATCACCCTGATTCAGATACAAACTTTTCAAGATTACCAAATCCGGACTGCCTAAATTCTTAATGGGACTACATACCAGAATGTAGGCTACTAGCTATGTAATGAGCAACAGGTAGAAACACACTTTAAGTGTTTTTATTTGAAGAAACAGAAAACAGCACAATCGAATAATACAAGCATTCCCTTCTATTTTCAATTTCTTTTAAACAGTCAGACCCGTCATCTAACCCAAACAAACATATTGTGAATATTTTGAACATGTGTTTTAAATCATAAAAAGGCTAAATGTGCAACAGTTAATAATAATGTATGTAATCGTTAGAAACTACTTTTGACTGGTTCACCTTTGATAATTGTGATATTGTAAATAATATACAGTTATGAATGGCATTGAAAATTAAATGTAATATTTTTGTTGGATATTGGTGGCTGTTTGGAGGATTATTTTGTGGGGACATTTTTTAAGCTTCCTGTATTATTTGTATTATTTATAAGGCTTATTTGGGTTAGCCTCACACCTACTTCATCAATGTAACGGTTAAACAAATCAAGCACAAAATACAAATAAATGTATATAAAACTACATGATACAAATGTTGCATTATGACAAATTTAAAAGTTTACAATAAAATTTAAAAACATTTTGTTACTGAAACCCACAATGAATCCACCCATCTGCTGATAATGCTGATTTTTTTTTTTTTTTTTTTGGAACAAATGTATTCCAAATCTACAAAACCGTTTTGAGCAACATATACTGAAGGTTTGATTCAGATCAAAACCAAGACTGGATTACGTGATCGAATGCGATTTCAGAATCCTTTTTAAAAAATTCTGAACAACCAAGTTTCAAGGTTTTTACCAGTCCGATAGCTAAAACCAATCAGAATACTTCTGATCGACCGGGCCCATCAGTCCAAAGTCACTCCCGCTACACTTGCAGTGCTCATGCATCCGCCGTTCCCTTTTAGTGAAGCTTTAATGTTTGTTTTCTCTATCAGCGAGTATTGTTTGTGGACATGAATGTGGCTCTGGTACGGTAAGGTTGAGGACAGCAACAAAGTAATGTCTCTAAAGTACTCTAAAATTCAGAATACAGTAAAACACTTTACGATTCGGAAATCAGTGATAGAGATTTTGGGGGCACAGCAGTAAAATCCAGAATAACATTGCAAAGGGAAAACAGTTTAAGTTATTGAGTATCTAAGAAACTTACGTGAAACAACAGGGAGATTGCATTTGTGATAGGCCTGCTGAAAACTTCGGAGAAGTGCTCCCAAATGCTGTGAGTGCTAAAACTCCCTGGCATCCACATTGCGCTAGCCTATCGCGTTACTAATGTCAGCCGAAAATGTGAAATATTGACATTTATTGTGTCTTGCCCGTGGGTGACACCTCACCTCGCTCAGAGGAAACTAATGACTATATACCTAATTACTAATAGGCCTACTATTTAAGTAAAACAAATGTAAAAGATGTTTCACCAGCCTATGCCTCAGGACAACTGTTATTACTAAAGAAACGCGATTCGATCTACTGCAACTCTGTCAGTTCATGTCTTCAATGTGTGGGTCGCGAACAAAACAAACAAAACGAAACGCACGGGAAGCGGAACGGAATGGCGGCATGACGTCATCGCGCTTTTAAAGGGGCCGCCGACCTTATTCTTCACTCTTTCAAATTTTTCGCTTAGTTCATCTTTACCATTGCTTGATTCAGTGTCACGTCCAGCCATCATTTCTAAAATATTCCAAATTTATTTTCATTGCTTAACGTAGCTTTTAAATAATGTGTAGCCCCAGGATTTTTAAAAGCTGTTTTCACCCAGTACTGCAATCCTCCTGTGCATTTTATCCGTCTGTCTTTCTGACAGCTTGTGAGCCTGTCTGCCTTCTTCCTCTGGTATTCCTATCAGCCATAACCCGCTCTCCCAATCATCAGTGACTATCCCATGCCTCCTTCTAGACCTCACAACCTGTGTGGTCGCTCGGTGCGTGCGGACGAAAAAAGAACATCATATGGATGGATATTCCGCAAACTGCTTCCTGGTCGTTCCCTTTGTGTCTCAAGGAGACACTAAAATAGGTGTATTTACTTTTCACGCTTACTAAATAGGTGGGGGTGTACCGTGAGGTAGAACAATTAGTCAGCGTTTTACAACTGAGTCAACACGACTCGGCAAATTCAAGAGCAACGCAGTCCTTCGTCATGTGCATAGAAAACTCACGGTTGGCGCCTGTGCCATATCCGGGATTTAGATCGTCAAGCCAGGAGAAGACAGAAACAAGCAGGCCTCTGGATTTATGATGAAAGGGATTGTTTTGACACATGCATGAAAGGAGTGCAGCATAGTTGGATGAATCCTGTGATGTTCTATTTTTTTGTTTGTTGTTTCAGCTCCTTGCCTGACAAGCTGCCAACAGACCAGTCAGGCTGATCTAATTAAATGCCATCGAACATCTCTTCTGTCATCTCCTGCTCTTTCTCTCTCACACACACGCTCTCCTTTCCCGTAGCATTCCACAGCCCATGACACTTATCCACATTTTCACACACATAAGCACACACTTGTGCTCTCCCTGTATTGTGCACAAGTACATACGCCACACAAGCGCAAACACATCTCCGTAGCCTCGGAACAGACCGATTTATTTTTCTGGGTGATACCAGAACCTAAAAACAAATCTTTATCTCCTCTCAAAATTTGTTAAAAAACACAAGGACATGCCAAAAAACAAGATCTGCTTTTCTATGGAATCCAAGTCAACAGCTTCTGACATGAAAATGCATGGGTGTAGCTTTCTTGTGGTTATATAGAAAGGAACGAATGGATTGATTAGCACATAAATCACATTATCGTACCCAGCACCTCTTGGCCTGTCCCCCTTTCTAACAATTTTTGCAAAGGAGCCCTACCCAGTAGCCTAGAGATATATCTGGGTAGGTGGGGAACATTTCATGGCCTGGCAGTGGCCTCAAGCGTGAGGGAAGGGTGGGGCAGATTAGGTAGGCTGATTTAACGAGGGGGTGGGGCCACAGTAGTCCAAAGGCAGCGTGGGACGTCAGTGTAGCCAGTGCTGGGGAAGGAAAGTCCTTAAAGGGATAACAATGGGGAAAAGAAGAAGAAAAGGCTCTCTGGAGAAAGAAGGAGGCAAATGGAAATATGCATCTTTTCTTAAACTTACTGCACTGCAAAGGACGGAGTGAGGGAGGCGAGTAGGGAGGAGGAATGCAGTAAATCCCAAGGCAACTCCGCAAGTCTCTGGAGGACGGAATGAGGAATTTTTATGTGCTGCAGGTGAACAGGACAGAGAGATGAAGGCGGGGGGGGGGAGAGAGAGAGTGTAGGGGAAGCAGAGGGGGGACACGTATGTGGGCCTGAAATAGAATAGGGCAAATTCTTCTCAGGATTTTACAGAAGTAGCTCCGTGAAATCACTGATAGCGATACATACTGTCTTATGCAGGTACAGACAGGTGAATGAACAGAGGAAGAGGATTCAGCTGGTCAAGTGGAAAATACACTTTGAAGGGCAAGACGATGATATAATCACTAAGAACAAGAGATAGGAACACAGAAAACAGAGATCAAACTGCGCATACAATGAACTGAGAAAAGTAGATACAGTGTAAACGAGGCAAAAGAAAAAGTTTATTGCTGCTAGTTATTGTTTCTAATCAGCCCTATGAGTGACTTACACTAATATTTGACAATAGGTATGTAAGTGCACAGCACAGTCCTGCCTTAGACCAGCACTTGTCAGAAGTACCTCATACCCTTTTCATAGGTCAGGAGATTCTTTAGATATTATATTGTGATTTAAATTAAATAATATTTGTAAAAGTGACGTACATTAAGCACATGTTTGGAAGTCGTTATCAGGATGTGAAACGTACAAACACCTACGCACGGTGATTCACAGAGACACGCACGCACGCACACACACACACACACACACACACACACGCATGTGGGCCAGCGCACTGAATGCACGTTGCACGCGCCCGGGCGATAAACCACAAAGCCGCCATTGTCGCTGGCTCGTGCGTGCGGCTCCTGCATCATGGCCGACTCAGAGGTCAGTGCAAATCCGGCGACCTCGCGGGAAGATCTGGCTGCTCGGAGTTGCCGTGCCCTCCCTTTCCCCGGCGGGGGCATCCCTGCTCCTCCCTGGTCCCGTGACGACTGTGAGTCAGAAGGGCAAGCCCAGCATGCCAGCACCGCTCTGAGTTAACCCTCTAATCTCCTTTCCCTGCGGTGAATCGGTGAGTCAGCATGACTGTGTGTCATCACGTCAGGATGATGCCACAATCACTTCTTTCTCTCCATCCTTTCTCTCACTGTTCCCTCTTGTCTCTTCTTTTGTCATCCTTCGAACTCCGCACAGGACTGACCGGAAGTGGCCAGGAAAAAGCGACGCTCTTACACCCTTCCTTTCACGCCTGCCCTTTTGCCTACTGATTTTTTTTCTTTCTCCCGCCCGATGTTGTCAGCTTGGCTGCTGCCGCCGTTAGTCTGGGAGAAGATACTAGAACTGGCACCGTGCGTGAGAGGACGGGGGGGACCAGGGTGTGACAGGAAAAGAGGGAGCGCAGGTGTGTAGCTCGGAGGAAGGGAGAGAGGGATTCTCATTGATCCCTTAATTTCACTGCACCAAACTCAGCCTGAGGGGCACGGAGCGGAGGGAGGGAGCTGCAGCTTCGGTGAGTGTTTGTACCGGCGTGCCCGCCTCAGACGTGTCTCTTCAGACGTCTCCCGCCGTGCTCTTTTGCCCCGAAATCCTCTCCTGCAGCTCCCGTCTTCCGTGAGGCGTGAGAGAAATGGGCAAGGCCAGCGCCTGGTGTGTCATGGAGGAGGTGTGACAGAGCGGAAGGTGAATTAAGGAGGGGGGAGGCGAGAATAAAGGCCGAGGAACAAAAAGAACTTGCTTTCACTTGGTCGTGGCTTTTCTTCTCAGCCCAATTTCACGTGTCCCATCAGCTATACAAACAAAACCACTGTATGGTATCAGACTCATCCATGAACCGCACTGATTTTTACTCGTTGACTCTATCATATCCAGTACTAATTACTAATCCTTATTCTGACATTACTCAGTTCTCCGGTACCAAGCAATCACATACTAGTATCTGTTACTCTGGTTACTGTTAATTACATGTTTATACCACGTTAGTCTTCCATCTCATTGAAGTTTCCATAAAGAAATAATCAAAGTGATACAGAGTATCGTACGTCTCTATTAAAATTCCTGTATAATTACCTCTATATATTACCACAGTCTGCTTTCCACATCAGCAAATAAATAGTTGCATTCAATAAATATTACCACAGCGTTCAGAGTCATAGTGATAAATAAACACACAGGTACACATATACCAAAATACACCTTAGGTAAACCATGAAAACTCATACGGGTGCCTCTGTATATTATTCAGTTCATTATATATACCTGTTTTTAACTTAATGTCGAAAGTAAACCATTGGCCAATTACTGGTGATAGAACAACAGGGATTAAACATGATGCAGTATTTCTGTAATGTGCGTCCTGTGATCTGAGGTGTTACCGGGGACGTAGTTAACATAACCATGTGTGTATTGACCACCCCCACCTGTCAGTTGTTCTCTGACCACTTTATCATCATCAGGAGAGCCAGAGGACTCAATCCCTGGAACTGGCAGTATCGTGTCGGTGGTTTAGATCCACCGTTTAAAAATAGCTGAGAATAAAAGCATAATAGTTCGCGTCATTAAGGGGGGCGGGGGATGGTGACGGTCGAACAAACATGAGGACGCGTTAAGGTCGGCTACAGGGGTGGGGGCCGAACAGAGCGGAAAAGAGGGGGATGGAATGTATGATGGAGGGAGATGTGCTGTGTCAGGGTTTCAATGTACCGGGGTAACCTCTCCCCTACTTTCAAACACCCCCCCACCCCCCGCTGCCGCTTTCCAATGCTCAGGCGCTGAGTCAGTGTCTGGGTTTTCTATTAAATCACTCTTTTCTTTCAATCGGTCGTCCTCTCCCTCCCCTTTCTCCCTTGGACACAGCATCAGTGATTCCCGACCGTGTTACTTTCGACCCTGCCGCCTTTAGGGCCATGGTGCCGAAGTGTCCAGTCACTCGGTGAGAGTGTGTCACTTTGCGGTAAAGTATCTTAGTGCACAATTAATACTCTGTACAGCTCAGAGAGTCACTCTGACTGTTGCCACGACTTCCTACTGGCTAGTGCTAACATGGGGTCCCTATGTCCATCTCAGGCCCTCAGCCTCTTCTTTAGATGGTTGAAATCCTTGGCCGATCTCCACAGCCAGCTCTGAAGTTCACGCAGGACCCAGAAGCTCTCCACCTTCCTGGAGAAGTCGTTGAGCATGGGAGCGGCGAGCAGAGGGGGTGCAGACAGCGACGCCAGGACGGGCAGGGGGCTGCCGTGGGCCAGGTCGGCCAGCAGGGTGTGCCCTTCCTGGGCCCCGAGCTGGTAGAGCAAGGAGAAGGGAGAGAGTGGGGGGTGGAGAGTGGAGGTGTAGAGGGAGGACAGCACGGACCGGGGAGAGCGATGCCGGGGAGCTGGAGAGGAGGATAAGTATTCCGGTCTCCGGCTATCGCCCACTACAGGTTTACTCATGTATTGCAAGGGAAAGTCAATCAGATGGTTGTTACTGTTCTTGCTGAAGCCCTGAGGGACCTCTCTGAGTCCCTGTCCCGCCCTAGAATGCTGGCCATGTGGCACCTCCAGTCTTGGTGACATCACTCGAGTCCTCGTCCTGATTCGCTGGCCAGGCTCCGTGTGAAGGGGGGGCCGGGGGAGATACTCCTGTGGCCATTTGTCTCCTGATCCACTCTTGCCGTGCGCAAACCTTAATCCCTCCAACTCCTCTCCTTCTGGCACACTGAGCAGCCTCCTCCTCCCGCCCCATCCCTCTGCCACCTCCTCCTCCTCCATCAGCTCCTCAGACCTCTCCTCGCTGCCATACGCCTCCGCTTTCGCTCCTGTCATTCTCTCAACCTTGTCTTCCTCTGAATCTTCAGGTCCGCCATCATTGTTTTGGTCACCGTTAAAACTGTCCATTTCCAGGTGAGGTTCTGGGATGAAGTCCTCCGTTTCTCTTCCCCGCTGTCCCTCCCATCCTTCCTGGGTGCTTGTGTCAGTGCCGCTTGAAACCGTCTGTAAGTATCGGGGGCCCGGTGGTGGAGGGTCGGGGATAGAAATGCTCTCAGCCTGCGAATTAAAGTAGCCAGGGGTCAAAGGGCCAGGGTTTGTGTCACTGGCGCCCCCTGTCTGTGAGCTGTAATAATGCGGCGGCAGCGGGTAGCCCAGTGTAGCCATGAGACCAGAGATGGAGCCCAGCAGGCCATCGAGTCCCACAGAGAAATGTAGCAAGGAGCTCTGGAGATACGGGCAGAGGGTGGCTCGAGCCAGCTCCTTCACCGCCCCCAGGAGCACGCTGTAGGCCTTGTGGTTCTGGGCCAGGCGGGCCCGGTTCTCCAAGCCCCGCCACAGGTCCAGGCGAGTGGCGGCGCTGGGCAGGGAGAGCGCTGTGGTGTTCGGCCGGGGGGGGGAGAAGTCCGGATCACTGAAAGGGGGTCCGAGGTAGGACAGCTGGCAGGGAGAGGATGCGGTTGGTTAGCATGTAGCGCTAGCCGTGCACGCAGTGAGCAAACGAGCGTTCACTTACATAAGTGTCCTTTATTTCCCGTAGCTGGTGCTCCAGGTATTTCGTCAGTTCGTACGTCCTTTCGATCGACGAGCGCTCGCTGGTTAAGCTGAGCACAGGGTCGGGTACTTGGACAGAGACCACCACTGCGGCCAGTAAAACAGCCAGCTGGAAATGATGGACTGGAGAGGAAAAAGGATTAGAAGAAAGCCATGAGATTACCGTAGACTGAAAAAGATGATAAACAACAGACATGCAATGGAAATGATTCTTTGTTTTACTTTACTCCTGATGTTGTATTTTTCTGTTCTCCAAAACACATAAGCCTGTATTTCAATTGCCGCACAAACCTATGTAGCCGTAGACTGTAGACTGTAGAGTGTAGACTGTAGAGTGTTGATTCAAGTTTACTTTACTAATAAAACTTGATGAGAATCTAATTAGATCATTTATAGACAGTAGATGCGAAAAGCTGAGATTTGTACTTTTATGTCGGAGTATATTACTGTGTCATGCCTTTGCAAATCAGTAACTTCTCAAACATGCTAATAGATTTAGATTTTCCTTTTTTTAAACCTTAAATAAAATTCTGGAACACTTTGGATAGTCTAATAATTGTTTAGAGCACTCTGCTGATATGTGTAAATAAGAATCATCCTTATGCTGCATTATAACACACCATAAAAATTCTAGTCATATCTATTTGTATATATTTTAAAAACATTCATGTGTGTATTTTGTCTCTATGGTGATGTACTGATGTGTTTATATTCTGACTAATCTAATGTAACTTAGCACTGCCAATAAAGCATTTTTCATTTCAATTCTAATTATAGAGTCACAGGATATTGGAGTCGCTTTCTGAACTAAAAAAAAAAAAAACCTTCTTTCTGCGAGTTTAATTCGAGTAGAAATAGAACAGTCAAAATGTATTATAAATTTTATTCCATGATTTTTATGGATTTTCATCCATGACTTGGCTAAATATTCACAAGCTGAATAATAATTATACTAATTATTCTTAGCGGTGTTACAAAAACATAAAAACTGCATGACTGAATTTGCTATGAAGAACTAAGGAATGCATGGTCAGTATTTATTTACATGCAGTGTTTCAGTGTAATTTTCATACCCGACGTGTATCTGAAATGCAGGCCGGGAGTGGTTGGGTGTGCTGACATATGAGCGTGTACACGCGTGTGTGTGTGTGCATGTGGCTTCGGCGATACATGCTAGGAGACATATGTTCCTTTATCAGCGGCGCTCAGTCTCCCCCCTTCCCCGCTATTCCCCGCCCAAATCACCCTCTCCCTCTGTCCGCATTGTGTGTGTTCCGTCACGGATGCTGGGCAGATAATGTCGGGACGCGGTAAAGAGCCCCTTTTCTCGCAGGGACCTCGCTGAGAAAATGGCGTCCAAATGATCCCTTCAATGGGAAACAGCCCAACTTTTCTCTACTCGCCGTCCCCGAGAGGGCCACAAAGAACCCTCATCTTCAAATTGTCTGATGCAGAGAGCCAGTGTGCTTAACCCGCTCCCACAAATTCTCTTTCCCCGTATCTCCCTCAAACTCTTGGGATGCAACATTAATATCCGAAAGCGTCCTGCAGATCCCAGGATTGTGGCGGTATCTAAGAGTCAGATCACTATTTGTTAAACTTGTTGTACTATAATTACTTCTAACATATTATTTTTATTTCTCTATTTGCGCACTTTACAAAGATTACGTTATTATGTTAATCTATGCCAGAGTATTTACCAAAGTAAACAGCTACGGCTGCCTTCCTAAATTATGCCCACAGTCTTGAACCTTCTGGCCACAAATACTGTTCTTGTTATAAACAATATTATGAAAATATATCTGTTTTGTAAACCATTTCATCTTCCATCGCGTCCTCCTTTTGTGATGGAGAGATATGATTGTGATGGGTAATTACTCGTCTATTGTGAGCCGTAGTGTGTTCTTTCAACACGTGTGAAAAGTGACAAGTTAAGTGTGGCCATCCCGTTCCGCACGCACGTCTCCCTCTATCTCTCTCTCACTCTCCTTCTCTTCCTCCCTTGTCGTGCGTACCTGAATCCCGCCCGAATGGCCACCATGGCAGGAAAAGGGCGCGTCGAGTCACAGCGCACACGTTCCAGCATTTGAATTGTCTTAAAAGTCTTGCCGCGTCCTTCCTAAGTCGATCACTGAGAAACTCGCACAGCTCTTCAGCTGATAAAATCTTCCATTTAAGTGTTCTGCAGGTTCTTCCCATCTCTCTTTTTTTCCTTTTGAAATGACTTATCGCTTTTATGCCCCGGGCCAAAATAACATCAGCTTATTAACCCTGATTAGCATTTTTCTCTCTCACTCATTCCCTTTGAGAAGAAATATGGAGCCTGTTTAAAGGTCACAAACAACACCAAACAATCTCAAGAGCTGGCCGAGAACACTTTATGTCATCTACATGTGCTGCATGGCCTTCTCGACCCTTCCTGGTGTGTAACAAACAGCCTTCTGTTTTGGATCCTTATACATGGGTGTCATGTATTTAACAAACAAAACGAATGACTGTTTGGATCGCGTTCTACTTTCTCACTAAAGCCTCCCAAACTCGCACATCAAAGCTGCTGAATTTCGCTGCCCCTTTTAAAAAAAAAAATTTAAATCCATAAGGCACCACTAGCACTCAGTACTTTTTCACTCGATTAAAAGTTTAGGTAGACGTCTAGGTCATTAGACGTTACGCAAAAACATAGCCTGAGTCAGCACAGTCACACAAAGAGCACTGATATGCATGCTAACTGCACATTAAGAGGTACAAAACTGCACACCGTTAATATACCCACTAGTAGTTGTGTTACCTTAATAGTGTTTCGGAAATTCTGGTTAATGCACTGTATTACAAACATGGACACAACATTGACAGAGCAAAACATTTCCTATCGTCTCACAGAAAGGATTAGTATGGCACAGACAGCGTACGCAGTTACTGACTGGACACTACAGTGTGTTAACTATGCACTGGGAGAGAGTAGAAGGGGGAGTGGAGGTCGGGGTCGTTGTTGTGTGTCTGTATACAGTTAGAGTAGAGATTTATGTGCAGTCTGTACTCAATCAAATTCGCATTCCTTCACTAACTCAACACACACACACTCACACACATTGACACACAAATTCACGCAGGCATACACCCGCTCACGTACTGGCTTTCATGTACACGTACACGGACTTACGGGCGTGAGACCGATGGGGTCACATGCACACATGCACACGGGAGATCAAGCATGTGTGGCCGTAACATGCGCGTGAATGTGCTCCGACACGTGAGCACACGTGTGCTAGGGTACATACAACGCATGAAATCACACGTACACGCCAAGAAAAACGTGAGGCGCTTAAATTGTTTTGTTTTCTCGAGCAGCTCACCCCAACTTACAGTTCAAATTCAGATTCAAATGGATCGACTTGGCATAATTAGGACAGTGTGTTTACAGAGAACATCAATGGCCAAAAAAAAAAACACGGAGGGTTAAAAACAACAATAAAACTCATATTTACAACAAAACCTCCCCTCCGAAATGCCCCCCTCCCCCTCTTGTCCACTCTTCGGCTTCCTCTATGCCTCTCCATCTTTCCAGCTTGACTCCCTCACTTCCGTTGAACCCTCGCCGTCTTCGGCGTCTCCTGATCTCCGCTCGAATCGCTATCCGAACCCTCAAAACTCATGTCCTGTTTTCACCGACCCCTTCATCTCGTTCACCTTCATCGCGTGCCTCCCTAAACCTGTTATTCTCCCTTTCTCTTGTTCTCCTGCATTCTTTTTTTCCTAGCTCTCCTGTTCCTCTCTCACTAATTACCTCCTTCTCTCCCTTTTCTTAATCATCTCCCCTTCTCCCGCTCCCTCTCCATCTCCTCCTCCCGGTCTGGATCTCAGTCTCTCCTTTCTTTGCTGCCAGCTTCAGATCTTTGGTGTCTAGTTTACATCACTCAACCCCCCCCCCCCCCAAA
>JAODLC010000015.1:1953282-1963754 GCA_026781145.1 Hippopotamyrus pictus
AAACCCTGTCCCCACCCCAAAAAAAAAAGCAAAAATTAAATATGTTTAAAAAAACATACAAGAGCCCAGTTAATTTCGTTCAGTCCGTCCTTCTTTTTGAACATGAAGGAGGGAAGGGGTGGAAAAGAGAAAGGGAGAGACAGTGGAGGGGGGGCTGGCAGAGCATGGGGCCATGTTAATTTGGGAAAAATGTAAACAGCATGTGTAACTGCTCAAACCGTGACCAACTCATTTTATATCATTCCCCTAGTCTCTCTCCCTCTGGGTGCTGTGTCCTGTCAATAGGGAATCTGTACTACGTTAACCCTCTCTCTCTCTCTCTCTCTCTCTCCATTCTCTCTCTTATGATATAGCCAAAGGAATCTATACAGCAATATTTTATATCTCCCACTTGTGCGCTGTTGATGCACGCTGCTGTAATCTCTGGCCAGTCGCGGTATTTATACAGCGCCCGCTCTCTCCATGATGTGTTTAAGCCATTGGTATTCGAGCAGTGCTTCTGCATATGTCCCAAATGCCATCACTTAAATGACTGAAACATACTGAACCGACGTGGCCAATGTGAGTCGAGGAGCTTTAGGGGAAACAGGGGAGCTTGTCGATGGCCCAGCGTGAATCTGACTCTCTAATGCCGCTGGATTCTGAGCTGCTCTGGTAACATTACCTTCCATGTTACTTCTCAACTGTGTTCTGAACCTCTGAGGTCCAAGTTCATGGACCCTGACTAAACAGGATCTTGTATTCTGTGGTGTAAATGTCAGCTAACAAGACAGGGATACAAGGATATATAGGAACATTTTGACCTATCGCCCCCTCGACACACACACACACACACACACACACACACACACACAAACCAAACTGGTTTTTAAAGTGTTATATCGTGAATATATTCTATATTTCCATCTACTACTTTAGGAAAAATAACACTAACTAGTATATTAACAAAGAAGTTTCTATTGAATCACTGAAAATAAAATCCTGATCACACAATCCTAATTCACAAAACATCAGCATCACTTTCTGATAAAAAATAACTATGAATACCACCAACAATATACAGTACTCACAATACATAGGCTACTCATGTAAGTTAAAAAAAGAGATATCTTTTTGCAAGTAGCAAGAGATAATTTATCTCGATATATAAAATCATTTGGTCTCTCTTTCGTTTCTGTAATTAAATGTTAAAATGGGTATGTATTTTATTCTGTGAAAAAAAAACGGCAAAAGATTTTCTTTCAATAATAACAAGATATTTAAAGTAAATGCATCATATTTATCTCCCAGTGAAATGAATGGTGTAATTATATCTGATTGAACCATTGTCTTACCTTCCTCGTGTCGCATCTCAAGCTTCGATCCGGTATTTCTTGGAAGAACTTAAGATTTTTTCAACTTTAAGATTTTGTTTCTTGAATTCTATAATTTTTAGTATAAATCAAACTGCAACTTATAAAATTCACCCTAACCAGTTCTTACTATTAAGTTTATTCTTAAAATGTTCAGACCCCTGATACAGTTTCAAGTTTTCTACTTTTCGAAAAAGTTCAATTAAACTTTTTAAGGACGCAGAATTACCCGGCATATGACGTAACGCAATCAATCATATTTTTGATTGACGGTTTACGATCTGAATATGGCAGGCAAGTAACATCAATAACTAATTAGTATCACCAAGCTGTAGGTATCGGTTTCTGAGCTGGAGGTTGAGCAGCCGAAAGTCGCACTAGGTGCTGTTGACGGGCTGCCGTCTTGACGGGACTGACTGACTGACGGCGGTGCGGTTTATATACGGGGGCAGAAAGAGAGAAAGTGCTGTCCCCCCTCTTCCTCCGCATCCACCTCCCTCTCTCCTGTCGGTGATTCAGACAGTTCATTGCCTAAAAAAAGTACAGGACTTGGAGTTGACGAGTTCTGGTATTTCGTTACTCTTTTAATCCCTTTGTACCCACCAGTCTATTTTTCTCTCTATCGAATTACTGTTTTAATTTGCCTCGTATAATCACTTACTATTATAAATACTGATATTTTATGTTTCCGCTGCGTGATCCAGATTTCTCACTCTTTGATAATTTCCATAAATGTCCTCGAGTTTCTTTATTTTTGCCGAGCTGTCTGTTAGTCTCCCTTTGATTTACACCATGAATGGAAGTTTAAAACGACTTTTCAAAGTTATGTGCGCTGAATAACTTCATGCTGCGGCGATTAATACAACGTGTGAGTGTGTGAGAAGGAGATAGAGAATGAAAGGATCAGAGATGTAGAGAGTGGGGAATTGAAAGAAAGAAAGACGCTGGCGATTTTTTATCCGTCTGCATTTGTGATCATATGCGTGTGCATTGTGTTTGGGTTGTTCCTGTGTGTGTAATCCCCTGAGTGATTTTTTTTTTTTGCCTATTTTTTGTATGTAGTACGGTCTGGTTCAACGCCTGTTAAGTATTGTGGTTCAGTGATTTTTTTTTTTTTTTTTTTTTTGTGAATTGTAGGTGTGTGATGTTGTGTACATGTATCTGTTCCTTTCAGTTTTTCTAGCTCGTTGTATTAGCATTAAGCTATATTGACATTGAGCTTAGAGTGATCTCTCTCACCTCAGTCTGTCATTCACCCTTCGCCAATGTGTATAAAACACAGGTTACATTTCGACTGCTACACTTGCGTGTGATTGCATTTTTGTTGCGCAAACTGGAAATTATATAATTGTAACACGTATGTATAATTTCTATTATAATTAATAGTTTTATATTTTGCGTTTTTGTTAGTATGATCATAATTTCATTTCTTAGTATAGAAATCAGGAAACAATTTCACTAATATGATGTGAGGAATAACTGTAATAGGCTATTTGAAGTGTTTTTATTCTTTATTTATTTTAAAGACGAAATAAAAAATACGTTTGAGAGTTTGGCCAGAATTTTGTGTAATTCCTCTACTGAGGCTTTGTCGCCCCCTGCAGCTCACTCTATTTCATTAACGCACATTATTCCACCGCTCAAATTCTTTCCTCCTAGAATTACTGCGAAGGTAATCCAAGACAATGAACTACAAGTACAGTCTACTGAGATAATTGCAAATAATCGACCATATTCAGAAACAGCTTATAACATTCGGTTTGGTGAACGTAGTCCCAGAACAGCCCCTTCGGACTAAGCAAAGTACTTTAACAACACTGCTCCAATATCACAGATCTGCCATTTATGGTAAAATTCCGACTGACTTTAGTTAACGGTTAGGCCTAAGTACTATTCATTTATATTTAAGATAGAAATACTCTTAAACCATCATTGGTACTAATTGTCGGTGGATCTCATCACAAAGCATACTTATGTTGTTACTCCAGTGTCTTCCAACGGCGAAAAACATGTAATTTAGGTAAATTTGTATCCTTAAGTTGTCAAATTAATTGTGTGTGTCCTGAAATTGGCTGGAATCCCATTACCCTGTGCTGCCTAAGATGAGCCCCAACCCCCCCACCATTTGGCAAACATAAGCAGTTGCATGATGGATGATTGGATGGACGGATATAAACTGTCCTTGGTCCTTGACAGTCCGTGATATTAATTTCAAAGCATATCACTCTGGGTTACTACCATGCTCCAAAAACATTGCGATTTAGGTGAACTGGTGTCTTTACACTTCCCATAGTGTATGACTGAGTGTGGTGGACCGGCATCCCATCCTGGGTTTCCCCTGTCAAGGTTCCAGGCTATAGAAAATTGAGGAGATTAAATATAATTTAATACATGTAACGGTGATATAGTAACATGTAAAGCAGTTACCTACTTGGTCGGACATTCATTATTTTATATTATATGATGGAAAAATATCGGTTTTAACAATCATTAGTTTGCTCATATAACATATTTTTGTGTAAGCCTCAGGGTAAAAAGGAGCATGGATACGGTCTTGTCATCGTGCTCTTGTTGCAGTATTATTGTCATACTTACTTCAACGTTTCTATACAAAATCAAAATGTAAACAAAAAATAATACCCAGTCGACGGTGATAATCAGAAATACGTTCTATATGACATAACATTTGTAGTTTCACATGGTGGAACTCGAAACAGCAAGAGCAACGCAGCTGACACAACCTCATCTACTCCATCCCGTTAAGTCCCGTTAAAAAAAATTGTTTGCATGACGTAGGACCGCTGGACGGGAAGTGACGTCGGCGAAAATAATTTCTTCCGGTGTCGTTTCAGAGACGGAGCCGACGGTTCACGCGGGAAATAGTGCTATCTCCTGTACACGAGTGCTGCGAAGTAATTATAGTTTTTCTCTTCATTTTTAGAAAGTCTTGTGACTCCATTGGTTTTTTATTGCGAATTTGTCATTCCTGTTCTCGAATGATCCCAGGGAGTTAGAATTGTTTGCGAACGCGGCGAGATTTTGGCAGACTTGCAGTGCATTGACAAGTAGCTATGAGCTAGCATCTTAAATGGCAAAATTTTAGTTGTTAATAATCTTTATACGTCTTACTTGGAATTCTGTCGATATTTGTAGTTAGAAATAACGATAGATTTAAACAGTTGGAAATCTGTACGCGTAAATAAGGCATTGATGTGCACTTCAAAGATTGAACAAATCAGGCTGTTACTTGAATGCCAGTTGCATTGTTACGAGCTGATGTAGTTTGGAGTCCGTGAACTCTTTAAGAAGCACGTGACTTTTAGCAACAAGCTTTAGAGGGTAACCTGTCGTTTCCGTGTATATCAGCTTGCTGTCCCTTGTCGAAGTTAAACATGACAGGGCCTCTTATTGGCCAGAAGGGCAAGTTTAAAGGGATGTGACTGCATAGTTTATCAGTAGTGAAATGGTGAAGGCAGGCATAGTGTCGTTTCTACTAGAACATGCTAGCTTCCTCGGAAATGTACTGAAATGTTATACAATGATTCAGAATTCGTAAAATTAACCAAAAGTACAACGATAATCACCGGTTCCGGGTATATTCCAAATATTCTCTTAATTGGATGTCTGAATCACCCCCAGGTCTACCAAATGTACCTGTGATTTGTTACTAGATCTAGTAAATATCTAATAAATGACAAAACGTGTGTGTGTGTGTTTTAAGCTTTTAAAGACTTTGCGTTAGGGTAGCTGTTGTAACAGGTGTGAGTTTTGTCAGTAGGACCAAATAAAAGCGTTTAAAAAAATCATATCAGAAACGTAACAGCCACAATATTGAGTCAGACATCATCTTTCCTTAATAACAGAACTGTATTGAATTTATTTTAAATGTTGTATTGTAATATTTAAATTTGGGGGTCTCAGAATTGCACTTACAGCTGTGTTTCACGTCTCTGTTCCATTATATTGGTTTAAGCTCTAGTAGCTTGTGTCTTTGCAGGCCTGTCTCATTTTGTCAGTCAAGGACAGAGGACAGCAAGAGGACACGAACCCATCTGGGTGGTGAATTTCACTTGATTCTCTCTTTGCCCACAGGTGAGTGCTGCGGGACCAGGAGGCAGAGATGGGCGACACTTTGGAGTTTAATGAGATATACCAGGAGGTCAAGGGGTGCTGGGTGAGTACTGATTATTACACCTGCCCCTTTGCGTCATTTATTTTGAATTTTACCTGTTCGATGCCGTGCTGACCGCTCGTCCCTCTGCAGAATGATGGCCGCCTCCGTTTCAGCAAGCAGTCGGTGGTGTACAAGAGCAGCAAGACGGGCAAAGTGGACAGCATCTCTGCGCCAGAGCTGAGCCTGGCGCAGTGGCGGCGGGTTTGCCTTGGGCACGGCATCAAGCTGGCGACCAGCACAGGCCACGTGTACAAGTACGACGGCTTCCGAGACTCGGTAAGGGGGAGTGGGGGTCGGGGAAGTTAATGGTGTTTTGGCGTTGGACACTATTTCACAGATGTAATCACAGAATGTTTTAGATGGAAAATGCTATAATTCCAGAGCTAAATGGGCTGTATAAACCAGCTTGCCCTTTTTAGCAGATGTTGAAAACAAAATCATTCTGTTGGGGCGCCTGTAAAACTCCCCGTAACCTGAAACCCAGTAAGCATCCGACTGTCCTTTAATGGCCAGCCCCCAGTACTGCCTCCCCGGGCTTCCGGCCAGGCTCCGCCCCCTCCCCAGGCTTGGTTCCACGTCGCCATGGGGACGGTGGTGGGGAAACGTGGGGCCCGGCGCGTGGTCAAGAGCGAGGCCTTCGCGAAATTGATGATGATTAATGGATCAGTGTCTCTCTGCTAATGAAGGTCTAGGGACCTTTGGCTCCAGGCGGGAGGTGGATCTGCATGTGGGCATGAGAGCCAAGAGCAGTAATAACCAGATTGTGTTTGGGGTTTAAGTGAACGGCTGCCAGGCGGATGATTGGAGGAGGTGGCCTCCAGGGGGCGACAGAGTTCACACTGGGCAGTGACGTGAGAACGCATGCGTGCACCTGGGGGCTGGAGGTGGTGGGGGTTACACATGTGGAAGCCATCGCAGTCCGGTCCCGTGGTAACAAACCTCGGCTGGATAAATAAACTGCTTGATTGTAAGCGGCGGCCTTGGGGGAGCCCTTCCATGGATTACGCTCACCCCCATATCCTGAGAACGGGCAGACGGGGCTGCGAGGTCATCGGGCTGCGATTAATCAGCTGTAATGTCACACGTCTCTAATGCGATGGTGGCCCTCTGTAACCCTGACACAGAGACTGGACCGATTGGGTGGTGATTGGTGGTAGTGGGGGCGGCTTTTGTAGAGGGTGGGGGGTGCCTTTTGTAGAAGGTGGGGGGTAGTGTAGGGAAATGGTTTGTGCGGTTAGGGGACAAACGGGGATGAAACTTGAGATTTGGCATTAAGGTAAACAGTTTCTCTCAGCATCTGAAGCCTGAACTCTCCCCTCTTCCATGTCACACTCCTGACTTCTGTCTCTTCCGTTCCCCCTCAGGACTTCGAGAAGATCTCAGAGTACTTCAAGGCCAACTACAAGGTGGAGCTGACGGAGAAGGACATGTGTGTCAAAGGATGGAACTGGGGCACGGCAAAGTTTTCAGGTTACTTGTGGCTCTTGGCATGTTTTGCTCCTTTCGGGGGTGGGGGGGGTGACATTCCGCGTTTGCTTGCGTGGGACTGATCAGGGAGAAGGCAGAACGGCAAAATTGCTTCCCGACGCACAAAGAACATTGTGTTTTTGTGCGGATGCTGCCTTTCCTCTGTGGTGATGACGGTGCGACTGGCTTTTAACACACATGTGCGGCGGTGACGTTACTGTCCGAATACACCTCCAGGTGCAGAGCGGAGAAGGCAGGAAGTAGAGGAACTGTTTGTTTTTCCTAATGGCTTAAAAATCTGACTATTGCCGTAGGACCCCCGGGAAGGCCGGGTTAAAATTCACCATAATTTCTCATCTCCAGGCCCGCTCCTGTCCTTCGACGTCAACGACAGCCCGGTGTTTGAGATCCCCCTGTCCAGTGTGTCCCAGTGCGCGACAGGAAAGAATGAGGTCACGCTGGAATTCCACCAGAACGACGATGCTGAGGTGTCCCTCATGGAGGTCCGCTTCTACGTTCCTCCCAGTATCGGGGACGAGGGTGTCGAGCCTGTAGAGGTAAGTGCGCCTTTCTGTACTGTCGGTTTGTGATACCGGACCACTAGGGGGCGTTGTCTGTCAGTTGCTTTTTTTTTATGGCACCTATCCTGCGTATGCAGTTTGGTGAGGTTACTGAAAAAAGAAATAGATTTCATTATATTCATTTTAATTGCAGTTTTGTGTTGATGTATTGCCTTGATATTTTTAAATGAACTGCATACCAGTACGGTAATCTGTGCTCTATGACAGATGATCACTCGATATAGTCCAACTTCTCTCATCTCGTTCCATGATAGATTCCTGCCTGACTGTGCCCCTGTGTGTCATACGGCGGATCTGCGGAAGTGCGTCTAACGTTGTTGTTTGTTCTAGGCTTTTGCCCAGAACGTGCTTTCGAAGGCGGACGTCATCCAAGCCACCGGCGACGCCATTTGCATCTTCAAAGAGCTGCAGTGTCTGACGCCCAGGGGCAGGTGTGGTCATTCGCTCCTGTCACAGCGCCCAGTGCTGCCATCTGTTGGTCTAACGTAGCACAGCATCCCATGAAACCGCTCATTCTCGTACGCTGCAGAGCGCAAGCGTCTTCTCTAACGGAAGTCTTCCTGTTCTCTAGGTACGACATCCGTATCTATCCCACCTTTCTGCACCTTCATGGTAAGACTTTTGACTACAAAATCCCCTACACCACAGTCCTGCGTCTCTTTCTGCTGCCGCACAAGGACCAACGGCAGATGTTTTTCGTGGTGAGTATGTGATATAGGGTGAAACGCACGGAATCTCTTTCCCTTTGGTGTCTTCGCTTCTGTTCGTCGGTAGCGTCACGCTAGCTGCTTGACGCCCGGTCTTCGCTCTCTCAGATCAGCCTGGACCCCCCAATCAAGCAAGGGCAGACCCGGTACCACTTCCTCATCCTGCTTTTCTCCAAGGAGGATGACATCACCCTCACGCTCAACATGAGCGAGTGAGTCTGAGCGGGAGGGGGGTTCCGAAAGTGGTCCACCGAGCACTTCCTGCCTCTCTCTTCTCACCCTGTCCCCCCCAAAACACTTTCTTTGTCACCCTACAGGGATGATGTGGAGAAGCGTTTCGAGGGGAAACTCAGCAAGAACATGTCAGGATCGCTATATGAGATGGTCAGCCGGGTGATGAAGGCCCTGGTCAATAGGAAGATCACTGTTCCTGGCAACTTCCAGGGGTAATGCCACAGGGTGTCTCCTGGGCGATGGTTTCCTTGGCGATCCTCCTCTCTGATGTTTGTACTGATACCATCCGTTGCCCGAATTTCTTTGTTCTTTAGAAGTTTCAGCACTTTGCTGGAGAACAGCTCCCAGAAGCTTGGTGCAGTCTCTGGCGTGTAGCTCTGTCTCTTCTCTGCCCACCACCCCCAGGCATTCTGGAGCTCAGTGCATCACCTGCTCCTACAAGGCCAGCTCGGGCCTCCTCTACCCCCTGGAGAGAGGCTTCATCTACGTTCACAAGCCGCCCGTGCACCTGCGCTTCGAGGAGATCTCCTGCGTCAACTTCGCCCGAGGCACCACCACCACGCGCTCCTTCGACTTCGAGATCGAGACCAAGCAGGGCTCACAGTACACCTTCAGCAGCATCGAGAGGTCGGCCTGCCAACATCTGGTGTCCACCGTCCTCTCCTCCTGTCCCTACTGTTGCAGATTTTTAATCGCAAGACTCAACCTGTGTAGAGAGATCCAGCTGACCAAAATATGAGGGTCCTTTAGACCAGATGTTAGTACTCTTACCTGTAGGTCAGCTGTTCAACCTCGAGTGTGAGGACTCTTCAGCCAATCAGTCCTCTAATTAGTAATCTCATTAGGGATTTGCCCGGCCCTTTTCTGGATAAGATTACCCGCCCGTGCTTTAGACAGACACCTTCTTCGTGTGTGAGGCGTACGTGTTTAGCTCTTGAACCGATTTCCCTCCTTGTCTTCCAGGGAAGAGTACGGTAAACTCTTTGACTTTGTCAATGCTAAGAAACTCAACATCAAAAACCGAGGATTCAAAGAGGTAATTTTTACTACAAGCGAACAAAATCAATGCATTTTACTATCTGTGAGGGGTTTTCACTGAATACTGACACCTTTCTTTTTTTTTAAAATGTACCCTCTATTCCCCCTGTTTGTGTTCCTGAAGAAGAAGGTCTGTATTACCTCCGCAGTGTGTGTTTATTTTGTCATTTTTATTTTTCTTGGGTGTGAAATAACTGCCTGCATGTCATGTTCTGCCTGCGCATTGGAGGAGCGCCACTCAGTGGTAGAGGTGAAAATCATGCTGAGGGGGGTCTGTCCAGCTGGCTTTTAGGGGACTCGTTAGCGGGGGTGGGGGGGGGGCGCTATAGAGAATCGAGGAATAGCGTGAGGTGCAAGAGAGCCAGAACAGGAAATGACATCACGCCCCAGCGAGGGCACGGTGAGCAGCCGCATTTTGACGTTTTCGTACTGTCCCTGTGCAGCCACGGGTCAGTGGGGAGGCAAGAGACCACATCAATGGTAGTTTCGGATTTAGTGGGCAACTGTTAGACGATCGAAAATTACCCTCATTTCCATCCCAGGTTCCCCGGGGGGTTTTTGAAGGTGTTTTCCATAAATTTGGGTTGTTATCTCAGGAAGACGGATCTTTTTCATCATGAGTCACCGAGTGCTGCTGAAGGATGTTGTTGTTGTTGTTGTTTCTTTAGTTTAAAGTTTCATCCTGTTTATTTTAAACGAGTAGCAAGATGCCGTGTTACAAGGCTACCTTTAAATTCTACTACAAAATGCCACTGAAAAGCACGTGAGCTTGGGGGCGTGTCCTCGAAGGCAGGGGTGTATTTACTCCATGTTGTACTACGAAGCGGGGTTACTGGCTTATCGGGTAACTTGTCGGATTTAAGGTACCACAGTTTAAATGGACTTCATATTCGTCCACTTACATTTTGCCCAGACTACC
>JAODLC010000015.1:1975660-2009002 GCA_026781145.1 Hippopotamyrus pictus
AGAGACGTCAGAGGGTGCCCCTGTCTATCCTGGACCCAGCGGTGTTCCGTCCGGACGACACCGCCACCGGAGGAGGCATACAGGTACCTCGAGCCCGCAGGACCGTTACTGTGCTGCCGCCGCTAGCCGCAAGTCCCTTTTTGGGAACTCATGCAGCCCTTAAAGGGGCCGGGTCATTAAGGGATTCCATTCCACAGAACCCCAAGACTTTTAAAGGGGCAACGCCCATTTCAAAGGTGCCTGACCTGCCCGTGCCTGACCTGCCCATGCCTTTGTTGGTGGCACTGCCTGCTGTTGCCGTCGCTGAGGCGACCCCTGCGGGCCACAAATTGGCAGCTGCTGCCGATGCTGCCCTGCCCGTGGCCAGGTCTGCTGCTGACGCCGCTCCCGCAGAGGCGCCGCATGCTGGCCGTCAGCCCCAGGTGCCCAAAGAGGCGCCACCTGCTGCGGATGACGCCGTCACACCAGCGGCGCCCCCTGCTGGCCGCTCGCCCAAGGAGGCCGCTGCTCAGCGCGCGGCGCCCTTGCCTGACCTGCCCGTCTCGCCTGATCTGCCCGTCTCGCCTGATCTGCCCGTCTGGGCCCCTCCAGAACCCGTGACTCCTGTCCCCGAGGAGGTCCCAGACGGTGCCATCCTCACTCCTCCTCCTGCAGTGCTGAACTTGGAGGAGGAGCTCGAGTGGGACCCCTCGGGGATTCAATTGCTGAGTTCCCTCGACCCAGGTGGGCACCGGTCTCCTACTCCGGTGCCCCTGAGAGGAGAAGCCCGACGAGCCCGCCTATCCGTGTCCCGGAAAGGGAGAGGGCATAAATGTCGGGCCCGGGTCCCGCCCGCCTTGCCCCCTGGCCGTGGCTCGGTGGCTGCTTGCGGGTCCTGCGGCTCCGGTTTGGCTGTCGCCTTCGGGTCCCCCTCCGGTGCCTCGTCGCCCACCTGCTCTCCCTCTGTCGGCACCTCGTCGGCCGCCTCCGGGCCCCCCCACTTCGGCTGGGCGTCGGACGGCGCCTTCCCTGGCTCCGGCTGCGCCTCCGCCTGCTGCGGCTTCCCCCTCCTGCCTGCCTGTGCCGGTGTTCCCTCCTGCTCCCTCCTCGTTTCCTCTGTCGGTCCCTCCGTCTGTCTCCTTGTCCCCTGTGTGGTCCCCTCCTGCTCCGGCCTCCCTTCCGCCTGTGGCCCCTGCGGCTGCCTTACCTCGCCCGCCTGGGTTCCCTCGGGCTCGCCCTGTTCCTCCTCCCTTTGTTCCGTCTCCTCGTCCCTTGGTTCCTCCTGTCTCGGCTCCTGGTCCCTCTCTGTCTCCTCTGTTCACTCCTCGCCCTGTTGTTCCTCCGTTCTCTGTTCCCCCTGTGTCTCCTGTTTTGGTCTGCTTGTCTGCTTTTCCTGTCCTGTGTCGGGTCTTGTCTGTCTTCTCGTCCCTGTTCCTGTTCTGTGTTTCTGTTCTGTTCCCCTTCTTTGGTTGATGCTTTTTGGTTTTGTTTTCCAGGTCCTGTTCTCCCGGTTCATCTCGTCCGTCACCTCTCCTCTGGCACGCCCGGTATGCGCGCCTTTGGGGGGGGGTTCTGTCACGCCTGGCTCCGTTCGATCCTCGTGTGTGCCACGCCCCCTCATTATCCACGTGTGCTTCCCCGATTGTTCTCATCTGTGCCCTGTTTAGCTTGCTCTGTTTCGTGTATATCAGTCCGCATCTCCCCATGTATGCCAGATCCGTCATTGTATTGTTACTATGTCCGTGGATGTCTGCCCGTTTCCTCATTAAAACTCCGTCTTCCCGTCCTACCGACTCTGGTCGCCTGCTTACCCGCTCACCTCCACCGCGAGACGTGACACAAATGATGTTATATAACTCTACTTAGGTAGTTCCCTGTGTTATAATACCCAGGTAATAGGATTACTAACAACAGCTTTTAAAATAAATGAACAAGGCTTCAATGTTAGTTTGTAATTATTATACTTATTTTTCCATGGTCATCTATTATTTAAAACTCATTCCCAACCATTTTTAGTTTACCCTTGTGAATATTGTTAATGCAATCCTGTATTTAACCATCATTTTATAGAAGTTTAAAATGCAGCTTCTAATGATCTAATTCTCAAGAATTAGGGTGAGGTGTTTCAGCCCTTGGCAGGGTGATGAAAACAGGCAGGGTGAGTTTATAGTTTGCTGAACCTCGTAAAGTTTGTAATGTCCTTGTTATTCTATCTTGCACTGAAAAATGAAAAATATCATTTAAGCTGAGAAGTTCATTTTCTTCCAAAACTTGTGCTGGTAATGATTCCTCTGGACCTGTGGTCACTGCAAGCTTCATTGAGATAGGGGAAGACTAAGAATAAGAGAAAATCCAGAATCTGGAAATAATGCAAAGGAATTAAAGATCATTTATACTGCATGTAATGATGTTTACTGATACACAATCAATACTGTATTCATGTGTAGCAATGATTAATGAAGCAGACAGAATAAAATATTTTACTGGGATTCCAGTCTTTTGTAGGGCATTACATGCTTTTAGTGTAGAAAATACCAGTTGGCCTTATACACGTGTTTTGGTAAGTGCAGGATGAAGCCACTTGTGAGCACAGAACATGGAAACTTCACACACAGAACAGGGGGTGGGAATCAAACCCACAATCAGTGGTAAACACTGAGTCACTACGCCACCCTAATAGATGTGGCTTGTTGATTGATTCTGTAATCAATTATTGCTTTCAGACACTATCACGACTTGTCTTGTCCACTTCCAGTTCATCCATTCAGTCTTTCAGTCCAGCGAGAGAGATACAGTAAGTGCAATGCACCAATAAAAGTTGGTGTGTGCCTGTCTGGGATGTGTTATGCTGATTTTTGCAGAGGTGGAAATTTCAGGTTCAGAAAGTACGAATCCAGAGCAGGATTTTGTTTCAACCAACTATTTGTGTACTTTGTGAATATAACTCTTTATGCTCAACTATTTGGTTGAAACAAAATCTTGGTCTGAATTTGTATTTTCTGAACTTAAACTTTCCACCTCTGGTTTTCTGTGGGGTAGCTGATCTCTGGAAAATACCTGAATAGTCACTCTTTCTCTCATAAGTGACATGACGTCTAAGACAGACTGGCCCACTCAGACCCTACTGTGGACAGAGCTCTTCAGGGGTTAGACACCATTCCTGATTCTCGTACCCACGGCATTTCACAAACATCATGTCTTCCCCTTTATTCCCCACCATTGCTACTTCCCTTTCGCCACTCCTACCCTGAGAGATTCAGGAATGACTATGACCTACCTGTACCGAGAGCCAGCCACCATTAACTATCCTTTGAAGAAAGGTCTCCTGTCTCCCCATTTCCGTGGAGAGCAGTCTTGCATCTGGAGAGGAGTGTTACATCTCCTGTAAGCGTGGAGATTCTTCAGGATTGAGAGACTTACATGCTGCTGGACAGACTCACCGCTCTCACTTCCACACTTTCCTCATTCCAATCGAGGCCGATCCCTGGGTCAATGGGAATCAACTACGGATTCTTCCTGACGGCTTTCAGTTTGCGGCATGGCCCCGGTATGAATGGGTTTCTGGTGGGAGTGGAGAAGCCCCATTTCTCTCACCTACATGTTTAATGGAGGGCAAGATGAGGTAGGCGAAAAGAGAATTTCGCCACAGGGATCAATGAAGTGTCATCAGTATGTCATCGTTATTCTAACGCGGCCACTGAGCGGTGGATTCACTGACTTGGACAAGAATTTCCAACAACACATACGATTCAATTTTCCACTGCAGTGTTCCCCAGGAGGAAGCAAAAATGTGTGGGTCTCCGAGGACCGGGTAGGGAAACTGCTCTACTGAAAGATGTGTTCTCCTCAGATTAATCAGCTGCAGCTTATCTGCTGAATTAAGATTTGCACTGAGAGGTTGCTACATGTGTAGTTCCACACTGGTCGTAGTTTTGCTAGTCTTTATTTGATTTAATTGGTGGAAAAATTATCCTGTCAAAAAATTTGATTGTTCTTCAGATCATATGTGCTGCTTGTGTGTCATTAGAAAAAAAAACTATAAACAGCAAAAAGTATAATATTTAAATTACACTGACGTCATATTTACTGGTATCTGTTTTGAGGCCAATGATTTTAGATCCACTTATCCAGTATAGTGTCAAGGTGAGCAGAAGTCAAAACAGTGGACACCATGGTTAGGATGCCAGTTCATCATATGGCGTATTCATTATCCCTAACTCTTACTTGTTCTCCATAGCTGCCCCAGCTTCCTTCGGCAGTCTAAAAACATGCACTGGTGTCTTTTGTGTGTGAAGACCTATGTATATCTTTGGCTTGCCTTAACCATTGTACTTCTTTATAGAACGATTGATTTTTATACGACGGAAGTTGTTTTTTCCTCCTTTGTCTCAAACCATATGCGATTTCCCGTCAGCAGGTGTCATCCGTTATTTTTATGTATTTCTCCGGCAGCGTGGGACGCCATTTTCACGCGGTGGGTGGAGCTCTGGGCCCGCTCGACTTGGTCACATGACACAGGCGGAAGTCGCCCCCCGCTCCACGCTGAAGCTCATGTACAGCTTCCATTTGCTCTTTTTCCCTTTCCATCCAACGCCGGGTAAGTCCAGGCCAGCTTTTCTAATGTAATACGATCGTGTAATATCACTGAAGGAAAAATATTAACCTTCATTGTAAATCGTGCGCAACACCTCGCCACCAATTATTCTCAATACTTTTGCCTTAATTTGAAAGTTTACAGAACAAATGCAAATGTGGAATGGATAGCCTTTTAAGCTAACAAGCGTGCTAACTCTGCTATACCTGTATGTTTTACTAACTCTTCGGTAAATGTTCAGTATGTCCGTTTATGTTGTTTATACTCCAGTAAGTGTCGCAGGACCGTAAAATTAACGCGGATGGTATATTTTACCCCCCAGTCTGCTTGCTATTTAGTTTAAAGGATAAGACGGAGTGAATAAGCTAATTGTCGGTTAAGCGTAGTGGCTGAAGTAGGGGGTCTTTCTTACTCATATTAGCAATGGTTTTTTTATCGTACGTTATACGTGTGTAAACAAAAAATGCAGTCTGGAGCTACTTAGGTGTTTAATTTTGCTCGATCAGAGCATGATCGTCCTGCTAAAGGAACCAGTCTATCTGCCCTGTAAAGGCGGCATCTGACTGTATCCGGTTTGATCCCGGTGCCGTTTTGCGCTATTGCTCGAGGCAACCGGCTGACTTTTGCCTGGTGGCTGCGGAGCGTATTTCCCGGGTTGCCCCGCTCAGCTGGAACTTACTGGAAGCATTGCTGCGCTGTGACTTATAACGTGGTGAGCAATCTGAACTGTCTGAGTGTGTGACGCACCCTAGTGCCTCTGCTGGCGCCTTCACTATGCGATCGCTGTCTTCCTCAATACAGCAGCATCAGTCTGAACACAAGTCATGGCAGAAGGAGAGCCGCAGGTCCAGTTTAAGGTAGGTTTTTGCTCCAGTTTATTCCTGCGCAATGATTATAATGAAATAACTAGAAAAGGACACACCGTGCCGCATGCAAGTGCTGACCAGTTTAATCGGGTTGAATTTCCTGCCTTGCAGCTGGTGTTGGTGGGTGACGGAGGGACCGGCAAAACCACCTTCGTGAAGAGACACTTGACAGGAGAGTTTGAGAAGAAGTATGTTGGTAAGTGCTCAATCACCCTAGTTTTCCCCGCTTTTTAAATACTTGGTTTTAGCCACATCCTGTCATTATTATAGGTTAATTGTGGTATTACCATCCACATTGAAATACAGGTTCTCAAAAGGCCTGAATGAGAACGATTGCCTTTATCCGGCTAATATAGAATGTTGCAAAAGCTGGTTTTCTGGGGCCTCAGGCTTTGGCAAAGGGTTATTATGGTGATTTACACCCCACTATGGCTTCCTGTCTATATCTCTAGCTTTTCCTCCTGGCTCGAGAGTCTGCCATTGGCTTTTGTTTTATTGCGATTCCATTGCTCTGTAGCTACCCTGGGAGTGGAGGTACATCCTCTGGTCTTTCACACAAACAGAGGGGCTATCAAGTTCAACGTGTGGGATACGGCAGGCCAGGAGAAGTTTGGGGGACTCCGGGATGGTTACTACATACAAGGTAACCAGTTTGTCCGTCGACACCCATAATGTGCTTCGTTGGGTTCCCTCATGTATTTCTGTCTGTTCTGAATTGTCCGTGTGTTCGTTCTTTACCACGTAACTCCGAATGCCGCCCGACTTCTGTCGCCGTGACTTATCGACGCGGATTCTCTCGTTTTCCAGCTCAGTGTGCGATCATCATGTTTGACGTGACCTCGCGGGTCACCTACAAGAACGTGCCCAACTGGCACCGTGACCTGGTGCGCGTGTGCGAGAACATTCCCATCGTCCTTTGCGGCAACAAGGTGGACATCAAGGACAGGAAGGTCAAAGCCAAGAGCATCGTCTTCCACCGCAAGAAGAACCTGCAGGTGCCGGCGTCGTGTCACTGTGTCACTGTCCCTTCATCGATCAGCCTTATGCGGATTAGTGTGACCAGAATTGTGAACTGCATTTAGGTTATGGAGACGTGCATACAGTTATAATATATATATCGGGTGGCTTAAAAGTAGGCTTACAGTTATGTATAAATATTATATATTTGCAGAAAGGTTGCTCATGTTTTAATGCAAACCTTCTTTTGAACCGTCCTGTATGCTGAGCGGTGAGGTTTACGGCTGACTGATTAGTTAGCTCCTTCTAAATGTGAGGCCATTAGCCGGTTTATTTCTGCTCATTTTCCCCACCGCTGTCCAGATGATATTCATTTTGACATGTGAACCTGCACCCCCCACCCCTCCACCAAATCTTTCCATGTAGTATTATGACATCTCTGCCAAGAGCAACTACAACTTCGAGAAGCCTTTCTTATGGCTGGCCAGGAAGCTGATAGGAGACCCAAACCTAGAGTTTGTGGCGATGCCAGCTCTCGCACCCCCTGAGGTTGCCATGGACCCCACCCTCGCTGCACAGTATGAGCATGACCTCAAAGTGAGTATGGGTCGCTTTGGTGTTGTGTGTCTCCCTTAAGTTGCCTTATATTGACCAAAGATAGACTTTTTTTGGTGGGGGGAACCAAAATAATCTTTCTTTTAATTTCATTGTGTTGAAATCTGCAGACATCTTTTCAAATTATTGATTGGGAATATTATTTAATAGTCTTTTATCAACTGTCATTTAAATGGATTTATTTTACATTAGACTAGATTAATCTCTGAGGCAATATCAGAGTCAGAGACCTAGATAGTCACACGCTAATCTTTTCCTTAAAGGTGGCGTCGGAAACGGCACTCCCAGATGAGGACGACGATCTCTAACCTGCGACCATCTGACCTCACCATATAGTTGGTGAGGTGTGTAGAATGCTGGCGTGTTTGGATTACCCCTAACCTTTTACTGTAAATCCCATTGCAGATTATTTTATTTTTAATTTTTTTTTTTTTGGCATTTTGGGCGGAATATGACATGTAGTTCACACATTTCAGTGTAGATTCATTGCAGCACATACATGCGTGCAGACATACATTGCATAAACACCCAGTACGAAATAGTCACTGTCATACAGTTTAGACTTATTATACAGTACTGATGAAAATACAGCGGAAATGGAAGCACTTTGAAAACAGCTTTGAATAAACTGTCGGTATTTAATATTCTTGTTGTCTTTCTTTACCCAGAATTTTAACAAATTATGGCGTTTCTTGACCCTCAAAATCAACTTGTGGGAAAGTGCTCTTCCTATTAATCTTTTACAGACCATCTTGCTTCCCCCTCATGGTATTGGAAATATTTCTTACTGAAGCTTATTAACATGGGACACCCTTTTAGTCATTTGAAGCATCCTGGGTGTATTGGCGGAAAACACAGATCAGAAGTAGAGATTAAGGTGCAAATACTAAATTAAGGTACGGTTACAATTATCACAATGAATATGCATGTAGGAAAAGTACTAGCTAATTATTTAATTGTTTTTGTGGATAGTCTGTTGGATATTTATTCTTTCATCCATCTATCCATCCATCCGCTGCTTATTCGGGTGGGGATGCGGGGGCAGCAGTCTAAGCAGAGATGCCTAGACCTCCCTCTCGCCAGTCAGCTCCTCCGGGGGAATACCAAGGCGTTCCCAAGCCAGCTGGGGTCTGTCCCGGGGCCACCTCATGCCCAAAACATCTCCCCGGGGAGTCGTCCTGGAGGGATCCTAGATAGATGCCTGAACCACATCAATTTCCTCCTTTCCATACAGAGAAGCAGCAGCTCCACTCTGAGCCCCTCCCGAGTGTCCGAGCTCCTCACCCTCTCTCTAAGGCTGAGCCCAGCCACCCTGCGGAGGAAGCTCATTACTGCCGCTCGTATCCGCGATCTCGTTCTTTCGGCCACTACCCAGAGCTCATTGACCATAGGTGAGGGCAGGAACAAAGATTGACCGATAGCTGAAAGGCAAAGCTATGGATTTAAGTTCCCTCTTTACTACGACAGGAAGGTACAGCCCCAGCGTTACTGCAGATGTGGCTCGATCTGCCTGACCATCTTCTCCCTTCTTGCCTCAGTTGTGACTTGTTCACGTTCAATGTATATAAATGCAGAGTATACAATGTAAATATATTCCTAGTAACGTTTTTAAATATATATGTGTGATTGTGTTTGTATGTGTATATATATATGAGAGAGAGAGACACGCACACACACACTACTCGCACAAAGAATACGGAATTATTTGAGTGTTAGATCTATTTTCTCTCGATGGGCAAATAATATGCGGATTATTCTTTGACCTCTAGATGGCAGTGCAAATGTACGTCGGAAAGAAAACGACTGGAATGACGTGGATCCGATTTTGTTTGACATGAATACAAGATAATGTGTTGAGCTAGAGAAGCTGCAAGTCCAGCAGTGTGTCACAGAACATTACGTTGTGAAAGTATAAATTCAAAGTATGACTCTTTAGTTTTTAGTCATTTAGAGCAAGTGTATCGGGATCAGACACTGGAAGTGGTTTGGAAGCCTGGGCATGGGAGGGGACTGCGGTGGGGATGCAGAGTGAGGACTTTAAGTTTGTGCTGACTTAATACTGTAAAGTATGGATAACAGTGGGGTGGAACTACTATTATTGATCTGGAGATGCAGTCGTCGACTTGAGAGACAAGAAATCTGGACATTAAGACTGACCTTACTGATCCCAGGAAGAAATTCGAGTGCATATTGCAGCAAGAATGCATTACACAGATGAACATGCTTATAGTGCCAGACTCAATACACATGGTGCAAACAAGTCAATGTAGTGGAAGCTAATTTGAAGAGTGCATACACTCAAAAACAGTAGCGATTTTTTTGTACCATTGGGGTACATTAATGTTGTTTGTACCTGGGGGCACAAAACTGTACCATTGGGGTACATTAATGTTGTTTGTACCTGTACCAGGGCTGTAGGTTTTTGTTGAGTCATTTACTTGTATAGTGCATTTTTAAAAAGCAGGCGTTCATCCGAAGTGCTTTCCAGTCTCGAGAGAATTGATTAATAAGTACTACATGCATGGCAAAATATATAAATAAAATGACATGGAAACGTGTATGCAAGAAATAAAATGAAAATTAAAAATTAACGGAAATGTAATGCAACAAGATTCAGAAAGAAGTAAGAAGATAAAAGTGTCAAATGAATTAAAAGTAATTTGATATTGGACTTGACAAAAAAACCATTGGAGAATCTCAAATGGAGTTGAGAGCAAGAGAAAAAAAGGTTGGTCATTAATTTAGATTTAAACAGTGGAACAGGACTTAATGTTGGATGGGAGATTATTCCAAAGTCTGGGGTCAGCTACAGAAACAGCCTGGTCACCTCTGGTTTTGAGACAAAAGTGAAGAACTGAGAGGAGTTGTTGTGAGGATGAGCTAAGTACACATAAAATCTCCTGTTTTATGAAAGAAGGAAGTCCTAAACACTGTCCTGTAGTGGGGGAAGACTGGTGGACAGAATTTTTAAACGTTTTTCAACAAGTTCTCCCACATGCACCTACAGCATTGGTGGTGACGGAGGTTTTACATATTTCGCCAGTTAAAGGTGTTTCAGGGAAGTTTTCTCATTTGCCATAGAAATGTTAGATTGGATTAAAGAAAACGAATTTCCCATTTTCCCTCTTCTAACACCTACCACTTTGCCCCTGTCTCTTTCTGTCAGACTCAAGGCTGTATCTGCGGAGTCATCACTGGGCGGAACCAAAGTTATAATTAAAATATATATTGCTTGGGGTATTGTGAGCACATCTGAATACTGGGGGATGTGTCCCCTCCAATATATATTATAATTCCAGCATTGCTCATTGAAATAATGGTGACTCTGAGGCTAGAGATCTATGCCACCACTCGTAAGGTTGCTGGTTTGAATCCCGTGAATACCAGGAGTGATCCTGGTCTGTTGGGCACTTGATCAAGGCCCTTAACCTGCTATTGCTTCATCCTGGGTATGACATTAATCTGCACCGGGGGGGATTTGGAGCTCTGAGGCAACACCTGCTGCATGGCTGCACTTGGGTTATCATCCCTAAGGTGGTTTGTTGTGTGGCTGGTGTGGCAATGTGCTGTAATCAGCCTGTGCATGGAGCCGTTTCTATCAAACCGGCTTTTTAAAGGCGATTTTGTAATATCGCGTGCGCCTTGCTTCACTTTCACACCCAAGCTGCACGCTGGCAGCAGAACTGTTCTGAAAGACAGCTGTGGTTACACGCTGAGTGCCACACTCGCCTGGATAGAACCACGGCAATGCTTCTATAACGTGCCGGGAAGTGGTGCAGACGATTCTTCTGTCCGGGATAAAAGTCTGAAACGAGCATTTATGTACTGATGTCCAGCACACTTCAACTAAATACATGGACAAACTCGTATCCAGGGCTATCTATATCCTGTTTATATGCTTAATTCGCGTCCTAATCTACGATTCCCATTTTCGGCATTTATGTTATACCCCTTCCTCATATTTTCGATATATTTAGGAGGACGACAGAGGAAATGAGACGTATGAAACCAATACACATTATAGACGTTGTACACTTAAATTATTTTAATACAGTATTAAGTGTTACCCACAAGACGAGAAACACTAAATGAGACTTTTTTTTGTAAATCTGACACCTTCGGTGTGCGACATATATGTGAATGAAGTGATGCTTCTTACTCTGCAGTTATGTGTTTCCTCAGGCACCGCAGCCGCCGTTGCAGACACTATGACGAGGCTATGGTGCAAAGAGCCACGATAACGATCAACGCTCCAGTTCCTCATCCTCTCTACTGAAAAGCTTCGCAATTTTCCTGCTGAAAATATGAGAAAATGCCGAATTTACGAATAAAAACACAAAATTGGATAGTTAGTTATGCAAAGAATGATGACTTAAGATCTTTTTAAATCATTTACTTATTTAGCGGACGCTTTAATGCAAAGTACATTTGAGAAAGTTTTGAGAAAGCCAGTGAGTCAGCCAGTCCCTGGAGCAATTCGGGTTAAGGGCCCTACAGTGACATCACGCTGTCCACCACGGGATTCGAACCAGAAACCTTCCGGTCACTCACAGGCATAAAGTGCCAATCCCCATAGACAGTACAGTGGATTATTTTTTAACTGCCAAAAATAACTTAATATAACTACATTTGTCGGTGAAAAACGTGGCGTCTCTTTAAGTGGGCTACTTTCCAGGTCGGTAACTACAGTTAACCTGCAGAGGTGTGGCAGCGCACGTATCCCGTCGGGGCTTCCAGGTTGCGGGAGGGCGTTACTGGGCATGCGTAAAGCAGCACCTGCGCTCTACAATGATTACAGAGCGAGACGGGCGCGCGCAGGGAGGGAGAAGGAGATTATCTGCGCGCGACTCCGCTCTCTTAATCCACGCTGAGCAGATAGACTTTGTAAAACTACCAGGATGAAACGAAGCAGCCATATTGTATGGACATTACTTGGTAAATCAGTATTTCAAACTTAGTAAGTTCATTAGTTACGGGAATTGTAAGAGCTGTACGAGCCTTGGGTTGAATTAGAAAAAAAAATCTGTTGCTTCTACTGAAGAGACCTTTTAAAAATATTGTCGCAGTAAGTCTGAGTCCTGCTTGCTTTTTTAGTTATTTATTGTTAGATTGTTCTTTAAATTGTTGACGCGATTACCAAGTCATCAGAAATGAAAGACAGATTGGAACAACTTAAGGCGGTAAGTACCACTGTCTTTAATTCCCCAGTCAAGTTGTCTGTTAAAGTTGATTATAAAGGTCAAGTTTAAGAGTGAAAATGTTACGAAAAACACTATATATCTCCGTGTTTGTATTGTGCTTTTGTGGATAACTGGCAGAAATCATAAAACTGACACAAACAGTTTTTTTTTTTTTTTTTTTGCTTCTTCAGTCACACTTTAGAATTAATGGCTGAAAACAGACCGTCTGGGGGCAGGTATCGGAACGGCTCTGTTCGCGTAACTTGCTTAAAATTAGTCTAGTACTTGTTAATGGCAGAGTACGTGTCGAAGTAGTTGTTAACACATAAGCAGTCAAACCAAACAACATGTATTTTCTTGTGATGTTTCAGTAGGTTATTTAACTACGCGGATATCCTTGAATGTTTTGCATCATACAACTGTTATTTAATCAGGTCAATTATCCCTTATGTCCGTGCCTCGATTTTACTGTTTTGTCTTCTTATGTCATGTTTATGTGTCTTACATATTTATTCCGTCTTGACAAATGAGAAAAGAAACTTTATCTCAATGTATGGCCCATGCATCGTAGACCTGGCATGGCAATAAAAATATTCTTGATTAATTTGAGACCGATTGTAAGAGTTCAGTTGCCTTAGTTTGTCACAGCCCGTTAATATGCTTTGTGTTGGATTCATCGTGATTCTATAGGCTCCCTTTCGGTCCTGATCGATGATTCACTCCTCTGATCGGTGGTCCGTGTCCGCTGTTCGCGCATCACCGCCGCCACCTATAGCCGCTGGATGACCCGGCGGATGCGTGACTGTCAGCTGCTTCAGGAGCAATTCCGGGGGGCGTGGTGGGGGCCCACAGGCCTGATGACCGGTGCATGAATCATTTCAGAAATGCCCGTGCTTTTTATTATGGCACGTGAGTCCTGCGATCAGCTCTTGGAATAGTTGAAACCAGTCTCTACTTTTCAGTCTTGTTTTTGTTTGCCCCTTAATTCAGGGCGTGTTGACACTCTCGTCTCATTTTTGCGCTTCCTCTAGACCCGTTTCCTGATGTAAATACTATACTTTGCGTAAATTGTCAGCCTTTCTTAATACGGCGTTATATTATGTCGTTGGAAGGTATTTGGGTATCGGTAGACCCGAAAAAGGTCTGGATGTGTTGTTAGACCAGGTATTGACGTGGAACAACGTGTTTGATTAGTTCCTGTTTGGTTTGAGCATAGGTATTATGTAGCAGGTTAGGTGTTAAAAGGGGCGCATTTGGACAGTAAAAGAGAGGGCAGAGAGTGGCCAATAGCGAGGAATCCTGACTGTTTGTTTTGATTTTGAAGCCATTTGTGATTAGGGTTTGAATGCGAGTCTGATGTTTGGCTGAAACTGGTTATTTCAGCACAGTGTTTAACATGCAACATGATGACCAGCACTACAGGTTTGCCCTTCCCTACTCTCTCTAATGTTTAACCAGTGGGGCTTTTTTTCCATAGATTTTGCTGGTTTCAGCAGATGGTGAGCGATACCATTTAAAAGGAGCTCATTTGTTTTACTCCCTGTAATACCTGGTTTTCCAGTCCCTTCCATTAAGATATCTGTGGTATTTTACTTCTCTTTCGCTTTTAATTAACACTTACTGGTGACTGAGTTGCTGATTGGGTCATTGCCATCATCTTGGCATTTATGAATTTTATGAATATTTGCAATTGTATTTGTACTAGTGGTAATGTTTTGTACTGTATTTTTGTCATTTGCAATTACAATTACAAGACAATGGCAACGGTAACTGATGATGACCTAATATTCTGCCCTAAGCAATGTACCATTTATAATCATCAAAATGTTGTAATTTGTCTTATCACGAATGAAGAGCATTAAGTTAAGGGACTACATCCAGATTTTAACAGTTTATATTCTAAGAAACATACAGCTTCTAAAGGTTTTGGCATGTAAAATTCTAGTGAGATTCAGACCTACTTGTGTTCAAATGCATTGTTTTAGTGGGTTTTCACTTCTCAACTATTCTTGTTTTCTGTGTTATCGTGCTGGGCTGGACATCTCGTAATCACGGTCTCTCCTCCGTCTGTCGCTCCCAGAATCCTCTTCATTGTCTTTGGACACGAGCATACAGATTAGAGCTGAGGAAGCAGGTGAACATATGTGCTTTCGCAGGCTTTCGGCAACGAAGTCAACAGCATGATCAGATAAATCTGTGTAAATGTCTTGACCCTCCACGTGAGTGTACGTGCATTGGCTGTTACTAGTGTTTTTAAAGTCGGCATCTTAGCTTTTCAGAGCTTGCCTGTAGCTGCTCCTATTTTATATGAATTCTTGAACAGTTTGTCGTCGTCTTTGGGCTGGGCAGTTTGACGGCTGGTTTTGTGAGGGACGCCCAGACTGCGTAGGTACCGAGAGAGGAGCAGAAGAAGAGATTAACGTCAGTGCAGATCTTGGCTTCGACGTGCCTCCATTGTTAAACATATCAGGTTAATGGTGTGTGTGTGTGTGTGTGTGTGTAATAAAAAGGAGATTCCTGGAAGGATAACCATAAAGCAGGAAGAGGCTGATATTTACTGAAAAAACAGGCAATACTTTGGAGAACATCGAAAAAATGATACATGACGTTAAGGGGAACTGATCAGAATGAGAAACCAAGAGAGTAAGGGCTGATTCATGCTTCACGTTGCGTACTTGCTACGTCATTTTACCGAGGACAAAGAGCTTGCATATGCGCACTGTGTCCAGAGATGCACGTACACTGTCAGTGTGGACGCAGATTTGGAGTGCAGCATGCGTTCATCCGTGGAGGTGCACGATGACGTACAACGCATCATAAGACACGCGTGGGGAAGCATGAACCAACCTTAAACACGGCTGCGCTGTTAATGAATAGACGAGCGAAAGATCTTTGAATATGTGTCTCTGTCAAACCTTCGAACGGCTGCGTGAAATGAGCAGCAGTAGGTCTACTTGGCAAATCTGAAAGGAGAGACACGAAGAAGGAAATGTTGAAATGATGGTTTCCCCCTCTAGAAGTGGGTCTCCAGTAATGGGCTTCAACTGTTTGTCATGCGATTTTAAAAAAGCAATAAAAACATTTTCTTGGCATTTAAGCTGAGTGAAACCTGACACGTCGAGTTGGTTTGCTTTGATCTACTTTGCATTGTGGTCTTGTTTTTCCTGAGGGACACCACGTGTGACTTAGACTGCCTTAGAGAACAAGTTTTTAGCTGTGCGAAATGATTAAAATAGCCATGGTTTATCAGTCTGAGGGACTTTTCATGTTTGTGTTCAGATAAATGGGGTCTTTTATCGATGGATGCAGTAGTGCAACCTCTCATTTGCTAGGTGTGAGGTAGCCATTGACATTTATTAGGCTGTAATGTCCAGGATGGTTCAGAAGACAGTTTTCATTCAAACATGGTAGGTTTTTCTCATTTAGTTTTATCTGTATTTAGGACGAGGGCCTCCTCTCTTGCAATAAACCATGATGCTGGTTGTAACTATTTAATTAATGGGTTTCTGGCCTTCTGCACGCCTGCTAGCATATTTTGTTTTCGGTTTGTATGACAGTTAGGGAGTATGCAGGAAGTCATATCATTATTTTAGTGACATGAAAGTGCAAGAGTAAAACTCATTTCCAAAGGTGTATTATCAGGCAAGATGATTTAGATCCTTATTGAAGCTAAGTGACTTTCTTTGTACTTTTCATTCAGACTGTAAACTTTTTTTTTCACCAGCCTCTTTGTCTTAAACTAACAGTCATTATAGTCCTCTGTGTGGAATGCCTTTTGACCCCTGCTTCTGCACTTGTAGACGTGTAAGAAGCAGCGCTAACGATTTCATGTTTACCTGCACAGTGTTTTGTAGACCGTGCTACCTCCAGAACTAGTATATCTGCCTGTGGGGAAGTCCCTGTGGTAACATAGGTGACGTAATGAGATTAACCTGCATGATCAGATGTGAAACTGGAGCTGTTTATGGGGGGGGGGGGGGGGGTTAATGTAATGGGCCCCCATCTCTCACTACAAATGTTTCCTCTTTCATTTCCCACGTCTTCTCCTTCAGGCACATCTTTGAAGTACTCGGCACATCACAGATGATATTCGGCTATTCAAATATCAGCGTTTTGAAAGTGCCTTGTCAGTGACGCGTGGCTCTATACCGTAGCTGAGAGGTGTACGAGAACGGGAAAAATTGTGACCGTCTGATGGTATTTGGTTGTATCTAGTTGGCTAGATACTGCTTGTGGCTAAATGTACATTTGTCCAAATGAAAATTCTTGTAGTGCATCAATGCACAGATATAAAAAAGAACAAAATTAACATAATTGATTCTGTTCCTAAAAAGTGTTTTGCACGCCACTGCTTGGCTTCCTACTGTGGCCGCTCATGGCTACGCGTTTGTCTTCGTTCACGCAGACATGTGACACAGATGATGTTGAAGATGTGGAAATCGCTGTGGACAATCCAGCCTTTATGGATGAGTTCTTTGATCAGGTAGTACCCTAAAATATTGTCAGTATCCATAAAACCACATTTTTATAACCCATGATTCTACTTTATGAGGGATGATGTGATTGGTGGATGAAGAGAATTGGACTTGTTTTTTTTTTGGGGTGGGCGGGATGATTGAAGCATTCAAAAAATTGCCCACAAACTTAAATGTCAGCCACTCCTGCCTCACACCCTAGCAAATGGCTTTTATGTCAGGACTGCTTCTCGCGAGCATGTTGTAATGTCGGTTCTTTGTGCGCTCGGTGGTTGGGTGTGCCGGTGACGTTCCGCAGAAATGTCAGCGCGCGTCTTTTTTGAGCCTTTGCCTCTCTCCCCTCAAACCAGATTGATGAGATTCGCACCAACATTGAAAAGATGGAAGGGAGTGTGACTGAAGCCAAGAGACTCTACTCGCTCATCCTGTCTGCTCCTACCTCAGACCAGAGTCAGTATGCAGCATTTTGACCTCTGTCACAGACTCTCTCTCTCTCTCTGTACATCTCCCAGTGCCTGAAATGTAACCGATTTGCAGTATTTACATTTCTGTCTTTATATATCTTGAATTCTGTGTCCCCCCCCCCCCAGAAACACAAGATGACTTGGAGGCCATCACTAACAATATCAAGAAAAGGGCTCGAACCACTCACAGCAAACTTAAGAGTATGTTCAGAGTCTCATTTTTCTAAGTAAATAAGTATAGTTTCAATGACTTTATGTAGTTGCTATAGAAGTGGTAATTGCAGAACATTTCATGCTTGGGTAATGACCTTCTTTCTTTTTGGCAGGTATCGAGCAGAACCTGGTGAGAGACGAGGAGAGGGCGTCCGCAGACATGCGAATCCGTAAATCACAGGTAACGCAGGAGCGTGGCGGGGCGGCCGCCGTAGCTCATTATGTTGGATGGTAGCCAGCTGCTCCTCTAGGTCACGAACCTGGACCATGAGTGAGTCCACTAACTTACACCGCTCGCAACGCGAGCTAACGCGATAAGGCTCACATCGTCTTTCTTTGGCGTCCCCAGCATTCTGTCCTGTCCAGAAAATTTGTGGAGGTGATGACCAAGTACAACGAGGCCCAGGTGGACTTCCGGGAGAAGAGTAAAGGGCGGATTCAGCGACAGCTGGAAATCAGTGAGTCTCCATTACCGCCCGGTTGTATTGTACCTCCTGTTCCTGTGTCCCCCTCATAGCCGCTTTGCCACTGAAATTATTGTATAGCTGTCACTGTGTTTGAAACCTCAAACGATTTATCTAGCATTTTGCTAATTATACTAACAGTGTGATTGCTTTATTTTATTTAAATATGCTTAGTCTGTTCTCATTCGAAATCAACTCTTACTGCATCCTTAAAATCCGAGCCTTTGCTGCCATTTGTCCACCCTTGATGACACGCCAACTGATGGCAATATCAGTTAAATGTAGACAGTTCCCAGTCAGTCGAGGTGACTGGTTCTGGTGACTGGTTCTGCTGGCGTTATGGCTGATGGTGCGAATGACCCCTTTGTGAGTTTCGGTCTTTACGTCACGCATCGGCGTCTGTTCGGAAATAACCGGTCCTCCTTTTCCTTCTAGCTGGCAGAACTACGACCGACGAGGAGCTGGAGGAGATGCTGGAGAGTGGGAACGCAGCCGTTTTCACAGCAGGGGTAACGTGGGCCCGCCGGGCTGGGTGTGCATGCGCACTGCAGGGTGTGCCCCCCCCCCCCGTTGACCTTGGCCTCTGCGCAGATCGTGGACTCGGGCATCTCGAAGCAAGCACTGAATGAGATCGAGGCTCGGCACAAAGACATCGTGAAGCTGGAGAGCAGCATCAGGGAGCTGCATGAGATGTTTGTGGACATCGCCATGCTGGTAGAGAACCAGGTAGCGGCAGAGGCTGGATGTCTCCCCCACCCCCGCCCCCCACGCCTGTTTCTCTGTCACTACCGTCTCTCTGGTTGAGTAGCCTTTAGCCCTGACACCAGAAGCCTCAATGAGATTTACAGCCTTTATATTTTCGGTAAGGCTTTAATCTGCATCTGTAATCTGAGCTTCTCTTTATCGATAATCTAATGCCGCCTGTGTGGACACCGCCATTGAGGTAGGAGTCTTCATTACGATTCTGTTACCGGTTCTGTGTCGTCAGTGAGCCAGAGTGAGTGTGACCGTTTGCCACCGTCACCCTGTTGATGAATCTCACCCGGGCCCATATCTCCTGTGTTCCAGGGTGAAATAGTAGACAACATCGAGGTCCACGTGTCCAAAGCGGTCGATCATATAGCGGTGGCCAAGATCGAAACCAAAAAAGCGGTCAGGTACCAGAAGAAGTCCCGCAAGGTAGCTTGTTCCAGCCAGCCCCGTGCACGCACCGTCTGTCCCTTGTGCTCCTGCACCCTGTGGCCTAGTGTATTTGAGTGACAGATGTTTAAGCCTTGTGTCTTCGCGACACTCTGTCCCTTTACTTCTGTCCCTCTTCTTCGCTGTTTCCACCCCTTTTTTAATTTATCCTCACGCTTGACTCCACCGATTCTGGTCAGGGTGGCATGATTGACAGGATTGAGAAGAATATGGACCAATCGGTGGGTTTCGTAGGACGGGCCCTGCCAGACACTAAAAGCCGAGGCCCGTCGGGTGAGTGGTAATAGGTGGTGACCCCCCCCCGTGCCCCACTGTAACCGCAATGATCCCAAACTCGATTTCCTATCATCCCTCAGGCTCAGTAATGCCTGTACAAAGCACTAAATCACTTCAGCCTAATTTTCATTATAGTGTATAGCATCTAATACAAAAGTATCTAATTAACCAGAAAGGAGCCAATTAGAAATATGAACATTACACGATGCACTTGGTTTTTAAAAACCAGTCCTGAAATGAAAACAGTTCTTCATAACATTTACACAGCTTGGATATTCACACTTGAATGAGATCCATATGGACTAGTTCATACACGCATTACTGCCTAAATGCTAGAATGTTTCATTAATGTTAAGAATTGGTCGTAGACCGCCTTTGTGGTAGGTAAGCAAAATACCAGACACACACACACCCAGTGCTGTGCCTCTCGCAATTCTGCGGGGCACCATGATCAGACCGATGTACTGACTTACTGTGTTCGAACAAAGGGGTGCGCATTTTATTCCTGTAAGCCCAGCATGACTTAACTACATGTAACCTCTGTTTCAGTAACTACCAGCCTGTTTTTGTAGTGATCCTCAGTGTAAGCATTCATCTCTCTCCCCCTTTCGTGACATCCTCCCCTTATCGAGAGCTTCAGTGTTTCCCTCAGCCCTCACTCTTACTTGCCATGCAAGTCAATAAATAGACTGAGCCAGACGGCATCTACTGGAAAACCTGACCATATCCTTTGGCGAAGGAGAGGTCCTCTCTCCTGTCGCCCAAGCGCATGGTCACACACGCACACACACTCTTCTTTCCATTTTCCCTCTTTTTTTTTTTTTTTTTTCTTCACCTTCCATCTCTACTCCCCGTGGTTATTTTGTAGTCGGACTCACTGCTCTGATGTTTGGAGCCCCTGCTGATTTTTGGACTAGCCGGAGTTTTGGGGCCTAAAGGCGTGTCCGCCAGAGGCGCTCCAAGCAGATCACGGAGTTTGTCTGTCGTCACATCGCGACGTTAATCTGTGTCGTTATAGTGACATATGTGTAAGTGTCTGTAGATCTGGGGAGGGAAAAAAAAAAAGACGAGGCATGTGGTCTTTCCATGGCTGAATAATTTGGGGGGGGGGGGGTGGGGGAGTAGATCTGAACAGCCTTGTCTTCGATTGGGTGGGCAGTTAGCCTGTCCTGAGGTTTAGTCTGAGGCATTATGGGGAAGGGGGCTGTGGCAAGGAACTGCCAGAATAGCAATGACCTTGTGCAAATAAGAAATGTGAGGGAGTAGCTTAATTCTGCGTGCTGTAATGTGGACTTGTCCAGTTTTCCCATATGATAGTGGCCCACGATACAGGTGTGTGTCCTCAATTTGGATTTTTATTGCCGGAGAATGTGCCTTTTTTGTGTCTTACGCGCTACATGTGTGATTGTGCCCCACAGAAAATGGTGATTATTGTGGTTATAGTGCTGGTGGCGCTTGCACTCATAGCCCTGATAATTGGGCTCTCGGTGGGACTGACAGTGAGACGTAACACGTGAAGGGTGAGTAAGACCCCATGGCATCCTCCCCGCGTGGCATTGTCTGGGCTGCTCTCGGGTGTAGTGATGTAACTGGATGCCTCGCTGCTTCGTCATAACGGTTTTAGTTCTCTTGGCTGTGGTTCTGGATGCATTTCTCCTCAGCCGTGGTTCCTAAGCGCTGCGTCGTTTCTCCTCTCTCTCTCTCTCTCCTCGGTTTCCTGTGGGGGCACCAAACTTATGTTCCTGGTGGGATTGTGTCTTCTGGTGAGGGTTAGGGGCTCTGCCACATGCAAGAGGTCTCCTCTGCAGTCTGTTTCAGGGGTTTCTGCATACGTCCGTCCTCCTGTCTGTGAACTGAGCCTGTTCTATGCCCGTCCAGCTTAAATTGTTTTTTTTTCTCTCCCCATAGAAAATGATCATTCTGGGTGTTTGCGTCGCTGTCCTGCTTGTCATTATCCTGGCCGTCGTTCTGTCACAGACGGTGTGACAAACCCATCCCCAGTGCCATTCCTCTCGCCCTCCTCCTGCTCACTCCTTCGATCCCTTCGCCCGCCCGCCTGCCTGCTCGGTTGAAAAGGATCTAGAGAACCAGCAAAACAATCCACATCTCCCCCTGAAGACACTCCAAGCCCCTGAGAGGGGGAAACACCTGCAAGATGTCCGGTTGAGGAATACACTCTCCATAACCCTGCTTTTGAACTGCATGTAAATAAGGGCAGTGAGTTAAGCCAGGAAGGCAAAACTATCGCTGACATCATTCATAGTTACTGGAAGAACAACTGATATAAACACAGAGTGCCGCTTAAAATCACTAAGTGTACACACCCTAAAAGGCTATTTTCATGTGACCTTTTGAGGCAGAAGGAAAACCTGTGTGTTGACACTATGTACACTATATAAACCTTGTCTACACTTTGCGGTGACATCTCGGCCAGATCGTACCCATTACTGGAGTCCGGATCCAGCCAGTTTAAAAAGGGATTCGTAGGAACCAGTGTCTGGACTTTACTGTTACCTCCTGTTCAGGGTAGGAAGTTTCTCCCCACCCTACAGTGCCTTTCATAAGTGTCACCTGACACTTGATATACCCAGTTGTAAAAATCCAGAATGAGTTGACTTGCCTTCCAAGGAGGTTGAGCTACTAACATTTTAACCTGTTCCTGTTGTGCAATGAATGTTCTGGTGATTTACTCTAAAAATACAAACCTTTTGCTCTGTCCGGTCAGCAGGTGCTTTCAGTTTTCAGTTCAATTTCAGTGTGTGTATATAATTAGTTTTTTTGTGTAGTGAGCAAAACAGCTCATTCTTGGTATTTTCCCATCCGGGAAACTGTAGCATGACTGGCATCTGTGATCAGTTACTGTGCAGTAACAGTGGTAACATATAAAACTGGGAGATTCATAAATTTTAAGACATTGATTGTTATATTTTTGATGCCGTTTTTATGGAGATCAGATTTCACTAAATGAATAAAATATATTTTGTATATTTGTGATTTAAATTTGGTTCATAATTGTCTTGAACTCTTTATATAATCATTTTCGTTCTAACCAGTATTCTTCAGTGTTTATATTCGCAAAGGTGATGCATTGATGACTATCCTGTAAACAGACTTTATACAGTGATATGCGAATACACAATATGTACACCTGTAATGAAAAGTGATTTTTGTTCCAGGGAAACACTGCCATGCTTTGGTAGTAACCTGTGTAGGTTACACGTCTTCTGTTCTTTTGTGTTTCACTATATACTGTAGCTGCTGATTTTTGTGTGTGTGTGTGTGTATATATATATATGTATATATGTGTGTGTGTATGTGTATGTATGTGTGTGTGTATGTGTGTATATATTTATGTGTGTATATATATTTGAAAATAAGGTAAGTTGCGCTTGCTAGTTAACATGTAGGGGGCCTGGTGCTTACTCATTTGAGGCAATACAGTAGCTTTGAAAATAAGGTAAGTTGCGCTTGCTAGTTAACATGCTGAGCATATCGTGCTGCATACGAACGCTAATGATGCTCGACCCAGTTCCTCTGTGATGCCTGTTCCCTCCACCGGACCTTCGCCAGGTCCTCGAGCCTAGTGGCTTCCAGCCCTCGTGTCGTGGCAGGTGTTACGCCGGACCGCGGAACGTTGGGGATTTGACGGAGGGGTCGGTTAATTTATTTTTAGAAAGTATATATAGTCAATTTTTACGACTACCGCGTCCACCACCCTGTTGGAAACTGAAAAATGGAAACGTTTAAAGTAGTTATAGCTAATCGATTCCCCTCGGCCGGACATTATTTCGGGCCGTGCCATTTCAATACCATGTAAACCAGTTAGCACACACAAAGGGTCGCGAACCCTAATAAAGCCCCCTCTTTTTATATATAAATATATATATAAATATAAATATATATAACGTAGAGAGAGGCCTACTAGCTGGTTAATTTGCTGTAATATTTAAAGCTATATTTTAAGTGGAAAAGGCCGATTATCATATCAAACAGTTTTTTAATATACTGAAATTATTTCTGAGTTAACTACTACTTGTTTTTAATTAGAATCACTTGGACTACTTGTTTTAATTATTTCTGCAAGCAATAGAATGCATTTTAATATATATTAATTTACAATTTATGTAGAAGTAGTATTATTACGAGCGTAATGTAGACTATAACTTCTGCGTCACCAAAAATGTCTCTAAGTGGCCTCATTAAGATGAGCTCATTTTAATATGGTGTTTTGAAAATGAGAACAACGTGAATTATATCACTGTTCAGCATATGAATACTACGGAAATTCCACTATAACATAAATGGTCATCTTCACAATTTTATGCAGTTTTGCTGCTGCTGGGGAATTCATTTCAGTGACCCAGTAGAACAAATCTACGCCATTTATTTTCTGCACCAAATATGTTGTGTGATAGATTTCTTCGACATTTCTGAGTTTGTATTCCTTCTCCGGTCTAATCTCTGGCTGTTTCACACTTTGGGGAGCCGCGGAAGAAGATGATGGTCATGCTGTGTTGTAGGATACTTATCTGCATTCTGGGTGCAGTTGGGTACAACTACATCTCCTAAAAGCTGCACAGCTAACCTTGAATGCATGTCTCGCTGTATCATGTTACATATGCATTCCAAAGAAATCTCTTCTATCAGCATGAGACACTGAAATCGCCGGTTTTCTATTGCAGGTACAAACCAGCCCAAGTCCACTGGCATTCGTACAAATGACGTAGTGACCAGCTCAACGCGCCACCATAAAGGTTATAAAGTCAGGCCACCGTTCATGTCACTTGTTCGGTTTAATACAAATTATATATACCGTTTTTCAGGTTTTGGTTTTCAGGCATATTACTGAAACAATAGAGGTAGTATGTGTCTTTGTGTATACTCTTCATTTATTAGTGGTGACAAGCACAGTAACGGCAGTATGATTTTCGTATTTCTCATGAGTGTCAATTTGTTTTCCAGTTTGTTGATTCTCTAATAAAACACGTATGAACTGAACACAGCTGTTCAGCTTACACTGTCAGGAAATATAGCTTCAGTTTTGGTTTGTCTGTTGCATCCTTATATTATTAATTAAATGTTAATTTGTGTTTTCTATATATGGTTATTTCATTATTTTCAGTAAGCAGTGAAAGTGCATTCTGACGGATTATTATGCACATTTTAAACAAACGTGTTAACCAGAATCCTGCAATTTGTGTGCTCCTCAAATGGTAAAGCGGAAAATTAAGGATTCTCATTACAGCTCTGACAATGTTTCGAACACCCAGCAAGAAGGTCTCCTGTTGACGCCCACCTCCTCGAACCCCAAATCTCCCGGACCCATCCCGCCATTGGTTCTCGTCCATCAACTGACCCGTTCATCAACTGACCCACGTGGGTGCGGCCTTACATTTTTTGTTTTCTCTGTCCAATCCCGAGCGATCATTTCCCTCGAAGAGCGACGTTCGTACTGTCCAATGAAAACCTGGCCGGCGGACGCAGGCATGTCAGCCATTGGGTGCTACTGTAAGTGGGTCGGGCCTTCCTTGTAGTGTGTGTGTGTTTTGCGACGAGTTGAAAATGGCGGCGTGAGCTAGATCCTACAAACTTTAGCGGATAATAACAAGAAGAACAGCGATTTAAAACCCCTTTTCACATTTAAGAGAAAGGAGTCTAAGGAGAGCTTAAAACACGCTTTTACCGCGCTTCCCCGAGCGATGTTTAGCGCAACACCCTGCAGTTCTTTTCGACTGATATGGTAGAAAGTTCTTCCAAATTATTACAGCCGTTCAGTTTTATATAGCTATAAATCAAACTTCGACATTTCGCGGTATCGAGACGCTTAAATATTTCGTTATTTGGTTTACGTGGGATACGGCAACTTTTATCTGTATTAATCGGTAGAACCTCAGCCATTATACTGGACACGGGTTGCCGCTTACTAGCTAGCAGGTTCACTTAATATAATATCATCAAATAAAAATATATTTTAAAACTTATTGCTTTCTGACCAGTTAGTCACGTACACACGTCAGATCCCGTTCATAAATTTAGTAGCCCGCCAGCTAAGACAGAACGTAAGCTTTAGCTAGCTTAGCGGGCAAGGCTAATAGCTGCAGCTAAGTGAGCAGGCTACCAGTAGTTGTTTGATTCCACATCCATATCGTTTTATTCTCCTGCAAAAATGTTGCCTTTTAGTGCCGGATAGCTAGCCGACTAGCTGATCACAGATGGTTAGCGTTATTCGTGTTTGTGTCCTCATTAAGACCGTGTTTGGTAATATAGCCGCGCGCTGTGTTATTACTGTTAGCTTTCCGGCTACGTTTGTACTTTAGTTGAAGTGAATTGGTGGGTATTTAGCCCGCATAGGTCGTTTCCAGTTATGTAGGGGGGTCTTGGTCTTCTGCAAGGTTCTGGTACCGTAGCGAATGATTTTCGGGGTTTAGCTGGCTTTTCACTACCCTGTGCAACAAAACTTTAAAAAAAAAAACTGACCCACTTGGTAACCTTCAAAGTATATACATTTTTTTCTTAAGAAACAGCCTTTATCAAGGTAGAATCAAATCGTCCCGAGTCACGTCTCAGCAGGTGAATTTTAATAAATTGCCCCCTGAGGAGTTTCGGTTTAACATTAAACATGGAAGAGGGACACACTCGTTACAGTAAAAGATTGGTAAGTGTTACTCCGTGTTGTGCGTCAGTGACTGATATTTGTGATAATGGGAGAGTTAAGGGTGGTAGTGGTTCGGTTTGGCGGTTTCCAGTATGTTGGCATGGGGATAGACTTCGGCGTGCCTGGATGGACACTATAAGTTCAAGTTCAGGTCTGTCTCACGGCCGCTCAAAGCACGTACCTTTTTCGGCTGCTGCCACACGAAACGAAATTACCTGATTTTGACTCATCCGATTCCCATATGATTGGTCTAAAGCGTCAATCTCTACATTTTGGCTTGTGGGAGCTTTGTTAAATATCATTGGAGTTGATCTGTTTAGCAATACAAAATACCCGGGCACGACAGTGAAATGATAACGTTGTGATTTTAGGTCGGGACTTTTGCGGAGCCTACCTGTATTCTCAAAAATATGCTTTAGGACTCTAATACTTGGTATAAAAGCAGTTTTTTGGTGGTTAAAATGTCAAACACGTGTTTGTGTACCGGCACAGTGGAGCCAGAATACCGGTTCCATATGACAGACAGTTTTGAAGGTATTCTGGTTTGTCAGCTTAAGTAGCTATCATCCTATTGGAGTCACCTTTACTTCCCGTTTGTAAGTTTTGTCGTTGTTCAATGAAAACAAATGGTATCATTGAGTTTTAATTCACTTATTAGTTATACACGGCGGTATATAAAATAATGAGCATTACTGTAAAATATTTCCTAGTTTAGATATGGAAAATCAGCGAGGTTTAAAGTCAGCGATAGTGTTGAAAATAAAGTTTTTAATGAACATCCCTCATGCGTTAACAGGAGACAATGTATCCAAAGCTCTTATGTTTGATGATAAAGGTGCTAGTGATTGTTGTGGCAGACTTTGGAGTGGGGAGCTGACCAGCTCGCTGGGATCTGCATGCTGTCCACAATAATGGCCCATCTGCTGCGTTTAGTTGCTTTTTTCTTTGGTGTTGCCCTGTGTCCCTTATAATGGCATTATCATTACTGTTATTATTCATATAATATACTTGCTTTTATTAAAGGATGCATTACATGGTAGCTGTTGAGCATATGATATGACATATTGCATTGTATACTGCATTTAAAAACAACCCTTTTTTAATCTGTCAGACATTGTTTACGGTATCTAATTGCGTGCCACTGAAAGCAGACTCAGTGGCTGAACAGGTGGCTTTGTGGAACTCGTACTGTTGGGGAGCTCATTGAATTTTGCGATATTAAATTCTCCCGCATTTGTTTCTAACAAATTAGGAGATGCTAAGTAAACCTGCATTTTGAGAGACTTGGCCAGTTAATTGACTTTAGATTTATTTTTGCTCTTGTGTTAATTTCTGGTTGAAATGGTGAAAAACCTTAGTGTAAATTGAAGTCTTCAGTGACCCAGTTTTGATCTGTGCCAAACGTTCTTCACCTATGTTTTTGCGATTTATATTCTACTGCAATATTGATTTTTTTTTTTCTACATTTAATAATTAGAATAATTATTCTTCATATGCTCTTAAAATTGAACATTCAGAAATGCACTTTGGGCTTGACAGGGTTAACAGAACTGGCGAAGGACCATGCTCTTTATGTAACAGTCCTACATCGTATTTGATGAATGCATGGCATGATCACAATTTGGTAGGCACCTAAATGATTTCAAAGTCATTAAACACTGGCCACGCACTTGGCTATCTTAAGTTGAATGTGTTGTGTTTAAGCCGTTACTGTTACAGTAGAAAATTGCATGGTTTGTAAATGTAGTCCAAGGTTAGAAATGTATATAAAAACATTAGGTTGGGTTGGTGTGGATAAGATGGATGCAGAGATGTTAGTTGAGTGTGTGTGCAATACCCTGAGGTGTTAAGGTACAGAATTAGATATGGGGGAATAGACCATATTACAGCTGTGGGGATTCCTCCTCTTTTCCTTGGCTCCTCTGTCAGCCTTAAATCTGGAATACATATTAATTTATGAGGGATGGATGTTGTTTATGATAAAAAAAAATTGTCTGGAGGATAATGTGTCATTATAAAGCATTGCATTACTGCTTGCTTGGGCTTGCAGCAGTGCTCTTCGTTTAATGAGCTGGCCAGTAGACTTAAGTTTACTGGGCTGAGGTTCTCTGCACTTTCTCCCCTTAATCTGTTCTCGTATATCCAGAGATTTTAGGCAATTTTGACACAGTCTGCCATGGCGTAAGGAATGCCATACTACGAAGAGGATGTGCATTTCATTAATGTCCGGTTATTTTCGGGTTTGATGAAAGAAAATATGGCACCCTTGCTGCCGCAAAACATTTTAAAGAAATGGAGCGAAGGATGTATTTATAATCATTTTTAATGAAAGCATTGCTGTGACATTCAGTAACCCCCTAACCATGTAATTGGCTCCATGCCTGGTAACAGGAGAGCTCAATGGCAACCTGAAGGCGGTGCAATGTTAGCTTGCTTTAGTACATTTAGAATATACATTTAACAATTATTTAAATTAGAACATCCTGTCACCTGGGATTTCAATGTGTAACAGACTTGGGTTACAATCTCAGCGATGTTCTTTTCAGACAGAGTCCTCTGATTATATAATAAATGTTTATTTTTGTAAGTTGTGTGATATAATGCTCATATTAAGTAACATTGAGCAGAGATATAGATAGTGAACAAGCTACCTTTGGTTCTATATCAACTGATGGACTAGTTTTTGATGAAAATTTGCTTATATACCAAAATATTTCCAGGGGGGTAAGGAACACTGTGGATGGAAAATATGGGTACATGTCACTTTTTCCATTGTTAAATATACCCTGGTTTGCTAAGGTTTGTTGTGTTCAAAAATGAGCTGCATTGAGTTTTGGTATTTTCGTTTGAGCATAGATTAGAGATCTCAACACGGATGAATGGCGTTTGAATTGCTGCTTGCCCTCCCCCACAGCGGACAGGCACACGACGGCGGTACCAGGATGATGGCATCTCTGATGATGAGATAGAAGGGAAGAGGACCTTCAACCTGAATGAGAAACTGCATAGTGACAAGTACAACTCTGACCTTGTGAAGCGCATGGAAGGCAAAGGTTCTTAGCACATTTTTTTCAATTATTCAATCCCCCAGGCTATATGGCAGAAATCTGGTCTAAAACTGTACACAAGAAGGTCACGTGTACAACCAGAACTCTTCTTAACTTCTGGAAGCATGTCTGAGGCTACATTTGTATTATGGGTCTTATGGAATTGTCAGCTTCGCGCTTTGGCATTTCGATTCTAGGTGCTTGTTCCTCGAACTCGGAACTCTTATCTTTCTTGCAGATTTTACATTTGAGTACATCCAGAGGGAGGGACTGAGGGACCCCATTATCTTTGAGAAAGCAGATGGACTTGGCATTCAGTACGTCGGTCACTTTCTCTCTGCCTTCAGGCTTATTATCTTGTCTTTGTTTCTTACGGTTTTCTGACTCTGAAAACCTCACTTCCCCATTCACTTTAAATGTACCTTTATTTTAAGTTAGCGTTGCTGTTTTAATCTCTCTGTCACACTGCAGCTTCAGTGTGTATGTGTCATTGACAGCTATACGGCATGCTGTAGGAAAATAAATACAAATATTTCTCAGAGCAGATTTTAAAGTGTATCTACTCTTTAAGTGCGGATATTTATAGACCATTCTCTCCCTCGTCTCAGAATGCCGGATTCTGATTTCAGTGTGAACGACGTGAAGCTGTTTGTCGGTAAGGCTTTTATGCCGTTCTTGTGCTTCCCTGTTGTCGAAGCAGCAGTCATACTGATGGCTATTTCGTGTGTGCGTCTGTGTGCGCGCACACGCAGGCAGCAGACGGGTGATCGACGTGATGGACGTGACCACACAGAAAGGCATCGAGATGTCCATGGCTCAGTGGAGGAGGTACTACGAGACTCCAGCTTCGCAGAGGGGGAAGCTCTACAACGTCATCAGCCTGGAGTTCAGCCACACCAAGCTGGAGAACCTGGTGAAACGGCCAGCGTCAGTGAGTCAGTCTTTGTAAACTTTAAACTGAGACTGTCAGGAGGACCGTTGAACTACATAGACTTCGGGCTTCTGTGATAGTGTTTGTCATTATAACTGCTTCAGTGTAGAGTCTATGTAGCTACTGCCAGCTTCCGGCTTGCCCCTTAGCCCTTTCCCGGCCGGTAGGGTAATAACCTCAGTGTGCATGTGCCTGCAGGTGGACGTTGTCGACTGGGTTGACAACATGTGGCCGCGTCACTTGAAAGAGAGGCAGAGAGACTCCACCAACGCCATCATCGAAATGCAGTACCCCAAAGTACAGAAGTGAGCGGCCCGTTTACTTTTAATTTAATTTGCGTTTTATCTAGTAGACGCTTTTATCCAAAGCGACGTACGATCGAGGAGATCGGTTCAGCTAGTCCCTAGAGCAGTTGGGCGTTAATGGCCTAGCCGAGGGGACCTGGCCACCTCTAGTATCGCGGTGTATATAAACTCACCCCCTTCTTTTCTTTTCTGTTTATCCCTGAACCCTCCCTTCCAAACCAGGTACTGCTTGATGAGTGTGGAGGGCTGTTTCACAGACTTTCACATTGACTTTGGAGGCACTTCTGTCTGGTACCATATACTGCGAGGCGGAAAGGTGAGGGGGCGCAGCAGACTGAGGACCGTCTCCGTGCTGAGGAAGTGGATTGTGGGTGGGGGGGACTGCTTGGGAATCTCAGCTTGCATTCTCTGTTCATCGCCCTCGGCCTCCTGCCGGACAGGAAGTCGCCGGGCACTTGTAAAGCATTAGGGCCCGTATAAGTCACCTGACCTGTAAGAGCGCCCCCCCCCCCCCCACGCAGATCTTCTGGCTGATCCCGCCCACGTCGCAGAACCTGGAGCTGTACGAGAACTGGGTGCTGTCAGGGAAGCAGGGTGACATCTTCTTGGGGGACAAGGCCTCACACTGTCAGCGAGTCGAACTGAAGCAGGGCTATACTTTCATGATCCCCTCCGGTATGTGCTCTACATCTCCATCACTTGCATGGCTGTATGTCAGGGGCTTTTCTGTCCAAATGTTTTTTACATTTAGTGTTGGCGTGCCATAAGTTACCCACAGAAAGTGTTTGAAATCATTATTACAGTTTGTTGCATTTTTTTTCTTTCCCACTTGAACTGTTTATGGGGGGGGGCACCAAGTCATAACCATGGTGTGAAATTCGGCAGTGGTCCCGATGTTCAGCCAGGTACCTGCTTGTGAAGGCTTTCCCTGCAGTGCAATTCAAAATGCTAGACAAAGAGGGCAGTGTGATGTTTTTATTTGTTACGGTATGGTGATCTCTGCAGTAGAACTTTACTTCTTGAATGGAGTAATGTCTGTAGGGGAAAAGGGATCTTACTGAATCTGATCTTACTGCGTGATTGGTAAGGTTCACTCATCAGCGAGGTTTCATGGTTTTATGCATTTAGGCTGGATCCATGCAGTCTACACCCCAATGGACACGCTGGTCTTCGGGGGCAACTTCCTGCACAGTTTTAACATCCCAATGCAGCTTCACATTTACAACATTGAGGACAGGACACGGGTAAGGAGAACTGTCACAATGCACCTGCCATCGCTTTTAAGTACAGACGCTCCTCTACTTGCGACTGAGATACGTGCCGAACGGCCGTTCGTAACTTGAAATGTTCGTAAGTCGTTATTCAGCATCATTTTAAGATTATGCGCAAGTACAAAGAACTAGGATGCTGGGAGTACGCACGCTACGCTGCTGCGCGGCGGGAGTAGCGGCCAGAGGTCGTACTAGGCGGAATTGCCGTTGCGGACAGGAAATGGGAACCCGAGGAACACAATTTGGTTCTCTTCGTTTGTATGTCTGAAAGTTCATAAGTAGGGGAGCGTCTACACGCGTAGGACGGGCAAATCTGCTCTAACCCTGTCGTTTCTCTGGCAGGTGCCAGCGAAATTCCGTTACCCCTTCTACTACGAAATGTGCTGGTATGTGTTGGAGAGGTACCTCTACTGCCTGACCAGCATCTCTCATCTCACACCCGAGTTTCAGAAATACTCTCTGGGCATCGGTCAGTATGAGTGCTTCTAGTTCCTTCACACTATGCCTTTGACTGTTGTGCTAATTTTAGTTTAAGCTAATGTAATAGTTACCATAGCCAGTTGTCTCGATGACTCTTACTCTTCGGAAGGGGGATTTGAATCGTTTTGAAGATTGATGTAAATCCCCGAAATGTTACTTCCCCTCAGGTCTGACACGGGAAGATGCGTCAAGCCCGGAACAAAATGTCAACGGCCACACCAAGGAGGAAGAAGAGGAGGAGCAGGTGTCCCCTCCCATGAAGCCTGGCGTCAAGGTCCACCTCACGCCCTTAGAGCTGGAGGGACTGTGGAACCTCCTGGGGAAGCTGGAGTCCCTGCCCTCACACAAGAAGTGTGTCCCGGCGGGAATCCACAACGCTCCAGCGCTGCTGCACGACATCCGGGTAGCTACATACACTCTCCTGCTTCTCTCTCGTAAATGTTAGTTTGCTTGGCTCTTATGGACATCCAGGGGTTCCGATTCTTTGTGGAAAAAAAATCTGCAAAATTCCTAAATAATTCACTCGCAAAAACTGATACTGTACTGATTCATTTGTGTACATAACACCTTCCTCTTGTACTTATTTAGCTTTTAGTACTTATTTGGTATTAAATGGTACTTATTTGGTATTAATACTTATTTAGTATTTATTTATTGGTATTTTTTGGAGTCGGAATGACTGTGCTCCTCTTCCCTTAGGCTGTGCTAGAGGAGCACGCCAATGATGATCCCAAACTGGCCTACACTGGAAAACCCATCGTCAAGTGGCCTGAGAGGGTGAGCTTTTTACAGCTGAAACCACATGTCTTTTATAGTATCATGGTGCTGGAAAAAAATTGGACCCTTGTGTGCAGGAACAGCATCGCTATAAAAGTGTTTAGAGCCATTGCTACCAAAATCTATTTTCCGAAAATAGTCTTTCCATGTTAATGATTTTCATAGCCCCTTTGCACGTAGCTTTAAATTGTCATTTTTGGTGTATTTTCAGGATTTATTTTAAAAGCTAGGGTGTGTCAAACTTGACTGTGTCTTTCACGGCCTGCAGCCCTCCTGGTATCAGCCGCCTCCGCCTCCGCCCTCCATACTGAACCGGCCGCGCCTCTCGTCACTGCCCCAAGGCCCGCCGCCGCCCCCCCGGCCCGTGAAGCCGCCCTCGTCCATTTCGGCGATCCGCCGCAGGCGCGTCCGCTGCAAGCGCTGCGAGGCCTGCCTGCGCACCGAATGCGGCGACTGCAACTTCTGCAGGGACATGAGGAAGTTCGGGGGCCCTGGGCGGCTGAAGCAGACCTGCGTGCTGCGACAGTGCTTGGCGGTAAGGCCCGCGCCTTGCCGCGCCCCGGTTGCTCGTGTCGCCCCGCCCCCCTCTGACT
>JAODLC010000015.1:2014036-2032791 GCA_026781145.1 Hippopotamyrus pictus
GGTGCTTTTCTTGCCTTGTGTATGTTTGTTTGGGTGGGGGGTGGGAGATGGGGACAAGTCTACTGCCAACCAGAAGGAAGGCATATTCCAGATGGAAGACTGGAATACTTTGCAAGTTGTACTGACTATTATCAGGAAGTTGGGAATCTAATAGAGTGAAAATAATGACTGGAGCCAGAAAGTATTTGGCCTAAGCTATTAGGAAGACATGCTGATAGTAGTTGCTGCCCTGGTGCCCACAGTATGGAAGGAGGACTTCGCTGGGCTCACTAACTGCAGAGGGCATTCACACGGCAGGAGCAACACAATCCATGTAGTTTGTTCCTCAAATCATGCTTAGTGTGACAGAATGGAATATAGTGGACTACTTACAGCCCTCTGAGCCAGATTTTGACCTGTCCAGAGGATCCGAGGTGCTATACTGAAATGGTGCAAACCGGGGGGAGGGTGGGGGGGAGGGGCGCAATAACATCACATGGATAACGGCAAGCAACTTAATGACTCGGAAGAGCATGTACCGACAATGGATACCGAAAAGGAGAAAACAAAGGATAAGAACATTAATGGTCTGGGGGGAAATGCGAGCACTCTTACTTGCGATCTATTTGGAAAAAAAAATGTCTTGGGTCATTATTCTGTTATGTCCAAATCTCTTCCTCATTTTCCCCCCTGTTCAAAAGGATGTAAATTGTACTTTTTCATAGAATTTCCATTACTTGTTTACTTGTATTTAAAAATATCTTCTCAATCCACTTCCCTGTTTTGCCTCTTAAACTGTATTTTCTGAAAATCTGATGGACAGTTTCTGTTCGTCGTCTCACTTTCCTCTCTCTAAAAATATAAATATATACTTTTATGTAAATTTGTTTCATCTAGTCTACGATGACAAAAAACTGTAGCATTATAATTTTCTGAAGTATTTCTGATTTTTTTTTTTTCCAAAAAATTAAAGAATTGCCGTTTCGTAAAAATCAAAGTGACAGTCAAGCTTTTTCTCTGTAAAGAGAACCTTTTGGAATTACTTGGTCTTGAAGAAAAGCGTGATCCAGATCCCCCGGCGAGTTCAAGCATTACTTTTGCTGTGGACTTCTAGGAGGAAATCCTTACTGAAACCTTGTGTAATCGACTGGCTTTGAAATTAGACGGAGAATGAAATACTGTTACAGTTAATGCGGATTTATGAAGGCTGATTTATATCACCGCCATCGGGAAACAAGTTTCACTGTTTGCTGATCTTTAATTCACATTTTCTAGGATTTTTTGTTTTTTTTTTTTTTTGGGGGGGGGGGTTGGGGGGTGCTAATGGTTTTATTTGTACTTTGTGTGGCATATACACATAGTTGAAGTTTTACAGGTAATTCGGTTGACGAGTACACTTATATACATTTCAATTTAATGTTCCTTACACGGTGTTTGATATTGAATTTCTAATAGATATGGTTATACCCATAACAGTCCGTGTTATAAAACGATTTATCTGAATTGAAATGCCAACTCTAGGGGCCGCCTGTGTAGTACCATTAGCTAAATAACCAGACAGTTTCAAACAAATTCATTAATAAATAAAACAGAAGTAATAAATAATGAGATTGCCTGTCTCTTTTCCATTGCATGCCTCTCCTCCTTCCCAGCATAACCTGGAACTGAAGCTCCGGCCGAAAGCTGACGTGAGAATTAAATAAATAAACGGGGGGAAACAGCCGACGAGGCTGGGAGCCGGGTGATTGAAAGCCTACGGGCCGACGGACGACCACCTCTATCGTTTCTGATTTTTAAAAGGATAAAAAAAAAAGATTTAGACGGTACGGCGACGGGCTTTGGGAAGCCGATCGGGGGGACTGGACACTGCCGTTCCAGGCAGCCTGCGCCGCGGCCGCTGCGTCAACTCGAGTGACCTGGATGTGAAAATGGGAAGTAGGCCGAGAGTCGGTGCGGTGGGGAGGCAGTGAGGCAGCAGCAGAAAGAGGGATGCTTAGGAACCGGACACGAAATAAGATAAAGAATAATAATCCCACCATCCCTGGAAAACGCCGTCGGCCCCCATTTCGCTTTTCCTTCATACGCCGATGAGTTTCGCGGGGACCCGGGATGCGGGCTTGCGGTCGCACAGCCGCTAACCAGCTACTTATTGGCACAACACGGGAATAACGATGCGCAGCATCCAGCCACCTGAGCTGTTTGGCTCGGTTTAAAGGTGTAAAGCAGCGTGTTGCTGCATGTTAAGCCTCGTTAGAAGTCAGGCGTTGCACTAACGTATGCGCCTGATTGCAAGATATATAAGCGTTCGCCTGTTAACCGCTTGACAGGGGTAGATAATTTGTACCTAGCTAAAATAGTAATATATTGCATGTTGCAAAAAAACATAAATATACTAGCATTCACTCAGAATTAGTTCGATTCGGTTTTTGAATTCTTGCGTGCTGAACATTGAGGGTAAATATAGCGGTGACTGAATTTACCGGGGGTGGGGGAGCGATTGGGCAGTTTATCATAGGGGTACCTGTCAAAGTTACAGTGCCTCTTATCGCGGATTCATTGTAACCTACGCCAGTACAACGATGGCCCAAGAAGCGTTTCCTTTACATTTTCTGGTGTGGCATAATCAATACCTGGAGCTCGACCGGGAACTGCAGAAAAAACAGGTGCGGTAATAAATATTGTTCCTTGGATGTCATTGGCAGCAAACGTTTGGTGTGTGTAAGTGTGTGGATTGCACGTTTTATGTGCTCATTATGCTTCTGAGTAGTAACTGCACCGCAATATGCCGCGTCTGCCGTTTTGCACTGAACGCTTTCCTTCTAACTTTGCAGCATGATGTGGAGAAGTTGGACCCTCGGAGTCGCACCCCGTTGGAGCTTGCTATATGCCTGGGCCACTTGGAGTCCACGCGCGTGCTGCTGAGGCACTGTGCTGACCCCACGCATTGCAACGCTCAAGGCTGGACGGGTGGGTAAAGGGGAGGGTTTGTGAGGGTGGGAGGTGGTGTTAGAGGGAGAATGGAAGTTAGGATCAGGAAGGAGCTAGATGAAGGTAAACATGAAAAACGGATGACATGCAGTTTGGTTTAGTAAACTTACAGGGGAGCTTTTGCATTCAGTGCTGCAGGAAGCAGTCAGTACTGGAGACCCAGAGCTTGTACAGCTGGTGCTGCAGCATAGGGACTACAAGAGGGCCACAGAGAGGCTGGCTGGAATTCCAGAGCTGCTCAGCAAACTGAGACAGGTAAGCATTGCTGACACATGCCCCCCACAGGTCATAATCAGGCAGTACACTTACGACAGACATGGCGTGTTGGTATTGCCGACCAGCTTCCCTGAAAAACAGTCATTTCCATTAACGTATGTCATGGTTGAATATTTAATTTTATGTCAACATCTTAATTATTGTTGTGGACACCTGGTTCTGTTGTGAACATTTCTGTGGCTCACCAGGAATTAATTGTATCAGATACCATCAAGTTCTGCACTGTCTGAAAGAGTTTGATGTTGGTGGGGACACAGCTTAATAATTTATATGCAGTGGTCTGTTTATTGAAGGGGATGATTGAAGCCAGATTGAATATTGGGGGATACACTTCTCCCCTGGTTCCTACACTCCTGGTGCACTGTAAAGGGTAGGGTGGAGCGTTCAGACATGTACAGGACCCCAGAACACGCCAGTCTTGGGCTGGGCTCACCCGCGTTGAGTTTTTGGCAAGGGTCTCAGGCTTTCCATGCAGTCTTGTGTGGCTGTTCCTTTCCGCCTAACTGGCATGTGAATATCGCAACGACGGGACGCGGCACCGATGACGTAGCGTTGACCTAATTTCATTACCCTTTAACCTATTTGCTGCTTAACGTTTCAGGCACAGGATTTCTATGTGGAAATGAAGTGGGAATTTACGAGCTGGGGTGAGTCCCTGTCCGGTCCGCACGGGCCCACGGCCTCGCCGGGGTTTCAGCACCGCCGCGGGGACAGCTCCTCTTGCTGTTGCCTTATTTATTACACCTTGGCTGAGGTATCGTGCCGTTTTCGCAAAATGAACAGAATCATCATTTTGGTGCGACGCTCAACCTTTCTAAGATCAGTGCAGTGTGATCAACCAAACAAAGCAGAATTGCTTTGTAAGGTCCATCCAGGTACGCTTGTTTTAATTCGCTAAATGTGTTTTAGGTGAAGTCTGGGGAAATATGTTCATGTTTCATAGAGGCCTCTGAATGCACACGCCGGCCATATTTGTAAAAAGAGACAAAGAAATATTTGTGTTGGCTTTTTTCCTCTCCACCAGTGTTGGCCATTATTTATATAGGGTCTGAAAACCGGAATGATCAGCCCCATGCACTGCTTGTTGTTTTGGCAAAACTATATCTTCATATTTTGTGTATGAGCCATTTGTATATGAGCCTACTTGGTGGAGTAACTAATTCCTTTGTATGGAGTAATTATGCATGTCTGAATGGTGTGACTGAATGGTGTGTGAGTCTGAGTGAATGGTGTGTGGCTGAATGATGTATGAGTGAACGTTGTGTGTGACTGAATGAGGTGTGAATGAATGGTGTGTGACTGAATGGTGTGTGAGTGTGACTGAATGAGGTGTGACTGAATGGCGTGTGACTGAATGGTATGTTAGTGTGAGTGAATCGTGTGTGACTTAATGGTGTGTGACTGAATGGTGTGTTAGTGTGAGTGAATCGTGTGTGACTGAATGGTGTGTGACTGAATGGTGTATGAGTGTGACTGAATGGTGTGTGACTGAATGGTGTGTGAGTGTGAGTGAATCATGTGTGACTGTGACTGAATGGTGTGTGAGTGTGACTGAATGGTGTGTGAGTCTGAGTGAATGGTGTGTGGCTGAATGATATATGAGTGAAAGTTGTGTGTGACTGAATGAGGTGTGAGTGAATGGTGTGTGAATGTTGTGTGAGTGAATTGTGTGTGACTGAATGGTGTGTGACTGAATGGTGTGTGACTGAATGGTGTATGAGTGTGAGTGAATCATGTGTGAGTGTGACTGAATGGCGTGTGAGTGTGACTGAATGGTGTGTGAGTGAATCATGTGTGAGTGTGACTGAATGGTGTGTGAGTGTGACTGAATGGTGTGTGAGTGTGAGTGAATGATGTGTGACTGAATGGAGTGTGAGTGTGACTGAATGGTGTGTGAGTGTGAGTGAATCATGTGGGACTGTGAGTGAATGGTGTGTGAGTGAATGGTGGGTGAGTGTGAGTGAATGGTGTATGACTGAATAGTGTGTGACTGAATGGAGTGTGAGTGTGACTGAATGGAGTGTGAGTGTGACTGAATGGTGTGTGAGTGTGCTCTGTGATGGGTTGGCACCCCATGCTGGGTTATTCCCTGCCTTGTGCCTGTAGCCTCCAGGCCCGGCTCTGGACCCCCCCCCCCCACGACCCTGAAAAGGACCAACAGTTACAGATGTGTGATGGATGGATGGAAGGAATAATTATAGCCTTATTGCAGATTACACATTTTTAAAAATGAACATTTGTCATTCTGACTGCAGGCTTGGCCGGTATCTAATTCTTCATACCACCATGACATCCAGACGTTATTTTGAAATTTTGCTGATAAAATTTGCTGTGGGGGTGGGTCGGGGGAGCTCTACACTTGCCAAATGGCAAATGCTGCGCCGCCGCCCCCCCGCACTTGACAAATGTTGTCCCCAGGATCTCAAAATACCACAGTATATGCAAAATACCACAGCCTACCATATTACCGAAAGTGATTGTCACTTCTGACATGCCGCAGCGGATAAGAGTGTGATGTGTCCTCTGCATTTAACCCATATGTCACACTGTGACATAGCAGTGGGCAGCTAATTTAGCACCCAGGGAGCAATGCACGGGGGTGGTATCCTGCCGGTCGGGGATTCGAACCAGCAACCTTCCGATCACGAGCACGCTTCCCTAACCGTTAGGCCACCACTGTCCAAGCCTGCGTCACTGTCCCAGTTTTCAGACAGCTTCCCTAAATGATGGGTTCGCAGACACTGACTAAATGTCTCGCTCTCTGACTGCAGTCTTACGTACGATGCTGTCTGTCCGGCTGTGTGGCTCCATGGCCTCTCTCGCCCTCTCTCAGTGCCGCTGGTGTCGAAGGTGTGCCCCAGCGATGTGTACCGAGTGTGGAAGAGCGGCTCCTGCCTACGAGTGGACACCACGCTGCTGGGCTTCGAGCACATGACCTGGCTGAAGGGCCGACGCAGCTACATATTTAAGGGAGGGGGTGGGTACATCTGAATGCTTCGTTTTGCATACCCCGTCTTGCTCTCCTTTGAGACAAACACACACATACAGTACTGTGCAAAAGTCTAAGGCAATTTCATGGAAATTTTCAAAGTTGATTATCTGGGTGTTAAGTGTATATTGGCTCAGAACAACAAAAAAAAAAAAACAACACAATTTAACATTACAGCTTATCCAAATGAAGCGTAACACAATAATAGCTAAGAAAAAATTCTTAGTCTCTAAAAAGTTTCAAATATCTTGTTGAGTAGTGAGATAAACACCGCTTCTGTTCCTAAGCCTCTCCTCAAGGGCATCCCAGCCATTTCGTGTCTACATCAAATTTCACCACCAGCTCACTTAATTAACTGATTAAATTAGTTTGATAAAGTTAACGAGGTACTGATTAGCCAAACAAGGTGTGCTAGTGGTCGAGTCAAGAAATACACTGATATAGTGGACGGTTGTTGTAAATACTTTGGTGACTTTAGGAGAGGTTTTGAAATGGCTACTTTTACAGATATTATTTACATAGTTTTGCAGCGACATGAATATCATTTAATCATCATTGTATTTGGCTGCATAAGACTACGTACATATATCTACAGTTGAAAATGAATCTTGGGATCCAAACGCAAGGACCACTTATCTGGCACCTGTAGAGCTCTTCTGGGGGACTTAGGGTGTTTCTCATGTGACTATTCCACAGAGGATGGGATTTGAACCAGCAACCTTCCGACAGTAAACGCCCCATTCACCCACTGATGCTGCATTAATGCCATTCCTTTCCTCTTCTCTCAGATAGCGGTGCCGTTGTTATGGAGGTAGACCACGAGAAGCAGGTGGTGTACACAGAGCCCCTCTCCCTGTCCCCCCGGGACGCCTCCTCCCTCCTAGCTGCCATGTTGCCATCCCAGGAGAACACGGCCCAGCGCCTCACGTCCCCCATCGTCTCCACCCACCTCAACACCCGCAACATCGCTTTCGAGAGGTTTGCAGGCTGCCACTTCCTGAATGCATTTATCCTGCATCTGTCGCACGGAACCGCAGAGCTGTTAGATGCTTTTGCAGCCTTGACTCCCATAAAAAGGTCGTTCACAATGTATACATTTTATTACGTAAGACATTTACATATTCATGACTGAGTGACAAGGAACACGACACTTTCTAATGTGGGAAAAAATAGAATAGCCTATATATATTATAAGCTCAATTACTAATCTATTAGGCTATGGGAAGGAAACTTTGAGGAAAAGAGTTAATCAATCATAAACATGATACCAGTTTTTTCTTTTGGTAGAAGTTTGTATTTTGAAAATAGTAGAAGCATTGTATATGTGACTGATTTTCCATCTCTGAAGCTGGTATACGTTACTGCTGTTCACTCTCCAGGATGAGAGCGGCAAGGCCTCATGGGAAATGTAGTTCCATCATTAACTACTTCTGAACTTTTAGATGCTGAACGACCACTGGTGATGTCGAGGGTATTACTACCATTTTGTGGTATAAGTAAAGAGGGACTCAACATGAAAAGAGGTTTTGTGGAAAGGGGAAATGTGAATGCTTTAGAGAAATAAAAATCACCATCTTCTGCCCAGGAACAAGTCTGGCATCTGGGGCTGGCGCTCAGAGAAGACCGAAGTAGTCAGTGGGTACGAGGCCAAGGTGAGAGGGAGGCCAGAATCACGGTAGCTCCGAGAGTCATGCCTTATACGGCGTATCAAAGAGTGGCTAAGCTTGCATCTGATATGAATTCTGGGCAAATTACAGTATTTTTTATACACTGGCACATTTTTCAAGGGAAATATTCCCTTCTGAACTGAACTGGCAGTCGTCTGATTACCAGATCATGTCTCGAACCAGCACGCTATATGTTCATGTTACTCTGTTATCAGGGGTAGGAAACATCCAAGGTGAATCTGGGCAGCGTGAAATCCATATGAACAGCCAGAGCCACGAGGAGGAAGATCTCAGCTGTGTTTAGATGTGGGAGGGGTTAGCATGTCAGCCTTCGTTTTGGCGTTGGATAGACATATGTAAACACAGCGAGCCACGCTTGAAGGTGTGCTTTTTACCCAGACATAGTGTACTGTTTTTTGTTGATCCTGCTTGCTTGCTGTTTGCTCTCACAGGTGTACAGTGCCAGCAATGTGGAGCTGGTGACACGATCGAGGACAGAACACCTCTCAGACCAGGACAAGTCGCGGAGCAAAGGTGAGAGAGAGAAGAGTGAGGGGAGGAAAAAATTACAGAAAGGGAAGGAAATTCTGCAATCGCTGAGCGTCTCAGCCAGTAGAAGGACTTCGTCGATGTGCTGAAAAAATTTTTGCTGATGTCCTGAGATTGCAAGCACGGGAGTGTCTGATTGGTCAGGGCTTGCTGGCGATCCATGGTGAAAAGCCCCTATTATGCAGTTTTCTGTCTGTGCGGGTGATACAGACAGTTAAGCCTGATACAGTAAAGACCAGCATTCTGCTGAGCTGTAACTGGAGAATTTGAGCAGTAACCAAGTAGGCCATTTTGCAGTAGGTTTTGCAGCATCGATTACATCTTTCTCCAACCTCCCCACCCCCGCTTTTTTCGTAATTCAAAGGTTCAAAGACCCCTCTGCAGTCCTTCCTAGGCATAGCAGAGCAGCACGTGCCTCATAACGGAGTGAGTCGTCTTCGCGTTATTTTGCGATCTCATCTCATCCTTATTTCGTAGATCGATTAGCTTGGCTGGCTCGTAGGCACGACCGAACGATTGTCCGTCCGACTGTATTGCAGAGTCACGTCTCTCAGTGCGCGAGTCCTCACAACCCCACGGCCATCACCGCCGAGGAGTACTTCAACCCGGAGTTCGACCTCAACAACAGGGATATCGGGCGACCGGTGGAGCTCTCCAGCAAAGTGCAGAGGTTCCCTGCCTCACTGTACTGCCACTGACATTCAACTCCTTGCCCTTTGACTGTGTGAATGCAGAGATAGTCGTGTTACCCACTAAAACACACAAGGGTGTTGCCACTGGGCTGCTGTACTCTTGCAGCTTGACTGCAAAGTTCCTCATTTTGAGTGTTTCGGCCTCACAGCCAGTGTCACAGCAGGCTAACACATGCTGGAAGCTGTCGCTCTTATCTCCCTCTTTCTCTGAGCCTTGATCTCACCCATCATGCATTTCTCTCTCTCTCTTTCATCTATCTTTTAACCCCCCCCCCCGTTTTCAGGTTCAAGGCGAACCTTTGGCTCAGTGAAGCTCACCCCCTCTCCTTGGCAGAGCAGGTCACGCCCATCATCGACCTCATGGCCATCTCCAACGCCCACTTTGCCAAACTGCGTGATTTCATCACCCTCCGCCTTCCGCATGGCTTTCCTGTCAAGATAGGTACGAGAAAAACCGAAAAAGCAGAATTCACTGTTTGTCAAGAATGCACCATCTTGCATACATTTCTGTATTTTGCACAGCCATATTTGTTATTTTTTATTGAAATGTATTTAGTTCAGTAGTCCAGCACTTAAAAATAAACAAATAAATGCCTTCCACCAGTTCAGATAATGTCAGTAGGGATGAATGAATGAATAAAAATTGCATTTATATGATACGCTTTTCAAGGCACCCAAAGTGCTTTACAGAAGCAATGGGAATCATTTTGGCCGCCACCACTGTGCTGCGCCCAGCTGGATGATGCAACAGCAGCTATTTTGTGTCAGTACAGTTAGCTGAGGTGGTGAAGGGGCAGGAGGAAATTCACCAGTTAGATATAGGGGATGATTAGGGGGCAAGATTTGATAGGGCCACAGTGGGCAGTTTTAGCCAGGACATTGGGGTACCACCCCTACTCTTTCAAAAGATGCCCAGGGATCTTTTATGACCTCAGAAAGTCAGGACCTAGGTTTTACGTCTCATCCAAAGGACAGCACCATTTTTACAGCACAGTGTCCCCGTCACTGCACGGGGGCCCTGGGGCACTGGGATCCACACAGACCACAAGATGGGCTAACCTGCTGGCCACAGTGTCCCCGTCACTGCACTGGGGCACTGGGATCCACACAGACCACAAGATGGGCTAAGCTGCTGGCCACAGTGTCCCCGTCACTGCACTGGGGCACTGGGATCCACACAGACCACAAGATGGGCTTCCCTGTTAGCCTCACCAACACCAACAATATCAGTTTGCATACAGCATTGTTTGCAGACCGATATTTGCTCTTATTGCTATTATTTTACGTTAACAAAACTTTTCACTATCGTTTGGCCGTTCATGCTACTTTTTAACAGACGTCTCGTCTCCCTGTCCCAGAGATCCCTCTGTTCCATGTGCTCAACGCGAGAGTGACCTTCAGTAACCTCTGTGGCTGTGATGAGCCAGTCAGCTCTGTCACTGTCCACACACCGGAGGCTGCCCCTGAAGCTGGTAACTTTATAACAATATTACAGTCACATGTTACAATCACGTTACAGCATTGCTCTCATTTTTTCCATTTTGTAGTTTTTTTTTTTAATGAACCGTTTTCTGTCGCTTTCCCTCTTTTCCCAGGGCAGACTCCCCCTCCCCTACAATGCGAGGTGGATCCTTCCGTGTTCGAACCCCCCCCAGACTACACCACCCTTGGTCCGGGCCGCAGCGAACCCCTGAGGGATGAGGACGACAACCTATTGCAGTTTGCGATTCAGCAGAGCCTGCTGGACGCAGGCACTGAGAGTGACCAGGTGAGACCATGCGGCCCTCTGACGGGGGTGGGGGGGTGGTCAAGGTGCACAGAGAGTGCCGAGAGACTGTGTTAATGTGTGGGCAGCCACAACCACATGAATCAGATGCACAGATCGAAGCATGGAGATCGTGACTGTGATTGTAGAGAGAACCGACTTGTAGTAACCTGAAGCAGCAAGCTACTATGAGCTGCCAGTTAAGGAAGGACCTACTTTGTTAGAGTAAACAAAGCGGGCTTTTTCAAATGGCCGTGTCATCCCTGTAAACTGCGAATCGCCGTCTGCAAACAGGTGACGGTATGGGAGGCCCTAACCAACAGCCGGCCGCCTTCACACTCGGCCCTGTACGAGGAGGGCTCGCAGCTCGAGAGGTCAGTCTCAGTCTGCGACTGTGCATTTCTGAAACGCCTGACGTATACCTGAACTCTCAACCCCAGGAAGTAGGTGGTGCTTGCTGCCCATTCTCAACAGGCATGAACATCCAGTGCTTGTCATATGTGTCCTTTATGGTGTTCATATTGAGATTTTTCAGTTACTTTGATATTTCAAACACAGAGAGGTAACAGCCAGTCTCTTGAAGGAAATATTTCTGGTAAATCTGCAGCTGTCGGGTAGTCTGTGAAAAAGTGGTGAATAGTATTATATACATTTAGAACTTGTAACAGTGTGCATGAAAAATGTGGAAGGTTATATATGGCAGACAAGTACATGAATGCCTTTTAATGTTTTTAGTTTGAGATGAGTTCCATAAATGTCACATTTTGGACAGAACTTCCATTTACCGCAGTATACATGCTATTTTACCTTTCTCTTTTATTAACAGGGCAATCCAGGAGTCCCTGTCCCACTCCTTAGCTGTCACAGATGGAGGGAACACCCTGGGGTTAGAAGAGCCCCAGAACCCACAGCCAGTGTCCCCAGACCAGGCGGTCCATTACCCCCCGTCTTACAGCTCACTGACCGATCAGAGCGACCCGGGGGTGGTCGGCATGGCGACCAGTTTCGACGAGCAGCTGCGTATCGCCATGGAGCTGTCTTGCAGGGACCAAGAGGAAATGGACAGGTGAGAAAATGTAGGTGTTGCAGAGCAACACAGAAGGTGTTTAACAGAGACGAGTCTGAAAGTCTAATCATCAGTTCCAACTTCAATCGGAATAAAATCACATCGGAACGTGTTGATCAGCGATGGTCATTTCTCTTTGACCCTAATGGGCTCGCAAACTTTGACAGGAAACGGCGGGAGGAGGAAGAGGAGCTGGAGAGGATATTACAGCTGTCACTCACAGAGAAGTAATGAAGGGCCGTGCTGGGAAAGGGCTCTCAGTAGGACAATAAGCTGTTTATTACCTGTGCTTTACCTGAAATGTTAAATTATTGTTATTTGTTTATTTTTGTCATTTGAAGAAACTCAACGCGTACCTTGAAGGACGGTAGAGTTAAGGAGGAGTAAGGATTCATTCTTAACCTCCCTGACCAAAATTCTGACCTCAATGAATGGTGAAAGGTCAGCCAGAGTTGTGGATATCGATGTATAACCAGAAGGTCGCTGGTTCAAGTTCCAGAATTGCTCCAGGAGATCTATAAATTAAAAAAAATATATGCCTAGATTGCCCTGGAATAAAGAATTTGCTAACAAAAAAAGAAGTCTGAGACTGCCTGTGAGGTATTAACAACACTTGTTGCAGGCAGGAGAGTTAATTCATTACATCTACTCAGCTAAACGGTCTGGCACGCATTCAGACATACGGAAGCGATAGTAGTAATAATAGATTTTCCACATTCCTGCTATCATAATTTTAATGATCAGAAATTCTGAAATGCATTTTAAAAAAAAGATGAGAGTATAATTACTGGAATAAATGTTTAAATCTGAGCTATGCTGGTTGACTAATGAATGATGTGGATAATAAATAAAGTCAGTGAATGTTTTGGGTGTTTTCATTGGTCTCCTGCTGTGTGAGAGCAGTTCAAGTTAAGTTTTGCCTCTATACATCATGGTACGTGGGTATCTGTCCCAGGAAGGCTTGAATTAGCACATATTCTTTTCCTTATCAAACATGCTAATGACGTCGCATCTACTAAAATGGTTATCTACAGGAACCAGTGGTATTCCTACAATGCGGCGTACATTTTACAGTACCCTTAAGAGAGTGAAAGGCAAGACTCCTTCCCCTTTAAGAAAAGCAGTGCGGAATCCGCCTCTTCCTAATAAGGTCGTGTTTACTTTTCTCGGCCGAAACTATTTCTTCCTGGTTTGATAGTAGCATTCACCTTTAATTGAATGCCTACTGAGGAATTGAAGCAGCCTTTCGCCAGCGGGATCAAAACAAGAAAAGAGGAGAGGGACCCCAAAAAAGGGAGGAGAACGGGAGAAGAGGGACAGTGTTTGGAGGTAGGTGAGAGGACCGTCTTGTCTAACCGCCTTCTGTTCTTCATGGGTTAAATTTTAAGGAACTAGTAAGTTAGGTTTTTAGCAAGCCGCCTAGCAAACCCTGGAAGAAGTCTTGGCTGGCTCGGCTTTTGCGCAGATGCGCTTTTTGAAGTCGCGATCTAACGCGGTTCGTGTCATGTACGGGTTTTTACTCCACTTTGCAAGGTAGCGCATCGCGTAATAAGTATTCTGGATAAGTGATCGCATGTATTGCCATGTATAGTTACATGGTCATTACATACTTGCCGAGCCGGATGGGAATGTCGTGTTGTGTTGCCACGTTTAATGCGCCTGACTGTACATGTGAAAACAGCTGGCTGGTGCTTCTTTCTTATCCATGTGCGGAAACAGGGTTTCTGGACTTCGTTGCTGTTGCAACATAAAAACTATGTGGGTGTTATATATGTGTATATATGTGTATTTGGACAGTGTTAAAGCTGGTCAGTGATACGGTACGGTGATTAGAAAAAGTAATGATATTAGTCACTGCGGCAGTCTGGTTGTGTCAGAAGCTGTTACACAATGTGTCGCTCTTGGAAACGTCCAGCGTTTGATTTTTTAAATAGTAAGTCTATGAGGCGTTACTGTGTTTCTACACCGGCGATACTTGTAGATGTTTTTTTTTTTTTCGCGTCACGACACCTTTCTGCATTTCTGGTACGTCCAGATTGTCAGTGTCGGTTTAACGCTGCTCCCGATCGCAGGGTGTTTCGCTTCCTCCGTGCTGCACGGGTCCCCGGTGTGTGACCCCTGGCGCCCAGCAGCCCGACGGCATGGCCCTGCTCACGCTGCACCGCACTCCGTCCGTCTGCACGCCGGTGAGTCCGCGCCTGTCACGCCGCCTGTGCTTCACTGTCCGCCCGGATACCAGCTGCGATTTCGTTTCCTTCTCACTGGGCGAGTTTTCATTTTGACAGCGGTTGCTTTGTTTGTGTGCTGGGAATTTATTTTATTCTGCACCAACCTGTTTTCGGAGTATGTTGGAAAGTGCAAACTATGAGCACGCTTCGTTATTAAACTGCATTTCCTTAGGGCAAAGGATTGTTGCAGGGCGAAAAGTTGATGTGAAGAAGTTAAGGAACGGAAGTAGAACGCATTTGTTGCTCTGAGGTTTATGTGGAAAGTATAACGTGCCACTACACCGTCAGAAAAGAAGAGTGCCAATTCGTACCTCTGCTTGTCACTGGGGCTGTACCCTCAAGGGTCTGCCAATTGTACCCTAGTTGTACCTTTTAGTCTAAATTAAGCTACAGAAATGGACTCTGAGGAACATCCCAGAGGTACAAACAACATTAATGTACCATCAGTGGCACAACAATATTGCCTATAGTCCATTTCTGTACCATAAAAGGTACAATTACCTACACCTAGGGTATAATTGGCAGTTCCTTGCGGGTACAGCCTTAGTGACAAGCAAAGGTACAAATTGGTATTCTTTTCTCTGATAGTGAGTGTAGCTGTACTGATGGCACCTCAGTGTAGTAGCTGGTGCTACAGATCATGGAGGAAAAGACACCCCCTTACACTTGTCTCAGCACCACTGTCTTAATGGACTAGTTATATATAAACTTCTCCTTAAATTCTTACCTTAGGCTTAGTAAGTAACAATTAACTTGCCAGCCATTGCAGAGATGAGAGGCTTTTCTGCCCGTCTGTGAATAGGACTGATTTTGTTTTTACAGGAACTCATCGTAATACTCTGTCGATGACGAAATGGGTAGATATTTGTTTGGCGGAAAAAATAAGATAGTCGTCTTTTAAACCAGATTCATCGGTATAGGAGTGCTCTCTTCGAGTTCAGTAAAACTACACGGCCAGCTATGGATGTATCATTTACATCAGTGTCGTCTAAGCCATAGCGATAGCGGCTGATAGGGTTACAGCAGCAGAGCTGTCTCTGCCACACTCCCAGACTCCCCGTTTCTGACGTGCTGTGTGATAACACCTTTCGTGACCGTCTCGCTTATCATCTTCTCCCTCTCTCTGTGTCGTTTAACGCCATCTGGAACTTTGTCATCTTGTTATTTGTTTGAAATTTTTTAATTCATCACTGTTCGCTCTCCGTCTCTCACCTCCTGACCTTCATGACGGTGAACAACTATTTGAGTCAGTCAGTAAATCAAATTCCTGGCTTAACTCATTTTCTGTCTCTCTTTCTCCTGCCCCATTGCTCCACTGTCTCTACCCCCCCTTCTCTCTCTCTCTCTCTCTCTCTATGTTTTTTTACTGTCCCTGTCTGGACATGTCAGTTGCATAACAGGTAATGTTACTATCTCACGTTTCATCGCTCTCTGTCCTCCGTGTTGACGCTCTCCCTCCCTGCTCCCAATCCCTCTCCTTCTTCCCCACAGTACAGTGTTCTCTGGAAAGAGGAAAATAATATCCATTGCAATGATTGTACTATCATCCGTCACGCTTCATTTTTAATTTTTTTAAATTGATTTCTTAAAGGATGAAGCAATCCCGAGGAGAGGACGACTCCAGAAGAGGTATAACTACTGGGATTATTGGAAAATACATTTTTCAAGTTACAAGCAAATTTGTTTAGATGGTTGTACTTGCTTCTGTGTTGTCAGCCATTACGATGTTGAGGATTGTCTCGCCAAAAAAGTGATTATGGTCAACATTATTGTCGTATTTTCTCATTGTCGTACAAAGTCACCGTTAATTCGTTAAAATATCGGGCCGCTTTCACTGGCAGAGAAAGCTTTGCCCTGGTGAAGGGGGCAGTGCTATTGCTGGAAGAGAGTGAAGGAAGAGAGATTGGAACCTCGCCCCCTCTGCTGAAGCACCGCCCGCAGGGGGGAGGGAAATCAGAGACTCAGCACAGACACCTCCAGGCCATGGTGTCCCTGCTGCGACCGGAGGACACCCTCAAGCTGGTGCGAGCTGCTTGCCGTGTGCGGTGGTGCACATCTCTGCTGTGCTGTCCCTCCTCTCGCCTCCTCTTCCTCTTTCTCTCAGGCTCTCAGGCAGATTGGTTTGCAAAATGTACATTCATGCTCCTGCACCGTGTGTGTGTGTTTATATTACATTGCGAGGATCAAATGTTCCCCACAATGTAATAAAAACCTGTTATTTTTACGTTGTGGGGACCATTTCTCAGGTCCCCACAAAGACCCGTGAATGCGATCAAAAAACTAAAAATGCCAAAAGTCTTTTTAATTATGGTTAAAGTTAGGGCTGGGTAGGGGTTAAGGTCGTCATGTTGGGATTAGAGTTTTCCCAATAGAAATGAACGGGGAGTCCCCACAAAGGTATAATTACAAACCTGTGTGTGCATGTGGCACAAAAGTCTTGTGTTTATTAAATTCTCTTTGTTGAAATGATTAATTTACACTTCAGAATAAAATAAAGGTAATACATTTTTATCCTGCCAGGGGAGGGGCAGTTTGGGGGCCCCATGGAGTTTTTGCCTTGGCCCCCCCAGAGTCCCTCGAATCACCTCTGCATGCATACAAGCATACACTTTTAAAATAAAAATATGTTAAATAAAATATATGGAATATGTTATTAATATGTTTTTGTTACACATCATATATAAACAAAGTTTGTTTGTTTTCTTTTGTTGTCAGGCGGTGAGATTGGAGTCTGTCAGTCCGGTTAGAGTGAGATACTTGTTAGTTATTTCGACCAACTGTAGTAAAAATGAGAGCATCTTACTCGGCGTGGATTTCCCCAACATGGAGAGGTGTGTATACCTCCTGTAATTACAGCTTCCAGAGCTTCAATCTAGTGCTTTCCAGCTACTGCAATTCAGTGGCAATTCAGGAACATTCAGATGCATAATAATAAGCTACATTACATAAAGGACTCTGCAAAAATGTATAATAATTTTGCCTTTTTCTCTTACAGCGATTGTTGCACGATTGGCCTGGTTCTCCCCATTTGGAGTGACACGCAGGTCTACCTTGACGGAGACGGGTAGGAGATGGTGCTACTTGTACACTGATTAGCAGCGAGAAAGATTTAAAAATGGGAAAGTGAGAAAGGTGACTGGAAGGTGTGCGGAGAACAAAAAAACGAGGCCAGCAGATTAATGGCCAGTGAGGGATGGGACATTCGTCACGGCAAGTGAATGTTAAAAATGTTCCTGCACATGATGCAGTCGCTCTGCCTGAACAGTGTCTTAGAGCTGATGAGTCTAATGTTTATACAGCTGATTTTTTTTTTTTTTTTCCATTCTTCCATGGTTTTTGCTATGCAAACAAATGAAATTGATTATTTAAGCACTGGTTCTTAATTGCCCAGAAATGGCATGCTCAAATATTGCATGGGATGTTTATTTAAGGTTCTCTGTGTGGGCGTGTGAATGTTTGCATGTACACCCATATATATATATATATATATATATATGTGTGTTTTACTGTGGTTGTTTTGTGCTTCCTGAAACCTCTGAAACACTTATTTCGCGGGGGGGGGGTGGGAATAGTTCCATCTCTGGGTTAAAACATGCAGTGGGTTTAGTGGGTTTGGGTGCCGAAGGCAGAGATGTCGCAGGAGCCGAGGTGGTAAAGTCAAAATAGCCTTTTTGCAAAACCACCACGCTCCTGTTTCTTGGTGATGGCTGCCATTGATTGTTACTTTTCACTATTAACTCGCATCTTAAAACGTTTCAGCTACGGTGCTTTTTTTTCCTTCTCCATTTCAGTGGATTTAGTGTCACCTCAGCGAAGATGACAAGGATCTTCAAACCTGTATCCATTCAGACCATGTGGTGAGCTTATATTGAAGGACTCAATGATTGTACCTGCTTCCGTATGGACTCATTAATTTGCATTTGAAATGTATTTACTCTCCACTTACGACGCTCCGCTGCTATCGCCTGTAACGGCATCAGGGTCTCAACCCTATAACGTCCTGTTTTCTGATATTAATTGGAAAGTAAGTGTTGTTAGTGCACTTGCTTGCCGTGCTTCGATTCCCTTGTTCTCCTACGACCTGTTGCATTAATTCTTGCTTCTTCACGCAGGTCAGTCCTGCAGGCCCTGCATGGCTGTTGTGAGAGGGCAGTGAAAGGTGCCATCATCCCAGGCTCTGGACTGACCTGGGCCCAGAACTACGTTTCCCAGGTGGAGTCAGACCGCCTCTGCCGCAACGAGTGGGGGGCAATGATGGGCCTGGAGTCGGTCAGGAGGGACAACATGGGGCAAAGGTCAGCGCTCGTGCCCAGCTAGGCCTCGGATATGTCCCGTCTTTAGCATCTGGATGACGAGGCGTCACCCTTTTCATCAGTTCTTCAGAGAGAGTGTCGGTGGAGAGGAGGATCAAAGCCCAGCTAAGGGAGATCATGAGGACCGAAGATCTCGAGAACATCACATCCAAACAGGTGCGGGGAGGAGAGAGATCCAGAAGCCAAGGGGAGGGCAAGAACCCTGTCACTTAGGGGCCCTTGGAATCATCCTAAGTGCCAGCG
>JAODLC010000015.1:2034486-2052837 GCA_026781145.1 Hippopotamyrus pictus
AAAGAATGCTTTCAGCACCTTGTTGAATCAATGCCACGTAGAATTAAGGCAGTTCTGAAGGCAAAAGGGGGTCAAACTCCGTATTAGTATGGTGTTCCTAATAATCCTTTAGGTGAGTGTATATATATATACACACACACAGCTGTAGAAAAAGATGAAGAGACCACTTTATATTTTTAAACAAATCTGCAGTTTTAAATTCATGGCTCGGCTAGCAGAAGGCTATGCTAAGAAGCAGCAGGTTGCTTCCAGGTTCAAAATTTGTAAGACAGCAGCACACAAGAACAAAGTGAAGCAGGAGAAACTGGGAAGTACCAGAAACCAGCCAGGTAATGGGTGGCGGCAACTTTCTAATGCCAGAGATGACTGTTAAGTTATCTGACAGTTTCTCGTGAATCATCGGATTACACTGCTAGGAGAGACTGATCCGAAAAATTGTACGAGTAGGGTGGGTATGTGGGTACAGTGGGTATGTGGGGAGGCGATGAAAGATCAGCTGCTTCCAAAGGGGTCGTGACAGAAACAGTTTGAGAATCACTGATGTAGCATGTGAGGCATACAGTGTTATTAGGTAAATTGTCGCAACATTATACTGTTTGAAATGTGTGTGAAGTATTATGGTTTACAGTTTCCATTGCTTTTTCACTTTTGATAGTGTTGGCTACATCCTGAATGTGACCATGGAGATAGACAACTTTTTCCCAGAATCCTTCACCTACATGAATATCCGGGTATATGACGTGGAGTCAACGGACCTCCTCTCTCACTGGAATAACACATACACGTTTATCAACAAAGCTAGGTACTTCCTCTGGCTGCTTTGGGGTGTTTCCTCTATTTTCCACACGAGTCTAGTAAAAACAGTCTATTGTAGGATAAAAGGTATTCTGGAATTAGCATTGCATAGCTCTTAATGTACACTGAGATGAAATCTTTCATCCTTCTACTAATATGTAGCCGGTTTCTGGCCATGAGTGTTGTGATTGGTGGGTTTGGCAGTCATGTGGTGACCTTGTCACTCCCAGGCAGAGCGGCCAGGCCGTCCTGGTCCACTGTAAGATGGGCGTGAGCCGGTCAGCCTCCACCGTGGTGGCTTTCGCCATGAAGCAGTGCCAGTGGTCGCTGGACGAGGCTCTGGGCCACGTACGCGAGAGGCGGTCCATCGTCAAGCCCAACGAGGGATTCATGAAGCAGCTGCACACCTACAACGGCATCCTGAGTGCCAGGTAGCCATGCCAACCAGTCACATGGCTCCTGACTGTCTTTGTACTAAGCATGTTATGCATGGTGTGAAACCTTAAGTGCATTGGGGTTGAATTTTTATTGACTGGTTGGTCTGTAGTTTTTTTTTTTTTTTTTTTTTGCTTATTCTGGGAAAATTATGTACAGGAGGGCAATGGAAACCTTCAGATTTAGGAAAATATTTATATGGTCTATAGAAAAATCAAAGTTCTGTTTTTGGATGGATGCCAATCTGATAGACTCTACCTTTAGGTCTACTTCAGAATCAACATGTATATGACTTCAGATTTCAGTCTACAGACAGATAAAATTACATACGGTACCAGTCAAAAGTTTGGACACACCTACCCATATTGTTTGTTTGTACAAAACTCAGCGTTTTTGAATAGTTATAAAGACATCAAAATTATAAAATAACATGGATTTTACACGGACCAAAAGTTTATTTTTTTTTTTCTTCCTTGTGAGGTTGGGGGAGGCAGCTCTGTGGGTTGGGACTGAGAAGGTTGTTGGTTCAATACCCTGGGTCGGCAGAGTGATCCCGCCATTGGTCCCTTGAGCAAGGCCCTTAAATCCAGTTGCTCCAGGGACTGGCTGACCCTACTGTCTCCTCTATGCCAGTTTCATCAGGTGGCCTCCTGGGATGCTTTTCAGAGTTTCAATTTGGTGATCAGTGTTGAGACACCACAGTGCACAACAACAAAATGTGTCCTCTGCATTTAACCCGTATGTGACACAGCAGGGGGCAGCTAATTCAGCACCCGGGGAGCAGTACTTTGTGGTCCCAATGGACGCTTCCCTAACCATTAAGCCTCCACTGCCCACAGTTATACTGCATTGGGAATGTGGTTGCCTGGGATTCAAACCCAGGACCTCTTGCACCACAAGCAGTAATCATACCGCTGCACCAACGAGGGGCTCTCCAGCTGTCCAGAAGGAGGTGCCTCATATCCTAAGCGCTCACCGGCTGCTTCGCATTCACACTCTGGCCGAACTACTCCTAAATCATGTCTGCTGGGTTTCGGTCAGGTGGTCACGTGATGTGACATTTCCACCCTTCTCCGTAGGCGACCTGGTGTGTCCAGACTTTTGACTGGCGCTGTACCTGTCTCACTTTCACTTTCGGCCAGCAGGCATATTTATCTACTCGTGTGTCTGCCAACAGCCGTCTATCACTGTGTCTCACTGCCTCTTAGTCAGCAGCGTCACAACCTCCTGTGGAAGCGGAAGTCGATGCACAGCCACGAAGAAGGCAGTGATGAAGAGCAGGAGGATGAAGATGACGTGCCTCTGGAGGATGAAGAGGTCGATGAAGACGAGGCAGAGGTATGGCTGGGAATGAATAAAAGTGCAATTTACTATCAGATATGTCCAGCAGGCTTAGTGTAAAACTGACCCTTGAGTATGGCTTATGTAAGTTCAAGACAAGCCAGCGCCTTCCCTCCATGTCTTCTTCTTCCTTTAGGTGTTCACTGAAGGTTCTGTGGATCCGTTAGCAGACAGCTCTCCGCCCTCATCCCCACCTGACACCCCCTGTCCATCTCAGGAGTCTGAAAGATCCACCCATCACACCACTGTCCCAGATGGTGACAAGGTGGGTGCAGTTACCCCTTAAATGTGCACTTGTTTATTTCTGTTAATGCCTGCCCCTCCTTTGCGGTGCGTCCTTAAAGTCATTCCGAATTAACGCGTGAGCTGAAATGGTCTTTCAAGTTAAACTGAAATACCTTATTTTAGGGGTGCGTAATTTGACGATATTAGATGTCAGGTCAGTTCAAGTCAGGTTGGGGAGCATATGCTGATGCAGCGTGTTGCCGCACCCACCACACGGCAAAACTCCTAGGGATCCTGGCTGGCGACCCAGGCTTACACCTGCTCCAGTTCCACACTCCAGGAATGGCCATCCATCTGCTGCAGCCAGGTGTTATGTGGGTGTCCCCTTGGCCTGGTCCAGCCACTTGGGTCCTCAGCAATGAGGATCCTGTGAGCCGGATCACCCTCAGGGAAACACGCCACATGGCTGTAATGCCGTAACTGACGCTCCCTCACAATGCAGGTAATGTGCCTCATTCAGGATTCGTCTACCAACCGCTCATTCGACACAAAGTCAAACCGGCGGTACCCAAGGATTCTCCGAAGAGACACGGTACTGAAGGAGTCCAGTCTTCGTCTCAGCTCACTGGATAGGGTCCATGTCTCACAGCCATACAGCAAGACAGGGAGCACCGGGATTCTAAAGACCTGGGCCTTCATCCTCTTGCAGTGACATCGGGAGCCACACACACCCTTTCCAGTGACCTCATGACCCCCCATGCTCTCCCAATCGGTCTGCTGACTTCATAGGAAGAGTCGCCAGAAACACGAATGTCGCTAAATCTCTCGACGAGGTTGACATTCTCCCCGCAGACAGACACCCTACTGGTGGATGTGCCTTACCACCCGCCTGGAGAAGTTCACCCCAGATACCACAGGTCCCTGTGGCCTTCCCTACCCCCCAGCTGAATCACCACCCATGCAATGTCAGTGAGATCGGGCGGTTCACAGCTCGAGCCTCCAAGAAACAGATTCAGATGTTCGTAATGCTTTGACTCCTCTGTAAGCAGGACGTGGGTCACTAGACCACAGATGGTGTGTCACCTGCTCTCAGACTCATCTAACGTCCTAAGGCCTCCTTGTCAGGCATCAGAGCCGTCATGGATGTCCTCTTCAGGTCCCAGTACAGACTGGAGTCACCACCAAATCATGCGCTGTGACTCTTCTCAATAATATCCAGGGTGCCCTGTGAGGTGGAACACTGGCAACACCAACACAACCCTCGGCAACCTTCGGGGTCTTATCACGGACGGTCTCCCACATCACATTAGAGTCAGCAGTCGCACCCACGTCTGCAAGTCCCTCACACAAACTGCATGCGAACTCATCAGAAAGCCTGATCTTGAGATCTGGTTAAGTCCAGCCTCGTTCTCCTAGTAGGTGGTAACGTACTGGATCTAAGCTGAATCTTCAGAATAAGAACAATAAGTCTGTGGTCAGAATTCACAAGCTGGGCATTTCTGTAGACCCTGCAGTTCTGCTGGAGCCTCCAGCATCTGACCATGAGGATGTGATCGGTCTTCTTTATCGCACCACCAGTATCGGAGTACCAAGTAATGATGCAGCTCAGGGCGTTAGAACTAGGATCCAGTGACCCGCGGCCCCTGACCTTTCGCAAAGTCAAGGAACTTGGAGCTACTCTCACCCCAGTCTCCAGACCCAGAGGCAACGTACCCAGATAGACCACCTCAGCACCACACCAGTCCTGATCCCCAGCAGGCCTGACCCTATTAGCTCTCCGACGGTTTTGACTCTTCCGGGGATGAGAATCGTGAAGACTTCCTCCCATCCTCATACACACATCATAAGTTGTGTTGTCAGCCTAGTTCTTTTTGACACCGCAATAATAATAATAGACACTTTATTGGTCCCCATGGGGAAATTGCTTTTTTATGCCTCCCTCAACTTGCTCTTTGTAGAGGAAGTTGTCTGCGAAGGGCAGCCACCCATTGAGGCACCCAGGGAGCTGGGGGTTAAGGGCCTTGCTCAAGGACCCGCAGATGTGCTGAGGTTGGGTTTGAACCAGTGACCTTGTGATTAGAGGAACACAGGTTTAGCCCACTGAGCCACACGCTTCCCCCGATAATCAAAATTTGCACCTTCATCCCAACATGCAATCCGAACATGCAACATATTGCCTCTTCGGCAACGTACCATCCCAGACGATATGGAGGGGCTGGTCCCTGAAAAAGAATTGATACCAGAAACATGTGCCTTGTTTATATTTTTGCAAATCAACACTTATTTGCAGAATTTGCAAAGATAAGGCTTACAGGTTGGAAGGCAACACAAACTTTTTTTAACCACCTCATAACCACCCGAAAGAGCCTGCTGACAAACTCTGCTGTTTTTGATTTTAGGTTTTGTTAAATATTGTTATATATTGATGTCAGTCAATCAATTATTGCCTTACATCTCATCTTTTTAAAAATAAGAATGTTTTGGTTGTACTTTTTAGTGTGTTGCGAAACTTCTTAAAAGTGAACATGCAACAGAATGGCGATAAGTTTGCAGATGGTGATCCTGCCTGAAAAAAAATTGCGATGATATTTTTGATGTATTGCCCATCCCTAGTTTTTTGAGGACAAAGCAGTTTAACTTTGCAGTTTATTTTGTTACTGTAACTGGATGTAGGTTTGAACTTGCTCAAACTTGCCACACTTGTTACAGTGATTGACTAATCAACTTTTCAATCTCCCCATCCACCAGGTTTCCCAGAGTCCAAGTCGCAGTGGAAGGATGAATCTCTTTTCCCTCATGCAATCAATCTGTGAACTGGATGAGGACGAGGAGAGGGGCAGCGACAAGGAGGTGAGAAAAATGAGCCCGTGTCACTAAGACAACAGAAATAAAGGCCACTACAGCACACGCCTTTCATTGTTTTCGTGCCGTCTTTGATGGCTGTACTGTATCGGTCTGCCATTGATGCAGATGGCTGCCAGTCAGTGGAGGTCACCTGAGCAAAGGAGGCGGAGCCTGGGGAGAAGAAGCCTTATTCATCAGAAGGCTCACGTGGATGTGTCTCCAGAGCCACGCAGCCTGCGTGATGATAGGACCTTGGAGATGGAAGGGGCGGAGTCAACTGTACCTAAGACTGAAAGAAAGGAAGAGGAGAGTGGAACTGAGGGAGGAGGTGGAGAGTAAAATATGAAATGAGAGCTCAGGAAAAAACAGGGTGTGTGTGTGTGTGTGTGTGTGTGTGTGTGAAAGAGAGAAAGAGAGAGAATATTTTGCCAACAAGTATATGTATATAAATGACTGCAAGTTTTTGAAGCCAACCAACTTTTAGTTTCACTGCTTCCGGTCACAGGATGAACCCAGAAGTTCATTAATGTAGTATTTTACAAAACTATAGCTAAATGACAAACTATGACCAAGTATCAATATTGGAAAACTTAAAGAAGGAAGGTTTAGCTATAAAACCTTGTTTTGTTTTTAATGCCACTTTTTATACAAGTATATATAAAAATCACAGTGCATCCCATAATTGTCAGTACTAATTTTGAGCAGACTCTTAGGTAGCCCACACTCGCGTGTGTGTGTGTGTGTATGTATGTGTGTGTGTGTGTGTGTGTGTGTGTGTGTTCAAACACCCCTCTGTCATGTGACTGTCAAGAAATCGTCCATTATGGGTATTTTCCTCATCCAAATAGGACCAGTCAGTAGCATTCGTTTGCAGGGATTAAATATGGCAAGGTAATATTTTAGTATTTGAAAACAAGTAGTTTGGACAAGATCTATTTTTGCACAAGCATTTGCACACACACACACTTTCTTGGTAGTCTCTCTCTAGGTGTTCTATGCAATCCATTGTTTTAAGCCTTTCCTTGTCTTTTAGTTCTGCAAATGTGAAACTATGCAGGTGCTGGAGCATCTTCAGGGCCAGACATTACTAGTTCACTTTACTGTATTGCGAAGTCCACCAAGTGGGTGGATCATTCTGTTGTGCACTTGCTGCGTCACTAGTGCGATGTCTGCCGGCATGCTGATGACGTCTGAATGGAAATGCACTGTTTGGCTATATTTTGAACCTATTATTCACCACACTAAGAACATATTTTATTGTAACGCTACAAATATTTGTATATCCATGAAAAAATTGGATTAATAAATCACGGATATGTATTTTATATTTTTATACCTAGGATCTAGCAATGCCTTGAACAAAAACAGTGATCGTCATATGGCCCTAGATGTATATTATTATTAGTGTTAGAAAGGGGTTGTGAGGTGACGGCTTATCATTTTCAGTATTTGTCACTGTGCCTTCCTGAGAGATCAGTACCTTGTAATGTATTTGTTTAATGTCTGTCTGTTATGAACTGTATGCATGAATGAATGGGGTTTCATTGTATATCTGTGAACATTACAGAATTGACTCCAGTGTGGATATAGGCCTGTCGTGATCTGCGGTATGAACTTAAGAAAAAAAATCAAGTCAAATGAAAACTGAACAAACCAAAGATGATCAATCAATTCTGAACTGCATTGGCTCAGACCGCACGATGACCCGTTTGTTTTCCATTTTGTTATACTGAATGACTCTTCCAATTCTCAGCTCTTATTGAATAATATGTGCAGTAAATCACAAATGTTTACAGTGATTTATGTGTACCTCCAGTCTGAAACAACAATGCTGATGTACAGATCCAACAACTTCACACCTCAGGCTAATGGATGTTTTTGCTCCGATCGGATTTGCTTATCTTGATGGTTCACGTTCTTAATACTTACAAGTGACCTGTATCTAATTGTAATGTGAATCGATACATCTTTGTATGAATCATCTGCGTCCCCAGCAAAAACAATGCTCAACACATGCATGTATGCAAAAAAAAAACATTTTGATCTGACTTCTCATTCATGTTGCATGCTTATGAATTGAGTACATATACAAGCTACGACCAAACATTAATGTAACGCAAATCTGATTTGAAGAGGTTGGATTTCTATGGGATGGCTTGGTGGTGCAGTGGTTAGCACTGTCACCTCACACCTCTGGGACCTGGGTTCGAGTCTCCACCCTGGCTCCATGGGTGTGGAGTTTACGTTCTCTGTCATCATGGGGTTTCTTTTGGGTACTCCAGTTTTCTCCCCACAGTTCAAAAACATACTAAGGTTAATTTGCATTACCAAATTGCCCATAGGTGCGAATGGTGTGTGTGTGTGTGTGTGCGCGCGCGCGCGTTGTGTGATGGGTTGATGCCCCACCCTGGGTTATTCCCTGCAAAATAGGATGAGCAGTCACAGAAAGTGGAAAGATGGACCTGTGTGTCCAAGTAGCCTGTGTCCACTTAAAGCAAGAAAAAAAAAACAGATCTAGTAATGTGAACATAGAGATCTTACACATTTTATTTAAAGCAACACGTAACGTGCACAGTGATCAGCAAAGGGACATTTATCCAGTGAGACGGTGGAACCCATGAACCACCTCTGGTTCTCAGCCGACGTATTTCCTTCGTGGCTCGCAGAGTTTGATCCCTCCTCCTTTCATGGCCAGTCTGAACTTTTTTACCTGAGACAAACATACAGGGAGAAACATATTTCAGGAACGCACCAATAACCACTGCCAGAATCTTTGTACAGTAATTTCAAAAATCTGGAGTCCGTAACGTATTCAGGTCAAGGATCACATTTTTTTTTTTTTGCGTTTGTCCTGCCTGTTAAGGAAATGTGTAATAAAAGTATTTCTGACTTTCCCTATAATTCATACTAGCTGAGGCTGCTTTTTGGAAATAAGTAGAGGAAGATGTTTTTATCCAAAGCTATGTGCACGTAAGGATCGGAGAGCAGGATTAGTTAGTCCTGGAAGCAACAGGGATCAGAGTCCTGCACGGGTTCCGGTACCCACAAGTGTGTTATATGCATTTTTTTTGAAAACGTAAAATTGTAGTCTACTTATTTTTAATACACGTTTGCCATTTAGAACTGTGGTCCACTGGCACCTTATTAATTTCCGCCTACACCCGTACCACAAATTAAATTTTAGTGACACTTTTCTCCCGTTCCTTCTCAACTTCTGGCTTTACCTGTCGGGCACCCGTGGGTACCCGAACCCATGCAGCACTCTAATAGGGATTAAGGGCCTTAGTCAAGGGTTCAACAGTGACATCACCCAGCCGGCCCTAAGGATCTGAACCTGTGACCTTCTGGGCGTGAAGCCACAGAGTCTCACCCCGCCACCTTTCAGCCCGAGAACGGCATGGGACTCACAGATTCTGAGCGGAAAGTCCACGGGACGACCCTGAAGGTGAGTCTGAGGAGGCCGGCCTCGCGGCAACGCTGGGCCAGAACCTCCCCCACCGCCTGGCTTGCCGCCACTGAGTTTGTGGAGGCCAGCTCCCGTTTCAGGGCCCACTCTTTGGTGGAGCAAGACAGCACTGGGGAGGAGGAGTGAGGGGTGAAGATTTCTGCTGTGATGTAGTTCTGAGAGCGTGTGAATACCAGCCTAGGAGTGAAAACGTGCAAAATAATCACAATGATTAGCACAGGGTCGCATGCTGGACCCCTTACAGTCTAGGAACTATACAGCAGAGGGACTGACAGTCAGGGTGACGGCTATTTCAGAACAATTAAACACACTGAGAGGGAAATATCTCAGTAAGCCACTGTGCTGCCTTGGATCTTCATAATTAAAAATGCCACTCCGACAAAATCCTTCCCGAATAGATGTGAGCTGTTTTGTCAAGAACAGATGAAAATGGACTACTTGATTATTTTGGAAGTCCACACATGTCTCTCAGAGCAGTAGAATTTTTTAAGTTCTAGTGTGGCTGTGAATATTCCAATTTTAACATGTCTAATCATTGTCAATTTTAGGAAATATAAGGGAAAATAGGCAAAAATGTTATTTCAATCACACTGCGGGACTTGGATGAAACAAGAACTTGCACATTTAAGGAGAAGCTCATAATATTATGGCATACACGTTATCCTTTTCTATAACTTGATATGTGGAGAGTGTCCTACTGTAGTGTTAAACCTGCATTCAAAGCCAAAGACCTTAAGAATTATAGGAGCTACTGACAAGCGTACAAGTGGCCTTAATGTAATGTTAAACATTTCAGAAAAGGTGCCTCTCTTCAAGCAGTTTAATCTACAACGAAAACATCTTTCTCGGCTTAGTGCTATTTACATCACCTCTAAACATCTGTGTTTTGAAGGCGTCCACCATAAAGCATTCACGTACTTTCTGAATCAGTAGTGTTTTCTCTTTAAGTACAGGCAATTTCACAGAAAGCACCCCTCTCTAAAGTGGGAAGTAGCGTTGCTGTTGCTATAAAACCACGAATTGTACCTGTGGTAGTACTGATTTGACGGCCACACAGTCCCCCAGCCTCTGTCCTTTACTGCTAAAGCCATCTGTTCCAGATTTCGGGGATTCCTGTTGACAAACTCCTTGCTTATATCTTCGTTGTCATTTCGGTCCGATTGGGGCTGAAGGTGGGGGGCAGCCTGATTCATGCAGCGCGCTGGGGAGTAAGGAATGGTGTCGGCAATTGTTTGCAATACTCAGATTTACACTAGACTGCAATACACGCATTCTTATATAACTGGTTAACAAACCAAACCAAGCAGATAGGATTTCCTACCATGCCGATACCTGGTAGACTTACCCGATTTCGTAAAGGGTCCGTTAATTGTGTTGCTGAACGCTGGGCTCAGTGCTTGCCTTTGTATTTGACCCAGCAGCACACGGACGTTACGCCACAAATCTCCCAAAATCGCCGCCATGGTTGAATATAATGTGATTATATAATTTATGATAAAATTACCGATTTCCTAAAGCGACTATGCAAAACGAGGCGCTGAAGTGACATTCTACAGAGTATAAATGCGCTTCGCTACAGTTATAAGGGCAGCGCCATGTTTCAGGACGCAAGCGCATCTATTTCCGCTTCCGGTTTGCTGGACCACGCATGTGAAGTGTCCAGAAGCATGTAAATCGCGTTTCTCACCCTCATCTTAGCAACCAGCGATGGCTTGTGGAGATGGAAAACATAATCCTTTATAACACGTGTGTGGGGGGCCTAGAATTTTAGGGTTAATTAAACTGAATTTCATTAAGTGGTCACTGAAATGATTTATTCGCTTAGGGAAGTCATATTTCATGTTATTCATTTGGTTTAGAGTCGAGCTGCCTACTTTCGCCACCCACTGGTGTAACGATATACAAATATCAGTATATATATAATATAATTTGACATCAACCAATTTCTTCTACTGTAAAGTGAACAATAAATGGCCACAAATAATACCAGTTATATTAAAATTACTGAATGACTGGCCCTTTAGCATAGAGGACCTTTTCCTGGCGGGCTGATGGGTATCTGAGCCGGCAACAATTATTGTGCCCCCCTCCCCCAATCAAAATTTACTTTGGGGGCCCCAATGCCCAGGGCCAATTTTTGAACCCAGTCCAACTCGTCAAACTGTATTTAAGTTCTTTCCATTTAGGGCAAAAACCATAATTCTAACTGGAATGCTCTGGATCACAGCACATCCCATCTAAGGTGTACATGTGCAATGTGCTGCCACCCATGACCCCCCCTGAAGTACTTCCATCATTAAACCAAAATGGAATTCATTCAGTCTGATTTCAACCCCCTGACTACTCCAGAGCAGTGCAAGTATCCTAGAATTAACGTACTTGTTTTGACGACTGTCTGTGGATCCGGTAAGTCTCACAAAAATTAATATTTTCCAAAGTCAGACATACTTCACACAAACACTCCATGCTGAAAAAACATCACATTGTGGTATTAGTATGTTTAATGTCAATTCCATTCAAACATGTAAACTGTACAATGTAAATACAGGTCTTCCAGAAGCAATGTCAACTCTGATCGGTCCAAGATGTTGTGTCTCCTCTTGGTTCCTTAATGGTTGTGTTACTTTATTACTTTGTGATGTTTCAGTTGTTGACAATTCAGTTGATAATTGACAGGAAACTTTAAAACCCACAGAACTATGACCTAGATGGCTAGGACTGCATAGCTCTATCTTAACAAATACTTCCATAAAATAATTGAAAATAATTAAAATAATCGAAGAAGTATTATATTCTTGTTATACCATTTGCACAGAGTACAAAAGTTCATTTTACAAAGGAAAAAAAATGTTAAATTTGGTTGAAGGTGGCACATAATCCATAATTAAAAAAAACTACTGAATTTAAATTGATAATCATTAATTTGGTAAAGAAGCATTAATAATGGATGTAAAATCAAAAGGACTGAGCTTATAGCCTGTCCCACTGTAGAACTTGTTCTGAAATTCCACCCTGGAAAAAAAAAAAAAAAAAAAGAGTTTTGTCAATTTCAGGATCAGAAATGTTAAACACAGCTAAAAAGAATGCCTGAGTTTCATAAGGAAGGTACTGCTGACCCTAACCTGAAACAGACAGTACTCCATTAAGAAAAGGCTTCTGACCTTTGGGTCTCTAGCTATCCGACTGGTTTCCGATCTGCCAATCATAGTGCATCACTTTGGCCCACGACACACCCATGCGGCAACTTAAACTTTTAACCATGCTAATGCTATCCTGCTATATAATCAAGTGTTCAGCCTTTCTCACCAGTGCAAACGGAGGGCGTGCAAGAAGGCCGAGAGCCCCTCCATGACCAACAGGATGGAGACCGTCAACACGGCGAAAAAGGCGAAAATCACAGCCATGGTCACAGAGCCCACATAGCTCTTTGAGGAGAAAGACATATGCATGACCATCGACCACAGCACCTCCGAGAGCTCTGGGGGAAAAACACAAAAAGACCCAGAAGGTCCACATCACAATATGATGTACAAAGTAAGCTCTTACACTAAAGAATAAAAACAAATAATGACCCAACCATTACAATGGCAGGGTTCATATGGTCATACATATCCAGGAAAAAATCATTAAATTAAGAAATCACATTTTCCAGACCTGGAAAAAGTTATGGAAAATGAAAAGAAAATCAAGGTGGGAAAAGTCATGGGATTTTTGGGAACTACGTGCATTTTAAATCAACAGTCGCAATATGATCCAGTCTCTCTCAAGTAGTATCTTGATCTTTATCTGTGCAGGTCATGAGAATGGAATGTTGTGGAGAGGGAAAACGAGAGAAGATATATGTCTCGATACAGCATTTTCCCCCTCAAGATGTCTCAACATGGCACCTTCCTACGGGGCCCATTTAAGTGGCATTAAAATACCCATTTTTTTAAAAAAAAAAAAAAAAAAACCACTGAAACTCAAAATCTGTGAAAATTTTAATGAACAGGTTTGTTTTGTCTGATATGCAAAATAATGTCTAAATTGGAACAAGCAAAGTAAAAGGTAGCAATCTATGTCAATTTGCCATTAAGTCGAAGTTTATGCTAAGAAATTATTTCTGAATGTCACTAATTGTCCTGATGTGACATTAACGCGATATATGCACATAAATGTGTCACAAAACAATGCAATAATGTTATCTTGAAGGGTGCCCAACATGTTACAGACTGTAAAGTTGAAATATTAGATGCTGTAACAAAAAACAGGTGTGTGTGTGTGTATTGTGTCAATGTCATACATTTTGTGTGATTGTCTGGATAAGACATTTTTTTATATATAATAAAGATTAACTTAAGAGTAGAACTTGTAAAGACCATATGAAGTCCAAATATAAGACGGTACAGAAGACGAGTGTGTATGAGCGTGCATGAGGGTGCAATCGTCTCTGATGTTCCAACATGCCAATGTGCCCTTTGCAAATAAACACTTAATGTGCTGCCTGTGGAAAACATTGCTCTGCTATGAGTACAGGCTAGCAGAGAAATTTAGATAAAGAATGTGTAAAGTTCAACTTCAAGTATCAGACAGTATATAAATAAAGACGTGTGACAACGAGAGAGTTGGTGTCATTTAAGTGGTTACTGACAGGAACACATTTAAAATATAAAAGTAAACACTTTAACAAAAAGTATTTTCTAGCTTATAATTCCACGCAGGTGCTAACTGCTGCCACATAGCCAAACACCTTCCTTCCTACATTTTCACATGCGACGCGCACCGTGGCATTGTTTATGGTGTTATCAATATTTTTTAAATAAAGTCTGATATATGAACTTTCCACATCCTATAACATGTTGGATACATCTCAAGTGAACTATTTTGCTCTTTTGTGACACTTGTATCACGCTTATGTCATGTTAGGGTAATTATGACAGCACATATAATTTGTCTTATAGCACTAACTTGTACAATTCACTAATTATTGTTACTTACATTTGCAATAATAAGAAATGAATTCATGACTATCTGTTAGCTAGAACAGATAGTCTAGTGTGGTTAATAATTGTTCGGCTCATCATTAATAGACCAGATTTGGAAATTGAACTATGCAACTTTCTTAGTAGTGGGTTTGAACCAGAGAGAAAAGCAACATTCATGCCTGTAAAATTATATGCAATGGAAGGTACATCCATATCAAAAGGATGAATGCAAGGTCAGAGCAGCTGGTTCCTCTACACTAAGTACATGTGTGTAATGGTGTCATGCGATGGTGATCGCAGAACTTGGGACACTTTTCCAGAAAGGTTTTTTTTTGTTCAATCCTTTGAATCCAATCTAGGAAATTTAGCTTGAAGTCCTGCAGAAGTCAGGAAAAAGTCACGGAAATTTGTTGTTCAAAAGTGAACCCTGAACAGTGTAGGTCCACAAAGAAGAACTTGCAGGCAAGTGGAGAGAGGCTGGTGAGCTGTTGCCTTGGATACTCACGCGCATGTGCGAGGCTGAGGGCCCAGAGCCTCAGATAAGAGGCAGTATTAGAGATGCACCCAAGACAGTACTCAATGGTATGGATGGCCTGGTGCATGAACACATTCGGCATGTCGAACTCCTGGAGTATGAGGAGGGAAAAAAAGCCATTGTATTTTCTTTTCAGCATCTAAACATGGCAGGTTTGATTGGTCAATACCTACTCACATTAATCCAAATCACTGTAAACAAATAAATGCAACTGTTGACAACTCGTTCTTCCTTGCAGAAAGTAAAGAGATTTGGGAGCAGAACTTTTCGTTTGGTTTCCTCAGTCTACCACCAGTCAGATCACTCATATTGATCCTCTCACCTCTTCCTCATCCTGTTCTCCTGCTTCCAGGTCCCCTTGTATACTATTGATGGAATTACTGTCTACTATTAACGGCCTCTGGTCTTCCTAAGACAGACAATCATGCCAAAAGACACATATTTGAAATGGTCAAGTGAGGTGTTTCAGACATGTTAAATTGCTAGGAATGTATTTGCTCAATACCAGCACTTACTGCTCTGTGTTGCTTTTTTTTGTGCGTGCAGTAAAGATGGATTGGTTTTCCCAATAACAAAACTGGAACTGAAATCAGCGCCAAGATCACAAGAACCTTCTGGACTATCGGCTAGAGAAGAAAATAAAAGAGAAAATGACAAAAGAGTTGGACATGCATGTACAGTAATCTGTCGATTTGCATCTTACAGTAACGTTCAATTGTACTTGCGTCCCATAATAGCCTTAAAAAAAAAATTGAGACTTGTCTGATGTAAACATAGTGCATATTAGCAGACATATTTTACCACGTATGTGACATGTAGCAAGAACCAAAATAAACCCACTGCACAGCCACTATACACGTGTGTGACATTGTATCTTATGTTGTACAGTATATTTGATCTCTCCCCTATAATAATTGATTAATGTCCAGACTGACTTAAGTCCTCTCTTCCGGGACTAAATCTTATAAACGCCCCCAATCAGCCTCAGGTCAATATACTGCAATGGTAGCGGGAAAAACCAGCACCTTTTGAGAATACGTATGCTCTCACCTGTCCCTGGTATAGGTCAGGATTATCCTTGTTGCCAGAAAAAAGGAACATGTCTATGAAGTGGATAAGGATGCTAGGGGCTCGATTGGAGTCCATTGGCCCGTAGGTGATCCACTTAAAGACCACCATGAAGACGAGGTACCCGAACAAGCAGAGCATGAAGGTGAGCTCCGGGATGAGAACCAAGAACATGCTGCTTATCTTCCCAAAGTGCCTGTCAGACAGACAGAGAGAGACAGACATACCCATTAGATCTTAGGCAAAAATAAACACAGGAACTAAAAATCTGATATGGAAACTAGACTGCCTAACTTGTAGTTGAAGAAGGACAGGCAAACTCCAAAGGTCATGTGGATGACTCCGATGATCACTGACATCTTCATCTTGTAGGAGTTGAGGAACGTCAGGTGATTATTGGCCATCCCCCAGATCTAGAAGACCATGTTTCATATTTTCATTCATATTTCATGTTTTTTTTTTAAAGAAAAATTAAAAAAGGACATTTGCATACCGGGTCAATGCCAAAAGGATAAGGACCCTTGAAGACTCCTGTGACGTTAGGATCCAGCGTGAGATACTGGTTCTGTTGCAGTGTTTTCTTACTATAAGAGAGAGCAGTATGCGGTTCACAAGCTAATCAATCCAGGTACCAGAATGTCAACATCCATTTCAGTGGCATTTTGAATCCATTTAAATCAGCAGGTTATAGCCTTGTAGATTGTGCATTTCAGATTCAGTGATTTACAAGGTCAATCACAGATGCGACTTGGAGCCACTCTATGCTTGTACACTTAAATTTACACACTTTCGTAAATTCAACACAACTGCCTCATTTTTATATTAATGCATTTTACTGTTTGCATATAAATGCATATTAACATATTACAAAGTTAGTAGTATTCTCTTAGTTCCTTTTCCTAAATCTTCATCATCATCATCATCATCATCATCATCAAACCAGTTATCCTGGACAGGGACATGGGGTCAATCCTTAAACAAGCAGTATTTTGTAACATGGTGTATGGTACCATCACATTGCAGGGTAATAAAGCATATTGGCTCCAAAGCATCAGAACTGTACTTTGATGATTGTGCCTCAGGGTTGTCAACTTTTATCAGCTGACTGGCGTGAGATTTTCAATTCGAGACAAGTTTGCACACTCATTTACATGTATGCAAGAGTTTTATTAGCTTGTGAATAGCATGTCGGGTTTGCAAACTACCCCAATGCTTCTGATGGAGCTAATTTACTTACACAAAAATGTTCTGAGGGCAGAACGAAAAACGATTGGCTCAGAGAGATAACCAATCAGGTGGTAGAGGTGGTGGGTCCAATCAACTAGAAGTGAGACCCACCTCTATGTCTTGGTCCTGACTCTTCTAGTTGCTTGGACCCATCTCTACAATCTGATTGTGTAAATAATTTTTTGCGTAAATAAAAACTCCAGTGAGAAGGATTTCTTGCTTGAGCATGAGAGTCAGAAAGCATGAGTGTCACGCCAGATGTGTGGAAGTTGGCAACCCTGGTGTCTGGGATCTGTCTGATTAACATATCTGCTACTCCACGCACTGACTTTCTCTTTAGAGAAAAGCTAAATGAATGTGTGTCGTGAGATTGAAAGTGATCATCAGGGATGACTGGCGGATGGACGTGAGGTAGCAGCACCTCCAGTTATAGTGCTGCATCATGGGCTGGATGTGCCAGCCGGACGCGAAGGGGCTGAGGGCTCGACTGAAGCACTCGTTGTAGATGGCGCCGGTGTAGATGGAGAAGAGACCCATCAGAAGGATCATGTACCTCCCCCCAAACATCATCCTCCAGATCTGAATACGAGGAGAGTAAGACAGTTAGAGGGGAAAGGTTACGGGGAGTAAACAACGTCAGAAATGAAAAGAATCATCTCCAAGGTCTCCCTTCTGCAAGCTCAAAAGAACAGGAAAGACCTCATTGGTGTTGTTCCTCAGCTTCGGGTCCTTTTCTTCCAGAACCATCCAGAGTGCGGCGAGCGCCATCAGCAACCCGTGACCCACGTCCCCAAACATGACCGCGAAAAGGAAGGGGAATGTGATGATGGTGTACACCGCTGGAAAGGGGGGGGGGGGGGGGGGGGCCACAAAACAAAACCGTCATCCCGTTAACTCGCTCACTCATTCGGTCAAACGTCAACCGCTTAGCACGTGGCACAACAACATGGAGGTCAACACATGGCACCCAGCCAAACACTGTCTGGCAGTTTTGTTTATATTGTTCGTTATTTGGATGTTGGCTTATGTACACAAACGAAAAGTGCAGGCAGTGCTTATTTCTGTTTGTTTGGTACTGCACCATCGCTTAAAAATGGCAAGAGGAAAAGCAAAAGCTGTGGTGGTAGCACACCCTTCAGTACGTAACCCTGTCATAAGTCGATAAGTAGCTTTATTCATCCGCCCTGACGCATACACTGACAATCGGGTAATGAGCTAGTAGAAGGAGAGTGAACTGGAATCCAGCAACAAAACACCGTCACATACAGTGAGTGAGTTTCAAGTTTAAATACCTGGGTTGACCTCCCTGTACATGGCCACCCCGTAAGCGTCGACGATGTTCTGGAACCCAGCGGTGAAGGAATTGGTGGTGAAGAGCGTCGGGGGGGAGGTGGAGGCCGGCAGCCGGTTGTAGAAGGAATCGACACCACTACCACTCTTCCTCTGGGGGG
>JAODLC010000015.1:2052937-2076428 GCA_026781145.1 Hippopotamyrus pictus
GCAAGTGAGCCATGTGACCTTCAGTATATGAGTGCTTAGAGAGCCATCCTTTCACTTCCTCCACCTTCCCACAATACCCTTTGCGGCATGCTCTGTAGGCCTGAATGTTTTGTAAGAGTGGACAGATATTCTCAACTGTTCTATACCTCCCCCCTTACCATATCCCTCTATCCTTTACTTCCTCGTTCTCACCCCATCTTCCTCCACTCCTTGACCATCTCACCGCATGCACCCCCCCCCCCTTCCAAACCCATGACCTCACCCTCCCCGCTTGCTCTTCTCACCGTGCCTTCCCTGAGGGCGCTCTGCAGGGCCGGCAGCTGGCTGACGGGGCACCAGGCCTCGGCGATCAGACACTTGTCGGTGACAGACGGGCTGCACAGGTTCAGTACCATCTGAACCGCTTTGCATTTCTGGACCTGGACCTTCCACTGTGGCAGGACCCCCACGGCACGCGCCAGCAGCTGCTGAAGGTACTGCTCTGTCTGGGAGAGCACCTGCGTGGAGTGTGGGTGGAAGATCCTCAGTGCTGGCTGGAATGCCAGCCCGATTACAAAGACATTCTTTCTTGGCCCATTCAATGGCTTAAAAAAACAAATACTATTTTGCAAAATCCAGGCAGCATTGGCATAGTTTCAGAAAAAAAGCCTGGATGATAAACTAAGCTAAGCCCAAACCAGGTATACAATCTGGATATAAAATCCAACATACTTTGCTTATATTTGATAATTATCTCTTAAGCAACCCTGATCTCCCATCTCATACCGCTTTAATGTCATGAATCCGATCTTCCAGCCTACGGAGGGCATCTTCCCTCTCAGTCATACTTTCTGGGTACACAAAGGTTTGGGTGTGGAAGCTGCATTTCGGACAAAATAAGGAAATTATATGAAACACTAACACAAAACACTAGATTACAACAGACAAAAAACACCAGGTGGTTCATATACACAGGACTTCCGCCTATAACTCTCCATTCCACAGTTCCACAGTGCAACTGTCACAATGGTGGTGGCATCATGATTTTTGCCTAGTCAGAACACACCAATCCATTGCAAGCTTACCAATCACAGATTTTCTTAACTTTCTGACCAATCTGATCTCCCCAATAAGAGATGAGGAAAACTGTCCACTGCACCATCTCCCCCTGTGATTGGGGAAAAAAAAAATAACCAGCAATAATTGAAAATGAAAATAATTTATTATTGTAAAATCTCAGCACTAAAATAAAGACACAAATGCTGTCTTCTTACTGAATCAGGCATCTCCAGTTTCTCATTCATCTCCTGGAACTCCACGATGATGTAACCACGGCAAGCCCGCCACAGCAACCGCTCGAAGGCTGGGACTTTCCACGGATGGACGACACCAGCTACAAAACTGAAAAAACCAAGGAGGCTTAAGAAGGGCCGCCGAAAGAGACAGGAAAGAAACAAAGACTACATTTCCCACAATGCCCCAGGCAGCATTATACTTGAAATGCATTATGGGAATATTTTAAAGACTAAATCAACACGATCCCTACATACACTGTCAAATTAGCAGATATATTAATGGAAACTGAAGAATAACAAAGTATCATAGCAGACAGTTTATGGAGTGACAAAATCAGTCTGACTTACCTCAGTCGAATATCCTGTCTATGGTCCAAAATGCCAGATGACTCTAGGGTGGGCGGTGGAGCCTTAAAAACAAACACAGCAAGTTGCCCAATGTAGAAAAATAAAAGTCATTATTAAACATGCTTTTCACAGTAGCAGCCAGTCCAAGGTAAGCCTAACAGACACTAATTTGACCACATGGCACATCAGTTGAGGTGGTTTGGGCATCTATCAAGGATGGCTTCTGGACGGCTCCCTGGGGTTTCGGGCCATGGGGCAGACCCAGGACACTCTGGAGGGATTATATCTCTCGGCTGGCCTGGGAACAGTTTGTTATGCCCTCAGCGGAGCTGGAGGAGCTGGCTGGTGAGAAGGAGGTCTGGGCATCCCTGCTTAGACTGCGGCCCCCGCAACCCGACACCAGATGAGCGGCAGAAAATGGATGGATGGATGGATGGATAAATGGATGGATGGATGGATGGATAAATGGATGGATGGATGGATGGATGGATGGATGGATGGATGGATGGATGGATGGATGGCACAACAAAGGTTCCACCATCGAGGCAGTATCTCAGCTCCGATTTACATCAGCTAGGTCAGCATTTCTCAAACCAGTCCTCAGGACCCCCAAACGGTCCACATTTTTGCTCCGTCCCAATCCCCTGGGAGCTGGGAGGGAGCAAAAACGTGGACCGTCTGGGGCTACCCAAGGGCTGGTTTGAGAAACCCTGAGCAGGATTATCGGAAACTGGTAGCGGCAGTCACACTGTGATATCCACTTTAACGTAAAGGTAAAAAGCGTTACTACGAATAGGAATGCTTAGAATACATTGAATCACTCAAATGCAGTGTACTGTGCCATTTACTGTATCTAAATTAACAAAACACAAGTATTTGGAATCACAAATAGGATGAAAAAGCTCATTTTTTTTACCAAGCGCTCACCAAGACTACCCCTAACGTTACGGCTTGCTAACGTAGTCGAGTAAGATTCTTAAACAAGTTTTGACATGTTCCTCCTCATCAAAACCAAAATCTTACTTAGCTTCAGTTTCCGTAAACCACTCAGTCAAGGGAAACAACACTGGAATTAAAAGTGCAAGAACTTTCCACAGCATCACAAATGCTACAAATGATTAACATTGCTCCCTAACCTGACTAACAGGAGATAATGACTTGGACGGCTATTTCCATGTTATTACTTCCCATTCTATATTAATACTATGGTATATCTGGGCTCTAGCAATGTGGGTATTGTTACTGGCCTTGTAAGACTCTACTGAAAGCCAGACACACCAAGTAAAGCTGAGTAGATGCTGACCTGCATGGCAGTGAGGGAGTGTGTCTGTGTCAGAACTCCCCGGTACTGGCAGAGTTGGGTCAGCTGGGCCTGGAGACTGTCTCGGTTGCGGGACACCTAACACGCAGCAGCACAAGGAGAAACACTGAACCACCATTCGACTCAGAGGGTGACCTCCGACCCTATTTCCGGAACTCTCAGCGCTCTTTCCCAACCTCTCTTAACTCTCTAGACAGTCTCTCACTCTCCTCCTCTATGGTCAGCAGTTCTTTGGGTTGGGGGGCCGAGGGAACAGGACAGGGTGGTGAGAGGCGTCCCCCCAGGTGAGGCGAGAGCGACCGGTGGATTTCCTGCTCCAGGAAAGCTGCAGGAAGCAGCATAATATGTAGCCAAGAGAGTAAAACGATAAGATACAGCAAAGGCTACATACACAGCTACAACGAGATGCATTGTCGATTTTACGAATGTATATGGAGAATCCCAGGAACTCACAAAATGTTTTCTCCAGCTCCTCGCATCGTCTCACCTCACCGACAAACTTCCTCTGAAAAGCGTTGACGTTTGGGTTCAGCTGTGACGAAAAGAATGGGAGACACCAGAGAAGAATTAACATCAAATCAAAACAGGGCTGCGAACCTGGTGCGATGAACACATTTATTCTGGGCAAGTAAATCTCTGAACTTACGTCTCTGAATTCGACCAGCCCCATCTCTCCCAGCTCACTGACGCAGTCGTAAGCCGACCCCGACTGAAGGAAAAGTTGCACTAGACAAACTTCTTCGCTCCGAAACAGGGCTCCCATTGCAGCCTGAAGAAGGGGGAAATAAACTGAGGTAAGTTCATCGGTAAGGGGGAATTAAAAGAAACTAGCATGTGATTCTCTCTCATTCTTCCCCAAAGCTATTTTTACACAGGGGAAAATTTGAGAACAGCAAACAGCAATCAGATCAAAGGCAGGAGTCACTCCCAGAAGGTGACTCAATGAGTCAGCTGACAGATTACGGTGCCAAACATCCAGCTACACTCCTTCACATCCTATAGGTAGAAACCTGGCCAAGAGTATAATCTGAAATTAAACGAATGCGTTATGTAAAATGTTTTTCATTATCTCCATTGACCGTAAACCGTTAACAGAATCCAAAATCATGTCAGTTACAGAAAACATCAAGGTATACACGCGATCCAGACGCCAGCCCCTAACGTGATTGAATTTACAGAAACCTACGCCTCCTGTCAGTTCAAGGATTTACCACACTCCCGATTTTCGTGAATTGCAACAAGTTACGCATTTGGAACATTTGTAACATTACAAATGTGCCATTACAATCTGCAGTCCCTGTCTTTACTAAGCCCTACCATTAGCATTGCCTAATTGTAAACATGTGCCAATAAGTCAGCGGTTTCGTGCTTCTGGCAGAGATAAGCAAAAACAGCTACCCGACTGTCCTATACAAAGAAAAGTCACTGATTTAGTTTACGTCGTTATCTGCGCATTGTTAATTATACGTGTGGATGGACGACGACGTTGGAGTTATCGTTCACCTTTCAAAATAAAGGCTTGTTTTCTGGTGACTTGCGAAAAATAGGACTACCCGATACCACAACAACTGGGACGAAAACATAAAGACCATTTATTACCTATTATAAGGAGCGACCTGGAAAAGATTCCGAAACAAGCCAACGAGCTTACAAAATGCATCAGACTACATAACGTTAATTTGTGACGATTTAATAACTGAAAATATAATAGAATGGTCTTGCAGTTATACTTATCCGAGATTAAAATATATCGCAGGATTTTTAACTGAACACAAAACGAAACTTACGACCACGTCGCAGTTTATCAGACAAACACGTTTCCAAACAGCGTGGTGACTTAGCTCATGTCACTACAGCATTTTTACGAGGTTCGGCTTACCCTCCTTATTGTCGATTCTTTAAAAAAATGCAGGGTGCCCTTCTGGCAACCAACAGCCTGGACTGATGCACAACGGCTTGGAACAGCCGAAAGCAGAACCGACGCCGATAAGGAACCGCGAGCATCGCACTTCCCGTTTCACCAAGCAGTCATGTGACCCCGGTGGGTCACGTGACCTCGGCGGCGGCCGGTCCGGGGTACGAAGAGACCTAACCCCCCATCCCATCGCAGGTACTCACCACGGCCTTTCTATCGATGCATTTTAATTGCACGTTAGCGCCCGCTTACGGTTTCTGAATTATCCCCAACACCCCATATTAGCACTCAAAGGCATACGGGTAAGATTCATGTCTTTATTCAGAACCAAGATTTAAAATGCCATTGGTTTAGAGATGTTGCCACGATTTTAAACAAAATAGATTCCATCAGACAAGTGATACAGCATACGCTATCATTTCAGAAAGAGAAAGACAAAACAGAAGGTATATCAAGCAAAATATGGTTCACGGGAATACCATGCCTACAACTAAAGGGTTTTGGGTCACGCGATTACCTTGGCTTTAAAAACAACAGAAAAATAAAGAGGGAGACCAGCAAATGCAGATAAAACATAAGTAAACAAAATAGTGGATCCCCCCTTGCTGGCATCAACACATAGTCAGAGGGGAAAAATAATCTAAGATCCGTGTTATGCCAAATTAGAGAACTGCAAACGTGATACGACCCACTTGCATGAAATTCCAAAGCACTATGGCAGCGTTTCCCAGTCCGTTCCTTGGGGACCCACAGACAGTCCAGTCCACGTTTTTGCTCCCTCCCAGCTCCCGGTAAAAATGTGGACCGGATTGGGAAGCACTGCACTACGAGCTAATCTGAAAGAGGGCTCAGTTTGCAGCAGAACGATATCTGCCAGCACACCTCATACGCACTATTACTCTACTGTAGAACCAACCCCAGCCCACCCCACCCCACCCCACAATTTAAAATGCCACTCCTGTCCTCCCCATCCAATCTTCAGTTTTACAGGCTGTAGAACTTCAGGCTCCTGTCCATCCCAGCAGAAGTGAGGAACTGAGCGTGTTCCCCAAAGGCCACGCCCGTCACCAGGCCTGAATGCTCTGGAATTGAAAATGAAGTGCACACAAAGGTCAAAGGTCAGAACCATGGCGGAAGCGGTACGCCGGTTTTGTGCAGCGCTGAACTTTAACTTTCAAGGGCCGCGACATTTCAGGCTAACTCACCGGTGAAGTTGAGGACCTCGGACCACTGTTTGCAGATGTACACGCGTATGTCGGAGCCTCCCACTGCCAGGTACGTGCCACTCTGGTCGAAGACCAGCGACTTCACCTGAGCAGGATTTAAGATGATAGGACTTTATTGATCCCACAGTGGGGAAATTTGTGCGTTATCACAGCTCCAGACAGATAGCAAGAAAGAGTTACAAGAGTAGAGAATAAAAATGGTTTAAAAAAAGGATTCCACAAGTGTCATGTAAATTTTCCACTGCAGTTCACCTTGAAAATTAGAGGTTTGTAACAAAGACTGTTTAACGCTCTGGGGTCGAGGGGTAGGGAACATACTTTCACTGACTGGGACATGGTCACACATTTCACTCAATATCCTAAACTTAGTTCATGGCAAAGTAATTTCTTATACATTTGTTTTGCCATTAAATTCATCTCAAATCAGTGTACTTTGTAAATACGTCAGATTTATGTGAAGTTCGTAATTTGACGACAAAGTATAGACATTGCAAAATGCAGTTTGGAACACTTACACAAACATCATAAAATCATGCGGCTATTTAGAATGTGAATAGCGATCTTCGGGTGACAGCTGTACTACACGCCCCCGATGCAAGTAGAACAAAATAAGGTGACATGGTTTACTTTTTTGCCGATTTAACCTAATTTTAAAAACGAATACTTCCGACAATGAACGTTTTGAAAAGACGACAGATTACGGATTTAGTCAGCATTTTTTCCATGTTTTTACAATAAGACTTCAGTGAGTTATGAACTGAAATACATGAGAAAGATACTCGGCATCGCCGACGATACCATCGACCCCAGAGGCTTAACCTAACCCTAACCTAACCTTCAACCTAACTTCAAATCAGCATTAGATTTGACTTAAATCTGATTGTAACCAGAATTAGGTATTTTGATTCTTTTGTTGTTTTCAAAGACCTCATCTATACAGCCTGCCTTTGGACGACAGACTGCATAACTAGACTTCAGTGTAGGAACCTTGCTGAAGTACCTTCACCTTTCAATAAAAGTTTTACTTCTACTCAAAACATAAGTGGGTTTTCAGATGTCTGGAAAAAGCACCGTTAATTCACCTCATAATTGCTGTCAAGGGTAATGGTCTTGAAGTTCTTCAGTTTCCTCAAGTCCCACAGTTTGAGAGAGCTGTCCTGAGCACCTGTGAAATGCAAGAATGTGTTTTGTGTGACGTGCAAGCCACAGTCCAGGCACCTGCTGACACACGCAAAGGTTAGTCACTCACCTGTGGCCAGGTAGTAGCCGTTTTCGGAGAAGGCCACAGCCGTGACCGGCCCAGAGTGTCCGGGGAAGTTGGCCACGTTGGTGCGTTCCTTGAGATCCCAAATCTTGATCTGGGAGTCAGCGGTGCCGGTTCCGAAGATGAGCCCATCGGGGTGGAACTGGGCACAGGTCAGAGCTGGGGACGGGATGCCGCACAGGGTGAGGGGAGAGCAATTTAATACGCCCACATTCTTTCCTCCAATTCTGAAGCGGGGGGGGTTGGGGGAGCTTACCACAGCCTGCAGTCTCATCAGTAACCTTGGTGAGGACCCGACCCGTCTGGATATCGGAGAAAGCCCAATACTGAAACAGGATAGCAGGAAATAAATCAGAAAGGTCAACTGAGGTGCGGCAGAGGTACACCGGAAATCCGAGCCCAAAGAGACGAATGTGCAGACAGGCTCGGAGAGACAGGCGCTGGTAGGCGTCTCATGCTGGAGATCATACCTGATCCTCAGATGAGCTGAGCAGGTAATCTCCGGTGGCATGCAGAGAGAGTCCAGTCACTCCCGCCTCATGAGCCTTAATAACCTGGACGCAGTTGCCGCTGGATACGGACCACACGCGGATAGTGCTGTCCGGGGAGGCGGAGAACACCACCGACTATGGGAGAGAGGGCGGCACTGCGGGTTAGCTGGGAGCAGACAGCCTGCGGACTGACGGCGGGCCGGCCTGTCATCTCTACCTGAGAGGGGTGATAGATGACAGAGGTGACCTTCTTCGTGTGGCCCTTCAGAGTAGCCACGATCTGCTCCTCTCGTTTATCGAACACCACCACATTCTTATCCGCACCGCCTGCACACAGAGAGAGAGAGAGAGAGAGAGAGAGAATGCGTTTAAAGCAAGGGACATTGCAGGGGACACCCTCACACAATGAGGCACAGTGTTGCCTTAGCAACAGGAGGCGGCGATAAAGGGCCATACCAGTGAGCACCTTGTTGGTATCTGAGGAGCACAAATCCAGAGCAAGGATTCCAGGTACACTGGCACTGTGCAGACCCTTAAAGCATAAAATCAAAGTCACGTGACAGGAGTGACACACACATACAGCACGAGGGCGGATGTGTAGACAGGGGGCGCCGCAGAGCCAATACTCACAGCATGGGATGCCACTTGACGGTATTTGGAGAGATCCTCAACCCTGACCAGCTCTTCGGGGACCGTTTTTCCTCTCTGACAAAAATATTAGTGAGCGAAACTAGCAGCTGTGGGGAGGCGAACGAAAGAGGAACACCACCTTTCGAACCCCAAATAACCCCCCAGCGTGTTAAACATTCAGTCAGCAAACTAACAAAGCAATAACTTACCTTCTTCCTTTCGGTTGTAAGCACAGTAGCTTTGTCTTGCAGCTAGAAAATAGGAGAATGAAACTGTAAATCAGACAATGTGTTCACCAGACTATCACAAAGGGACTGTCCTCTCCTGAATGCAAACTCCTTTAGGATTTAACAACAAAAGCACCCATTAAGATGCAAAAATGTTATATTCAAATCAGACCTAAAAACATTTTCTGATACATCTTATTACATGCATGAAAACTGACACGACACCCAATAAGAGCACCGTCTTAGAACAAAGTCATCCAGTATCAGTGAGTTGCGGATGCACGCATGCGAAGGGAGGCTGATTCACGGAAAGCCAGCCTTATTAATGCATTCGGATTACCGTGCGTCGAAAGGAGGCGCATTAATCAGCCTCTCCTTGGCAACCTGTGCTATGGGCTCAGCGGGACGAGAACCAGCACACAGAATGGCCCAGAAGGCCCGGCGTTCCCAACCCCTGGTGTAACTGGGGACTGAACGGTGAGGACTTACCTGTACCCCCCCATGTGTATTTCTGCATTATACACACACACACACCCCCCCAAATATCACACTGCGACTTGTAAAAACTTGGCGGTGGCACGAAACACACCGAAGCCAAGACGGATATTTAACTTAATATATCTGCCAATTTTTAGGAATGCCACTGTCCTTTGGCAGGAAAGTCCACCTGGAAGGCAGCTTGGCTGTGTATCTCTCAGGACTGCGCTACAGATTCTTACCTTCTGTACGATTTCTGGGGTCATTCCGACCTGTTCAGTAACTTCCATTGGCTCTCCACCTGCACCCTAAGTTTGAGAGAAGATGCAACATATAATTTCTGACTGGGGTGGGGGGGGAGGCTCTTACTCAGCAGTGAAGGCGATGGGTTTTAAAAAAAAAAAAAAAAGCTGGATTGGGCAGCTCAGCTGAGACTCACCACAGCTGCCAATTGAGAGGCCGGAACAGCCTGGGGGACGACCAATCCGGCTTGAGGCTTCAGCGTCGCCAAGGCTGCGGGAGGTCACATGTTACTACAGATCGAATAAAAGGGCACGACCGGGCCGGTTCCAGGACAGAGGGAGGGGGCAGGTGGGGACGCCCTGGACAGGCCCCTGCGCTCACCTTCACGGGCAGCAGTGACCTCCTTGGTGAGACGGGCGATCACCCGGCAGGCGGCGTCGTGCTGGTAGAGGGCGTGGGAGAGTTCCTGTCGGGTCGTCTGCAGCTGCTGCCGGAGAGTGAAGCTGTGCAGCATCACGGCGTCCTGAAAGAAAGGCCGCACGGGGCGGCCGTCGACATCACAAACAGCTTCCGTGCGGATCGACGCTCGACAGTCCCGGTGGGGCTTCCCCAACCCATTCAGCACAAAAAAAAAAGAAAAAAGAAAAGGGCCGACAGCCTCTGCCCTGGTTACGATGGGCTTAGATTCCGGCAAACCTATCAGAAGGCAAAAATGCTTAAACACCACAGCCTAGCCTATGCCCTGCCTTAAATGCTTAGAACACTTACATTAGCCTGTAGTTGGGCAAAATCATTAACACAAAGCCTGTTTTATTATCAAGTCTTGAATCTCATGTAATTTATTGAATAATATACTGAAAGCTAAAATCATTTACCGGTCGTAAAGTCGAAACATCATAACACGGACCATCGTAACCCAGGGAGAGTCTGTATATAAAAGGCACTACACACTTCCCTCCGTCATTCAGGAAATTATATTGATCTGATCTACTGAGGGGCAGGCTACTCCGAGTTATCGATGTAAAAAAAAAAATCCAACTTTCATTCAGTGAAAGAGTGATATTTAAACACTTGTCAAACCAGAAACAGAAAAAAATGCCACATGGGGAAATGTAGTTACAGTTTTTAGCCTTAGCACATTTACAGATACACTGTATTATAGGGCCCTCTACACTGTCATGTAGATACGGCTGAGCTTATGAAGAAAACGGCTTGAGCCACTGACCCACTCGTCCTGCAGCGCCTTGAGGATAGCGGGAATGCTGGTAGCAGATGGAGCCTTGGGTCGGATGGGATGAGATACTGAGAAGGGAACAGGGTTCGGCGCGTTATGCATAAGACAATGCACAATCCGTGCGCCCTGGTTATAGACACACATGTATGTAACACGCCTGATAAAACAGACTACAGCTGCTGGGTAGCGCTGCGATCTCACCCTTGATGTCGATGAGCTGCTCTTCGGAAAGCGGCTGGCCCGTTATAGGGTCGGCCCCGTTTTCGGCGATGTATTTCTCGATGAGCCGCCGCTCGAACACCTGGTTCGACACGGGGGACACGCAGGGGTGCTCCGGCACCTCATTGGAGACTGTGGGGGAGGCAGGCGTTGAAACGTGGGCCTTGACCCTGCGCTACTCAGAAGTAAAGCTGTTTCTTATGTTACTTCGAAAACTAAAACATGGCCAGGAAAGTAATGTCATTTAAAACACACTAGAGAATAAATCCAAACGCCAGGATACAGCACAGAAAGCAAAACTGCACGTTCAACTTACTTGCACAAACCAGAGACATCCTGCGCGAAAAGCCGCCGCTCGTCCACCAGCGAGCGAAAAACACAAGTTATGAAAGGGCTTCAAAAAGACCTGGCCGGCTGAAACACTCCGCTCCACACCCTGTCTGTCCTACTTAGGGTACAGCGTGACTTAATTAATTTTTTTGCCGGTTTTATTCAGATTTGGTTTTATGCCTTTCAACTGCGTGCATGCAAACGCGGCCACACGGTCTGTCTCGAGCTTGTTGCCGCCGCTGAGATTCCGTTGCATGCCGGGATAGCATAGGTCCTCCAAACGCACCCCCTTCCTTTCAATTCGGTTTTATAAAACCGGGAACGTTTCTTGCGGGCTTCTGGTGGTCAATAGGAGCAACTCGGTGTGTTTGTGTATATTTAGCGGCAATCACTTGAAACAAAATTATTTCGATCCTCCACACATTTATTTCACTTTACGACAGGACACCAACACGCTTTACGTTAGAACCTCGAGGAAGCATCAAATTGTCGTCCACCATATAAAAATTTTCGAGACTGTAATAGAGATGTTACTGCTTGATGAAATTAACAACAGATGAAATGAAAAGAGTTGTAAAATATAATTCTGCTGGCTACATTTATAGAATTTCTTCCCTACCCACAGGAGTATAGCTTATCTATAAGAAATGGTTTGCCTGTCCATTTCCCCATTATCTTAACGTATTTAAGTATACAACAAAAATTCTTATAGTACACAGTACACATAGTATACATTATCTTCAATTTTTTACAAGATAAATTATCTATTACTATGCACATAAATGGCACTCATAATAATAGCTGTTGTGTAACCATATTACTGATATTACACTATGCAGCAATCCCAAAGATAGAGAGGTAGCAGAAAGACTCCTTCGGTGGTTTAAAATCCTGAGATTGTCAGCAACCTCTGCGGTGTAGAGAAAAAAGTAATGAAAACTAATATAACAAAGAATGCAAGAATGTCCCAGTTACTGAAATATCTCATTATTCCATTTGGTAGTGCTAATAATAATTGTGCACAAGGTGTAGCCCAAAGAGTTGAACTTCCATATTACAATTTGTGACAGATTACACTTAAATCATAGAATATTGGACAGTGATGCAATACTATTCCCCCCAAACATCCCCACAACATGTAGAGGCAGTGTGAAGCTTGGTGAATTAGGGATTTGTGTGTTTGTCCAGAAGGTGGTGGGGTTGAATCCCATGACCAGTGGGGTAATCACATCACCTCTGGGTCCTTCAGCAAGGCCTTCAACTCCAATTGCCCCAGGGGTGCAGGCTGTTGTCCTATCTCAGACTCTTCTCACTTGTAAATCATTTTGGACAAGGGCATCAACTAAAATAAATGTCGGCCTAACAGTGCAGATTGAACCCAATCAAAATCCCAAGACTTCCACGTCCTGGCTTTCTTGTCCTCTATGAGAAGCTCAGCTTGTCAGAGGTGTACACACTGCAGTCAGATGTATTAGTGCTGAGTGGCAGTAGAGAAAGATACTCCTTTCCATGGGTGGACTTTCCCGTTTTCTTAATCTGGAACTGGACGTAGGGCTCAGAGGAGCGTAAGCAGTCGGAGCTCAGTGGGAAAGTGATGGACGCCTTCCTCTCTCCCTCCATCCCCTGCGAAGAATTAACAGGGATTAATGCAGAAATGTGACGCGGTGCACATACGTGTTTGTGTTCAATATGTGTCAACCTACCCGAGTCTGCAAAATATTATTAGCAGGGTCTGTCTGTCCCCTGTCAACCAGTGCCTCTGTTTCAGTAGAAGGTGTGCATGCAGTTTTTGCTACTGGAGTGATGTCCTAAAAGCAGGGATACAGGAGAAATTAAAAAAATTAAAATTAAAAATTAAAAAAAATCGAAACCGCAAAAATGTCAAATGAAACTTACTGCCGTTGAAAAGACACAATTCCCAGAATTCTGTGCTCCGTCCCACAGGGGGTGACTGGGAAATTGGGGAGTGAAGGGGTAACTGTAGGTCTATAAAAAGCAGGATGAATTAAGTTACCAATAACAAACTGTCATGTGTGGTACCAGTACCTAAGAGAAGACCAGCCACATAGAGAGGTATAACTAAGACATGTCTCCTCACACAGGTCCAGCTAGAGGTCTCTGCCAGCAACATAAACACAAGAACACAAGCCTGGCCAAACTGCCACCTTACCTCACCGTACAGGTGAGCGTCGAAAGGGGTGACGCTGGCATTTCTTTGAGTGTTCCTGCTCGGCCTGCTCCATGACGGGTATTTTTTCTTAAGAAGAACAATAACAGCCATGAAGCCAAGTCCGCACAGCGGAGCAGCTACTGACTTAACGTTTGCTCTCCACTTCGGCTTTTCTGCAGGAGCATGGGAAGGAACAAAAAGCGAAAAACGGTGCTCTCAGTGCAGAGAAGTACAGCGCACAAACATATGTGAGGACGTGCATCTATACTCTAAGAAACACACGCTAGGGGGAACACATGGAGAATATGCAAACCTGTATGCATTCTAACACAATAACTTAAAATGTTAGCAAAACAAACAGCGTATACCGCATGCATCTGTTACCTGAATAATTTGTTACTTACTAACAACCTCCAGCCATGTGGAGGAGACGAGGTTGCCCTCCGTGTCTCGGACCTCATACACACCAGTGTTGTCCAGCCTCAGCTGCTCGATAACAATCTCATCGGATTCACCCACTCGGGCCGGCATCAACTGCCATCTGTACCGCTCCGCAGTGGCCACAACTTCGCCGCCTCGCACGAGCAGGACGGCAGGCCGGTCGGTGATGGAGACGTATGAAGGGGAGGAATAGGAGGGGATGAACGACAGATGGGTTTTGGAGTAAGGGAGGAAGAGTGGAAGGATCAAGGAGTCACCAGTGAAGTAGGTAAAGCTGAAGCCATGTTCTGCAAGGAAAAGGCAGGAAGAATAAAACGGTAAGAGAAGGCTTGAGTCGAATAGTATATGAGAGACAATACTATCATTTGTTCCCTCATTCACCTTCAACAATTAGATGCACTGTTGACAGAAGGTGCCTGTTCACATCTCTCAGCGTGTAATTTCCCTGGTCTGCTTGAGTCAGCCCTTCCAGAATCCAGTGTCCAGCCTTCACGCTGCCCCTGCTCTGCTGGCTTTTCCAGAGAACTGAGCTGTTCCACAAGGTTGTGGGTTGGGAAAGCGACTGGGAGGATTTGGGGGAAAATTCCATCAAAGCGCCGCCACTGGAGATGTGGATCTTTAGGTCGTCTCCATAGAAACGCCTGACGCTCTTGAGGCAGTCTGAGTTTTTTTAAAAAAAAAAGACTGTTTTGTACCATTTTTGTACCACACTTGTTGATTTTCGTAATAACAATTCTTCATGATGGCAAACAAATTCTGCACTCATCGGGGGGAGCAATGTTTTCACTTAGAAAAATGTAATCTGAAGTAACAAAACAAAATAGGATAATGTACATTCAGATTTGAATTTTGTTAGTACTTTATAGGACAGAACAACCTGGAAGACGTCAGTTTAAAAAAGTAGCATAATATATAGGAATGTCTTACCTACTACAGTGAGATAGATCTTCTTATAAACAAATCCCGAGGACATCTTCAATTTAAAGAGTCCTTGGTCTTTCCCTGTCACCTCTTTTACCTGCAAGATCTTTTCTCCTGTCCAGCCATACCTGGGATCCATCACCTGAACATACATAGGAACATATAAGCACAGAATCACATGAAAACTGAGGAACCAGTTAACCTGGAAACCAGTTAATCATGCAGACTAACAGCACATTAAAGGAGTTTGCATGTAACGGCGCACACCAGTATGTAAGCCTCACCTTGTTGTGGTCTAGTACCACTCTTGTTGGTCCGGGGGGAGAACTGGGAATAAACATGACCACTCTGACTCTAGACTTGATGGGAAGGTTAAAATCCTTCCCAGAGCAGACAACATGCTTTTCTTCATTCCACACTACAACACAAAGAAAGGGTTATTTTCATAATAATCATCATTATTGTTATTAGGAAAAACATACCTTTCTCAGTAATCAATGCAAAAATATTTGTCTATATATTTTAGAATTTACCTGCCAAAGAGAAATCTGGCAAAAAAAAAAAAAAAAAAAAAAACAAACAAACAAACAGAAATATTGCAGAATTAATGCAAAATCGTAAACATACATAAGTATTCATCACATCAGCTATTTAAACATCTTAGACGACTGAAAATGAAACTCACTCCAAGAGAAGACCCCCAGCAGGAAAACTAAGATCATCATCTGTGAAGGACACACGTACGTAGTATAGTTAAGGGTATATAATTTACGCCCCACACCAGACAACCGTATCACTGTGCAGAAGGTAATGACATCTAAGAAAGAATGCTTATTATAATACTGTACGGTAGGTCGTACTGCTGTCTCTGACCATAATTTATCTAGCATCCAAGTCGTATCAGTAACCGACACAGTGTTGCGCTAAAAGCGTTACAATTAAAATTGACTGTGAAAACACTTATACGAAGGCCATTTAAAGCCATAAAGCACGTTCTGTACTCATAAAGTCACTCGCTAACCCCCGAAATACATCAATATGGGAAAATGCAGCCCGGAATGAAATAAAACAACAGGTAAAGTGTCCGAATGGACACCATTAAAAATAACAGTTTGCCTTTAAACATATCATATGACTGATCCCCACATGATAAGTGTCTCATTATAAGTGTCCATGTTGCATATCATCAATGAATTTTACAAATCAACAATCACTGACGATTATCTGGTATTTCAAATATGCGACGTATATATTGCATTACTGTGCAACTGTGCAACACAGCAAGAAAACGCACTATGCTTTATGATAAACTGGAAGATGCATCGATGTATTTTGGATAGTACGCTGATAAATTGCCTCATCACAATAACCATATTACCTTCATTAGCAAGAACTCACCTGTATCTCAGGCTCAACTAATTATCGTACAGCATCTCCTCGATGTTACCGTAGAGACAGGATCCTCGTGCAGTGCTTTTATGACTAAAGCATATTTACGTGCATGGTTCTCATGCAGCACATACGCAAATCGCATGATTGGGGTTAAATTCGGTTAAAGTAGCGCATCATATCTCCAACGCGCGACTTTCCGCTGTGCGCCATCTACTGGGCGATCGCCGGAAATAACCTCCATTACGTCACCACGCGCTTTAAAGGTACTGTCGCAGAGAGCTGTATGTAAAACCAGGAGTAAGCCAGCACCCTGTAGCACGATGACCTCACACCTCCGGCGTTGCCAACGTGTTTGTGAAATTCACCCTGATTTTATATGACCTCCTTCCTACAATTCAAAACATGAGAGATAAATGAATTGGTCTCTTAATTGACGATAGCCTAAGACCGGAATTCCATTGGAAAACACCCCAGCTTTCTCCGTTCTTCATATGCCTGGCTCTCAGTGACTCTATACTGATTGAAGTGTTGGAAAATAACGGACAGGGTTCGGACAGTGGTTAGTACTGTTGCTTCCCACCTCTGGCACCAGGGTTCGAGTCTCAGCCGTGGCTCTGTGCGTGTGGAGTTTGCATGTTCTCCGTGTTGTGGTGAGGTTTCATCTGGGTACTCCAGCTTCCCCTCCCAGAAGACATGCTACGGTTAACTATCAAATCGGCCATAGGTGTGAAGGGTGTATGAGTGCACCTCATCCTGGGTTGTCCCCTGCCTTGTGCCCAAGGGCTCTGGACCCTGTTACCCTCAATAAGGTAAATGACTACAGAAAGATAATGGGTACTCCAAAAGATAGTACCATACACATCACTCAGCATGGTTCAAAAGCAACTTTTTTTCAGTTCACGGTGCACCCCAGGTATTGGAAAAATGCTACATATTGTGGCCCAACTTCTTTTTTACACGCCCTCCCCTCAGGGCCAAATATGGGGTAATACAAGAATGAAGAGGTACACTTTGTTCTACATGCAAAAGTGCACATTTATGTAATGGATGCCCTCTTACGGCAGGACACCGGGTATGCTTGTTCCATCCTATTTGATCGATTCTCACGGTTGAACGGATTACTCACATTTTCCTCTTTCATTTTGATGAAAGGGTTGGTACAGAAACATGCCTTCAAGAATCCCACCCTGAAAGAGCTTCTCTGTATTGAGGATGCGAATTAGGGGCGGGACAACGACACTGTGACCTCACACAGGAATAATCACCGGTTCAGCTCTTAAACTTACTGTCCCAAGCAGTGAGTAGTATGGTCTTAGTTTATAGTCAGCTGAATAAGAAGACAGTAATATGAAGTCATTTATCCATCACATACAATATCTTCCATTTGGTGACTTTTAATATTCCATTGTATTCCATGTCAATGAGCAAAAGACAAGTAACATCTTTAGCTTTAACAGATCTTAAGTAATTCAAATGAATTTCTAAACCCTGCACTTTAACCCCTTGCTTTGTGGAGGTTTATTTTTTCAGCTATAATTGTCCATACGTGTATTTTATCCGTTAACAATAATTTCCATATTATTTGCTCAAACTCAGAAACAACCAATCAGCACAAAACACACGCAACCCCTGTCATTTCTGCATGCATTCTACCTGACATCATAAAGAGTGAAAGACAACATTCCCAAACATGTAATAAAGACAGCTTTATTACAGATTGTCAAGCGCTCTGACTCAACTCCACCTCCAGACATACATCATTGCTTCAGATTGCGTTCGATCCTCTTCATCGATCCCTCCAAACCTTTCACACGTCTCTCCAGATTGCTGGATCTGTCTTGCTCAGACCCGACTCTCGCCAGACCCAGCAGGGCACAGGTGAACACCAAGGCCCCTAGACGCCAGGCAGTGGTGTTGGCGTTTGCGCTGGTGTCACTCACGATGACCATGAAGAGCCACAGGGCGATGCTCAGCTTCAGGAGCCAAAGAACCCGCCGCAGGATGCACAGAACAAAATGCAGAACCAGCGAGAGAACCCAGTAACCAATGACCGCCAGCAGAGCCCACTGAGCGACAAAGGCGACCCCTTCTGCAGTGAAATGCGGAAACGGCAGCTTGACTGCAAACAAGGAGAGAAAACGTCGATTACGGAGTGCTCCGATTCTGCGCGATCACTGCGTTTTTTCAAGTGCAGTTTAAGCAAGAAATGTCACGTCTTAAAAGCCACAAGGACCATGTGATTTCTTATGGGGCATCAGGCGTTTATTTTTGGGATCTCTGGGAAGAATGTTTGTTCTTAATTAAACTAACCGGTTTTTCTGGCTTCAAGCGGGGGATCGGAGAGGGCGGGGCCACCGCCGATCCAGTTATTTGCACGAGTTGTTTGTCGAGGCAGGGCTACATGAACGCCGCAGTGGCAGCGATATCTGCGTGCCGCAGCACGATCGCATACCAGCGCTGCGCTTCTCACCTGACACTCCAGTTGCACTCAGGATCTCGGTGACATAGACGGCGATCACGTTCAAGCCACTGGCTGCTCCCGTCGACAGAAATCCGACTGCCACTTTAAAGTACTAGGGAGGGGAGAGTGAGACCATCTCACATGCAAGCAGTTCTCTGTCCATACATGTGGTACTCAGTCATATGGGAGGGAGGGAGGACCTTAAATGCAGTGCATTAGGGTTTGCAAAATGAACCACTATTCACCTAAACAATACAGGTTTTTATCAAAGCACACTTGTATGAAAACAGCTGGGATCTCTCAGCCTGCTTCACAGCTGCAGGGAAGACCAACACCGCCAGCTGTCATTCATGCACCTGTTGTTGTACAGTGTCTGCATTGTTCAGACTACAACAGCTCAGCAGAGCTATACTTAAATACAAACAAATCATTTCAGGTTCTCACCTCCAATAAGGCCTCTAGTTTCTCCTGGTCAAACAAAGAGCGAAGGCACAATTTAGCATTCTGTGTGAGGAGGGGATGGGCAGGAGGGAGAGTAAAGCCACAGCAGACCAGGTAGAGGGTTAAGGAGACAAAAGACAAAAGGTAAGTTATAAGGCAGTTATAGGGCGGTGTGGAAGAGCACCGCGCCAAGCAGGAAAGGAAAAGCTGACGATTAGAAGTGTCAGAATCAAAGATGCCAGATTTCCAATTGTTTAACGTGTCGGGCAGGAAGGACAGGCGTTCCACATAGGAGGGTTAAGAGAATCGCACCTTGTGACAATGTTGTTGATACCGCCGCCCTTTCTCACCTCAGTAGTGGTGTCGATGACCCGCGAGCCAACAACGGACACCAGTAGCTGGTGTGCTTTCCCGCACGCTTCGTCCAGGACAAGCCGCAGTCCCGCCAGCAGCTCATTGGGGGTTTGGGAAGCCCCCACATCCGCGGTGCATGGGAGCACCACTCCGGAAAGCGTGATCACAGCTAAAGCCAGCAGACTGAGGCGTACTTTGCAAATCCCTCGTACAGCCATTTTAATATCAATAATGACAAAGTATTGGACGTACGCAAAACTAATTCAATCACTAAATGATTATATATTGCACATTCGGTTTCTTAGGGTATTTAATGCACAATCGGCTTATGTATTACTGCAAAAAAAAAAAAAAAAAAAAACTAAACAAGCAAAATAAACTGAATACCGATCACGTTGTTCAATTTATTATTAGTAACAAATGACAGCACGCCTCACTGAGTCGACATGCAGATAAGAATAAACTCCCAGCCTCCAGCAGTCGCTAATGTCTTGGAAACACAACACCAACAATAAAACAATTCTATAACGATGTTTGGCAAACACTGAATTGGTTAAATGCACTTTTGGATTATTCCACCCTTATATTTAATTACAATCTGGCAACGCCGCAGAACTGCATCTCAAGCCTTTTTACACCGTGACCAAGGACACGCGCGTTACTGTGTTACCATTAAATAGCTATATTTAGTATTGAACAAAGTTAAAAATAGAAACTGACCGAATAATACGGCTGTACTTTAAGTATATCGAGAAATCCGCATAAGAAAAAAGTCGCACACTGCTTCTCCGAGGAATTTTCCAAGTTTGACGTTTAAAACAAAAGAGGCGGCGGTAGTGCTGCAAACCCCGAGCTGATTGCAGGCGTTTAAATCTCTTTTAAGCCTGTTTTTGTAGTTGAAGGCGTTTTCAATCGGCAAAGGCAGCAGGGAGCTGCTATTGTTTGGTGGATATGAAATGACCTGAAGAAAGTTTTGTGCGCCCCTGGAGCGACGCACACGCCGCCTTCCCACTGACTCGCCGCGTTTAAATTTTCCAGCTCGGCGTCCGCCTGCATGCCACCCAAATGGGCCGTACCAAAAGGAGGGATCCTGGGATTTGTGGTTCCGCTCTAACCACTGCGCATCAAACCACGAGAAATTACTGTAACCCCCGCCCCAAAATACACAGCCGATACACAAACGCGTTTTATAGTCTTTTTTTATTAATTGCAAATAAGCAATTACAAATCTGAACCATAAGGAGAATAGAAACCAATACAACTACTTAAAGCAGCTTTCAAATGAAAATGAATAATTATAATCATGAAAAAAACAAAAACAAAAAGAGACAGGTAAACTCAGGTTGCCCAACTTTTGAGCTTAAGTCCTGTGTACCTTCTCTTCAAATCAGTTACTCAATATACTAGTTTCGTACTGATATAATTGCTTTTTGCTTCGGAGTTCATGAGCCCGTGCTTGCTGTTCAGGGCTCCCTCCCACAGCTCTCTCGAGGTTCCTGAAGAGGGCGCTCCGCTGGACTACGCCTGAGACAGGCTGTGCGCTTAACGTTTCGGCTAAATTTATACAACCTATTCTTCGACCCCCACAACCTCAGTGATGGGAAGTAGCTATTTGAAATTCTAGCACAATCACATACCTCGGTCTTACTGTCCATTTTTATCACATTTTTCTACCAGGGGGCGGAGTAGTTCCCTTCCTCACCCCCGTAAGCTCCGCCCACTGGGTGTCTATCCAATGTAGATGCGGTGGAAGTCGTTAGCCCCGAAAGCGGCGTTGCATTTTGGACACTTCCTCTGACGCGTGTCGTACCGCGTCTTCACACACTCGAAGCAGAAGACGTGGAAACACTTTGTCAGGACGGCGTCTTTCACACGCGAGTTGCAGCAGGGACAGGTGAGACGTGCCTACGAGGGGTGGCAGAGAGAGAGGGGGCGGAGTTACAGAGGCTCGTTGACCAGGCTTAGCAAACATCACGGGACACATCCTCTGACGGGGGGGGCAGGCACCTACTTTGTACTCATTAATCTCCTGATTGAGAATTTCGTCACAGTTTGAAATGTTCTCCGTAGGCTTCTTGGCCTTCTCGAGTTTCCTCCTCAACTTGGAAATGTCCTCCTGAAAATGATTATGGAAAATTATTAGTGTAGTTGAAAACCATCAATAGAGTGTAGGAATCGGTACATTAGAATGTACTAGATATTGTCTATTTATTAAAACTACCAGAGGTGAGCTGGTATGAAATTGTGAAAATGAAGTGAAGTGAAAATGACTGTCATTGTTGACACAGAGCACACAGTGGATAACAATGAAATGTGTCTTCTGCATTTAACCCATATGTGACATAGAAGTGGGCAGGTAATTCAGTACCCGGGGAGCAGTGCTTGGGGGCGGTACCCTGCTATTTGGGGATTCGAACCAGCAACCTTCCACTCACAAACACGCTTACCTTACCATTAGGCCACTACTGTTTAATATGTCACTTATCCCATCCAGGGTGTCCTCCACTCACTGTGACCCTGATTCTTATGCATGGATGGACGGACAGAGTTTAGACCGTTTCTAAATATCTCACGTTGCATTTCTGTGATCTTCCAAAGACTGTCTCTTTACTTATTTACATCACCAGGACCAATGACTGCTGGTGCAGTAAGTGAATCCGCTCACTGTTCATAGCCTAAACCTTCACGGACACTGGGGACACGTCACCGGTCTCGTCTCCTACTTGCCTGGGCTCGGCGGGAGTTAAAGGACTCCTTCTCGCGGGAAATGCTGTTCTCGATCACCTCCTCGCGGACCCCGCTGAGCCTTTGCTGAACGCTGTCCAGCTGAGCGCGGATCTCTTCCGAGAGCAGCGCCGACTCCTGGGCCTGGTAAGGTTGAGGGGGGGTAATACACACGTTACAGGGGGAGGGTCACAGTCAAACACACGAGTGAAGCAGGGCAACGTATCGTCTTGGAACATACATCAGCGTGACGTAGTTTCTGTAACATTAACATTCCCGAGTACAAATGATTTATTGACATATCACATTACAAAGCTTTTAGTCCGGCATTAATGTTAAGCAACGAATATTAGGCAGACACACCCCAAAGTTAGGGGGCGGAGTTTCACGGATCATATGGGTTTCCTCAATGTACAATACAGTGCAGTACTGTACACATGGTGAGGTTACCTGGCATTAACTGCCCGTAATATGAGTGCATGCATGTCTGTCCAGAGTGGAGCCCAGTCTTGGGACCCAAACTATTTCAGGATTAAGCCCCTCCTCCACAACTCTGTGCAGGTAATTGAAAGATGGATAGATCAATATTGATCATAAATATGACCTTTGTGTCTTCCTTTATTGCACTTGATGATACTACTTCTTGCTTTACCAATATCTCAGCTGGGATTGTACTATAAAGAGGGGCACGCAGCGCTGGCTGACCTTGCGTTTGTTCATCTCCAGAGCCTGGGTCCGCAGTGCCAGTTCCCGCTCTGCAGCACTAATGGTGCCCTGCAGGAGACGCTCCTTCTCTTCCAGTTTTCTGACTACCTGCAGCTGGGCATCGACCTGACAGGAAAAAGGGAATCGCGCGATGCAACGTAAGACGGTCTCGTGACCGGAATCTGTTAACATCTGGGAATGAATTCCCTTCACATGAGTAGCAAACGACAACAAGTTGTAATTCCGTCGTTTTGTTTTCATCGACGTTCACAATAACCTCTTGTAAAGCCTGTACCATTTCACTTTTAATTAATGTAATTAATTGCTGGAAAAAAAGACTTAAGACTACAAAGTGGCCTGCAGCTCAGCGCACCTGAGTCTTCAGGGTTAGCAGCTGGTCGGCCAGCTCTTCCTTCTCCTCCTTTAGCAGTTTGTGGATCTGGTTGGATTTGATCCTCTCGCTCATCAGTTTGAAGTTGGCGTCGTCCTTCTCCCTCAGCTGCTGCATGAGCCGGATGTTCTGCTCCTGCATGTCCTCAAACGCCTGGCCGGTCACGTCCATCTCGCTGAGGAGCGCGTCTTCCTCCTGAGGCAGAGGACGGCCACGTGAACACACACACACACACACACACACACACACACACACACACACACACACACACACACACACACACACACACACA
>JAODLC010000015.1:2076528-2091972 GCA_026781145.1 Hippopotamyrus pictus
CACACACACACACACACACACACACACACACACACACACACACACACACACACACACACACACACACACACACGTGTGCACCCTCGTGCATTGACAGAAGGCCACAGGCATACACACCTGCTTGGCCAGGGAGAGTTTCTTGTTGAGAATGTCGATCTGTTCTTCTACTAAGTGGATCTTCCTCAATGCCTCCTCGTCCGCCATCTTCTTCCCCTCCCTCCTCTCCCTCTCCTCCAGCTCCCGCAGGCGCTGTTTGAGCTCCTCAGCCTGACGGAGGGCAGGACCGCTCAGAACCTCAAATGCCTAACCCTTCCATTTTAAATCATTAAACACCCACATCTGTCCCTGAGTCTACCAGCACAATTCCTTCATCAAATGCTGACCTGTTGCTTGTAAGGCGGGGGGTCAACGTACAATGCCGAATGGTCACCGCAAACGCACAAGACCGAGGGCTTCAGCAAAATGCGTCAAAGACAGCTGGGGTAAACAAGCAATGACCGTACAGAACTTTTTTTTCCCCCCCGAGATGTAAATACAAAGGCTGATGCCGAAATCACTGAACGAACAGGGCACACTGTTCACACGAGTGTGTGGCGTGCACCAGGCTCACACCTCAGACTTGGCCTTCTTCTCGGCCGCCATCAGCTGCACTTTGTCCCGCTGCTCCTTGGGCGCTGACCTGTACATGTCCAGGAGAAGCTTCATCTCTTTCTGGGACTCCTGAGCCTTCCTGGTGAGAGAAGAGGAGTCGCCGCCTGGGGTCTTCATCACAGCCACCAATACTACTGAAAATTTTACAAATCGCCCCTAACACTATTTTCATGCTAAAATATTACGTTTCAATTTTTATTTAGAATTTCAAAGTTGCTTTATAGTGGACATTCGGTAAGTCAGTTACTGATAATCAGCCGTTCAGCGTTTATCTGGTACTTGACAATAAAGACTTAACCAAACAACTTTATCAGAGTAAATTCACAAAGAAATCAAACAAAAGGTGTAATTTGACCCCAAACAAAAGAATCTCTCAAAAGCATCCAGTGGGGGCAAAAGAATTACTGTCCTAACAATTAATGTTTAACGTCACAAACACACCAATCAATAAAATCAATATTTTTCTCTCACTCAGACCTTTGTTCCAAATTGGACGCTCAGAGCTCCTTAACTGCTGAATTGCACGTCAGTATTTTATTTAGCATCTTGTAAAATGCTTCCTTTCCTACATTCACTCCATGCACCATTTCAGATTTAAACAGCAATCATTTTCAAAGCAATAACACAAGCACTAGTCTGTCAGTCTGTTTCAGTCATGGTCTGTTTATAATTATCTTGTCAAACTACTTTTTTTGTGTATTTTCACATAACACCTGGGTTAAATTCTGATGGTAAATAACGTACTTCAGCTCTGCTCTGACAATCTTCAGTTGCTCCATTTCCTTCCTCTTTGGTCCTCCAATCAGAGCACATCGTTCAGCCGAGCCCTCCTCTGATTGGCTGCTTGTGCTAGGCCTCTCCCTCTCTTCCTTCACTGGTCCACCTGGTCCTCCGCGGGCAGCTTTCTCTCGCTCACGCTCCCTTTCTCTCTCCCTCTCTCGCTCCCTCTCTCTCTCTTTCTCCTTTTCCTTCTCTTCCTCCTTTATCGTCCCTTCTCCATCTGCCCCTGGCTCTGTCTTCACAGTTGGTCCTGAAGACACAGAGAAGAACGCGTGAGAAGGAGTATCGAAATGTAGGGCGCAAGTAGGGCCGAGCGATATCATATCGGTATGAATAATCACAAGGACTTCAGATGACAGGCAAAACATATAGCCAAACGGCAGCCTTTCGGTACTATACAGACGTTTATTTACACCCACAATTAGTTAAGCAGATTAATAGTATGACTAAAATATCGAGGCATTTTATGACGCCCAAAAGTTAGTAAGTTTAATAAACTTGTCAGACTTTAAACTGCGAAAGTACCTCCACACCACCAGCATCTACCTTGTTTATCCGCAAGATCTCCTCTTTTAAAAGATATCGTGGCTGCTGAGCTGCTCCTTTCTTCACTGACACTTCAGTGCAAATCGCACTAAAGTATACCACACATAGTATACCAAAAGAGCAAGATGTGGTTTGCTCCGCTAACCAAGTTTAATAAAGATTACCAAGTTCTGTGGGTCACAAAATGCATCTCATTAATATTTTAGCTGTACTACTAATCTGCTAACCAAATACTGGGCATAAACAAATGTCCGCATAGTACAGAAAAGCTAGCGTCCGGCCAAATCCTTTGCCTTTGATCTGAAGCCCGGGTGATTATTGCGCACGCGCCACATAATATCGATATATCATCGCCCAGCCCTAGGCACAAGTCACCAACGGTGGTGCCTGTCTTCTCTGAAGGTCAGCATTCACAATGTATATTTAATTTATATTTAACAAATATTATAATGAAATCAACACCCAAGTGATAAAGCGGAGGGAGACCCACCTATGCCGGTGGGTGTGGCAGAGCCATTGTCAGGCTCCGCCTTCACAGGAACGTCACAGGAAGGCGCTGGCGTTAGGGGAGAGGCGGTCTCTTCCTTGACGTCCAGCTCCGTGCTGGACTGTGAGTGGAGGATAGAGCTGCCCTTCAGGGCTCTGGCCTATCAGGCAAAGGAGAGTGGACTTTAGCATCAAATGAGACCCTGTGGCGCCCCCGTCTGGCCCCCCTGGACCCCCCATGTGACCTGTCACCTGACTGAGCTCCGCCTGGGCCTCCCTCAGTCTCAGCTTGTACTTCAGCACCTCACCCTTCATCTGCTGGTTGTGCGTCTGCAGGGTGCTGATCAGGTGACGCATCTCCCTGTTGATGGGCCCTGAGAAAAAGAGGCGCAAATCGTACACTGATGCCCCCGTGTGAACACGCCATTACCCTGTCACCCAAGCATCACGATGGCATCGTATAACCGGTTCAAGCAAATCACGTCCCCTCGGACGCGCCCCCCCCCCACCGGCTCTCTACCTGCTTGCTCATTGGCCGCCAAGGTCTGCTCGAACTCGATCCTCAGCATCTCGTACTCCTTGCGCACCTGAGCCAATGTGTCCTCCAGCTGGATCACCTCAGTGCGAACCTTCCTCTGGAGAGAGACTTCGTCATTCTGCAACAATGAGTAACAATCTCACGGTAAGAAAACATAGTGCATCAGGGACGTAACGCGGAGATTCATAATTAATCAGTTCAATCTTGGCCAATATTTAAATTTTATCAGTTTTCAAAGTTATCCGTGTCAGAGCTAAAGACATAAATACTAAAATAACGGAGATGACTGAACTGGATAATGAACCATTTTCCGTACAGGAGGATGAGGGACTCCGTCAGCTATGGAGTCAGAATAGTGCCATATATACTTGTATGTGTACTTTCCAATTTGCACCCGTGAAATGAAATTTGCTTGCACCAAACACAAGTTTCATTCGCAATACACTGAACAGAAATACACGTCACATGATCTGTACTTGTGTACTTGTATATGAAGATTTGTGAATGAACATGAAAAACATTTTGCAAATTTACGTCAATTTTTGTAAATGCGGAACCAAACATCTTCATAAAGATATTTTTTACGAAGATAGAATGGTTTTCAAGTACAAAACCTGTATTACAAATCCAAGTCCTCTTGCAAATACTGACCTGCGAGTGCGAGTTCACACTTGTGAACATAAATAATTTTGACACTAACTTGCCTAGCGCTCTGCAGATAAATATTTGCTAGCATAGCCACCAATCAAATGAATTCATTTTCTAGCCAATCATAAAGCTGCAGATCACATGACCGTGTATTTCTGTTCAGTATTTTGGGAATGAAAACTGTTCAGTGCGAGCAAATTTCATTTTATGGGTGCAAATTGGAAAGTACACATACAAGTACATATGGAACTATTCTGACTCCACAGTCAGCTCATTCTCAGCTCCGTAGAAGGGCTGCCACTTTCAATCTTAAAAAATGACACCCCCGTACCCCCACCGGTCCGCAACAGGACGCAGCATTTTATTTTACAATACGAGATGATCCAGTAAAATATGGGCAGGATGGCAACTCTACTAAGAAGAGATCTCAAAGTACTGACCGGCAAGATGTTTAATACGGCAATAGGCAGGAAACTTAGCAAAGATGCTCGTTCCACAAAAACCATGGCGAACAGTCTACGCTACACTACAGCAGAGACACCAGGTTCACCCAACAGTACCTCCATGTGGTCTAACTGCCTGAGCCGAGCCGTTCTAGTGGTGCTGAGCCTGGCTCGAGTCTCGTCCAGCTGGGCCTTCAGAACCAGGGACTCGTTGTAGAGAACGGAGAACTGAGATTGCAGGCAGCGGTATTCGGAGGTCTCTCTCACCACCCCCTCGGCACGGCAGCAGAGCTCCACCTGGGGGGGGGAGGCAATAGCGTGCCAGTGACTCACAGCGTTTCTGCCAGGGATTTAGACACTTTCCACCATGACTTTTCCGTACTTAGTTACTCACTGTATTTTATGCCCCCATTGACTTATTAATAGCACATTTTCTTGATCTCTAACTTTTTATAGTCATGTCATGTTTATAATCATTTCTTATTTTGTGCATTTTTGTCCATCCATCAATCCATTTTCTTAAACGGCTTGTCCTATTCAGGGTCACGAGCAGTATGGAGCCCATCCCGGAAGCTACGGGCACAAGGCAGAGACCAACCCAAGATGAGGCGATGAGCATCACAGGACACACTCACACCGTTCACACACACTCACACCGTTCACACACACATGCACACCCTCTGAGCAATTTGGTAACACCAATCAGCCTCAGCATGTCTTTGGACTGTGGGGGGAAATCTGAGTACCCAGAGGAAACCCCACGACGACACGGGGAGAACATGCAAACTCCACACACATGTAACCCTGGCGGAGACTCGAACCCGGGTCCCAGAGGTCCAAGGCAACAGTGATATTCAAATTGCATACTTGTGCCACCACCAAAACAAATTTCTTATACTTTATGCACATGGTGAGTAAAAGGATTCTGATTCTGATTCAACAGAGGGGCCGGACACAGTACAATAAACACATAAAGTGACTAGCTGACACCCAAATAACGCTTTGAAAGACGGTGTTTTCCAAAATCCGCGTTTAATTATACAGTGGCATAAGTTTGCAAGGAAAAGTAACTGAAAGCAGAGTCTCACCCTCATGTTGTTGTTCTCCTGGTACACATTCTGCAGGTCCTGCTGGAGCTTCTGCAGCTCGCTGAGTCTGTTCTCTGCCAGCTCCCTGTTCTCCTCCAACTCGCTGTTCATCTCCTCAAACTGTGAGGAAGGATAATTATCAGAGATCAGGGACAGAAAAGGGGAGATGCGAGCGGAAAGCTGGCAGGGGCTCCGCAACGCCACGACCTCAGGGTTCCTCACCTTCCGCTTGTTGATGGTGATGGTCCCACAAACACTGCTGGCTTCCCCGCACACCTTGTAGCCTTTACTGTTCACCTGTAGACAGCGACCGTGATCAAGCAGGAAGAGCCAGGTACACGTCTCCGGACACACAAGGACCGACGGTGCTGACGTACCCTCTCCAACACCTCCCCAAGATGGGCGTTGAGGCGGTTCTCCCGTCGCCGGATCTTCTCCATGTCCCACTGCAGGTCTTCGATCAGTACCTGGAGCTCGCTGATCCGACTGTCGGCCCGCGACACGGCCCGGCCCAAAGTCCGAGACTGAGACACAGACCGATGAGCTCAAATTCTACCCAGCATCCTAATTACAGTAATTCCACTTCACTGCTGTATGGTTGTTGACGCGATTTTACTACGACGGAAGTTTACATGCCGTCAGATTTGAACCTGGTAAATATAATTACCTCACTGGTCATATGACTGTGCCTCTGTTGCAGCTCTTCTGTCACCTGACGGAGTCGCTCGTTTTCACTGACCAGCAGACTGTTTAGTTGGGAAACAATTTCCGAGATACTGCCCTCTGTCAACGCAGGCAGAGAAATGATGACAATCACGGTGTGCATTTCATATGCAAATATTAATTACACGTCAGTGTTACGATAAATGTCCGGCCGTAGCATAGCAAGCTTTCAAACACTGGGAAAATGACCCACAGATATACAGTAGATATATAGCACTGTGCAAAAGTCTTAGGCAGTCAAAGAAAATGTCTAAAGCTATTCATCTTAACATAAGTATATATCTGTCCAGAGTAAAAACACAGTTCAGCATTAGGTGGGGTAGAGTTGGTACTGCCAGAGCTCCTGAATCAATATTATGCTAATATGTGTTTGCTGATTCGACATGTATCATATTTTTTAAAAGTTTTTGCTGAACTGCAGTTCAGGTCTACATCTGAAGGAACAACAAGTGCCGTCATGGTGACGTCACATCAGTTTTGCTTGCGAACACAATGAAACTAATTCGTTTCTTGAAATGGGCAAAACTTAAGTTTACTTAAAAAATTAACAAGTGGATGTTCAACACTGAAAACCCCCCCATGTCACATCAGTAGTTTGGGTACATTTTGTTTCCCAAAACATCACACCAACACCAGAGAGAGAGAGTAGTTGATAAGAGCAACACTGTCTGTCGGGTCTGTTGTATGTTGTTGGAAAAACACCCAACATGCCACGTCCCCCAAGAGCGCGGCGAGCAGAGCAAGGCAAAGGCAGCCTCTGCCACTTTCGCTAAGAAATTCAGACCAAGCAAAAAAAAAAAAAAATAACTAAAGTTATAGGGCTGTTTATTGTGACAGATATGCGACCATATTTGGTAGCTGAGAAAATAGGATTCAGTTTTAGTATTTTTTATTTTACATTTCTACTTTTTCTGTGTAAATGAGCCTCTCAGATTTTGTTATTCAGACACGGCTACAGACAAATGGTGCAGATTACAGCTGTTCTAATAATATTTTTGCAGTTTTAATTAAAAAAAAAAAAAAAAAAAAAAAAAAAAAAAATCGAAACATTTTGTTTCCCTACTGTACCAAAATTTAGAACATAGATGGGGGCACTGGATTGTTACTGCACATAGTGGAATGACTTTAGGAGAGGTTTTGAAATCTCTAAGCAGACACATTTTAACAGACAATCTCATAGTTCTACAACAGCTTAAAAATCATTTAAAATCATCTTTGATTGCCTAAGACTTTTGCACAGTACTGTATATACGCAAGTCATCTCAAGTATTCCTGAATGGTGTGTGAGTGTGCCCTGCGATGGGCTGGCCCCCCATCCAGGGTTGTTCCCTGCCTCGTGCCCGTTGCTTCTGGGATAGGCTCCGGACCCCCCCCCGACCCAGTAGGATAAGCGGGTTGGAAAATGGATGGATCTCAAGTATTCCTATTACCTATTTATGTACTTATTAATGTTTCCCCTTTTACATTTTTAGCATATTAAGGAAGGCATGAAGCCATTCTCTTAAGGCCGCAGACGTTACCCACGTCTTTCACGCTGAGCGCAGCCCCCCCCCCGTGCTTCCTCACCTGCCCCCGCATCCTGATTCTTTTCCATTAAGTCGACGGTGCTCTTAAGGCTCTCGTAGATGTCGACCACCCGACCAACCAGCTGCAGACTCAGCTGCAGCCGCTCCTGTAGCTCCGCCTCCATCTCCTCGCTGGTGCTGCTGGCCAGAGTGGCGAGGAAGGAAGGGGCCGTTTCTCCTTGGTGCCCTGTGACGATCGGCGCAGGACAGATCGAGTCACGCCGGATTGAGTCACGCCTGATTGCATTTACGATCCATTAAAATCCGTAGTAACTAATATAAGGTTGTTTCCAGGTTATGAACGAGATCCTTTTCCTAAGTCAAATTTGTAGTAAACTCTATAAATTATAACGCAATATAGAATTATAATCATCATTAAACAGTAATTAGTAATAAAAGTAACTAAATACCGAAATGTTCCTTGAACCGATGCACTACTGAAGCCATACAATGTCTTCTTGAGCATCACAGAGCAGTTTATGCGTTAATTATTACGAACCATTATATTTAACCTGAATTTTTAATTTAGGCTTCACCGTAGTCCATTTGAAAGTACGAATTGTCTGTAAGTCTGGCGTTCTTTTATTTATGGTTTATTTGACATGGACAGTGCACATTAATAAACATAAAATGTAAATGTGCCAGAATTAGCCAAAATGGCTATTTTACATCTGTTGTCCATGGACCGATGGTAACAGGTTCTTAATCTGGGGACTGCCTGTACACTGATGGAGAGAACCCTGTAAGCGGATTAAGCGGGGCGTTCTTAATCTGGGGACTGCCGGTACACTGATGGAGAGAACCCTGTAAGCGGATTAAGCGGGGTGTTCTTAATCTGGGGACTGCCCGTACACTGATGGAGAGAACCCTGTAAGCGGATAAAGCGGGGCGTTCTTAATCTGGGGACTTCCCGTATACTAATGGAGAGACCCTTGTAAACGGATTAAGCGGGGCGTTCTTAATCTGGGGACTGCCTGTACTCTGATGGAGAGAACCCTGTAGGTGGATTAAGCGGGGCGTTCTTAATCTGGGGACTGCCCGTACACTGATGGAGAGACCCCTGTAAGCGGATTAAGCGGGGCGTTCTTAATCTGGGGACTGCCCGTACACTGATGGAGAGACCCCTGTAAACGGATTAAGCGGGTGCAACGCTTAGTGTAACGGGTGCAGGAGAAAGGGCAGCGCTGGCAGCTGTGTAATGACCCGCTGTCCATGTCTAACTAGTAAGACAGCATGTGTACAGTAATGGACGTGTGACGTACAGCTACACTATTGCAATACAGCCAAACAGACTGTTCACATGTAAGCAGAGACCATGTTCAAGCCCTAAGAGCCCGAAATGAGAATCTAAGGCAACACAAAGATGTAATACACTATGCTGTCGACAAAATTCTACTATTATCAGAGACGGCTGTCTTCCAGAAGAAATGACAAAGCAGAATAAAAACCTAAATTGTTAACACTGGGAGGACTGAGAAGTATTCTCATCCTCGTTTAAGCGTATTGTCTGGACGATGGATATACACACAAAACGAGTCTCTCTTGCCACAGTTCACATCCTTGGATCGACGGCCACACTCCCCATCTTACCTCGGTCTCTGACCCTCTCCTGGTTGGAGTCCCCATCCGGCTCTGGCGTCTCCGGCTTGAGGCTCCGCCCCTCTGCGGACGGCTGATCTGCAGGCTCGCTTCCTGATTGGTCATAGCGCCGGCCAATAAGACGCACATTTTCATCGAACTGTGACAGAGGTACAAGGAGGCAGAGTGAATAGCTGCAAAGCTACAGAGTTTGCTACATTCACTTTCCGTTCAGCCTGGGTTACCTGGCTCCAGTATCGGTTCAGGATTAGAAGGCTGGCGTCGTCGGTGGCCTGCCGCGTCTCCAGTCTCTCCGCTCTCTCCCTCAATTCATCCTCTATTACCTAAATGCCGGAATAAATCACGAATAAACCAAAATTCATCATAGCAGGGAACCGATTCATTCATTCTGCTCAGATTATGCAGATGACAATTAAAAAAAAAATTATATAGAATTAAGTGGTGGCCTAAGGGTTAGAAAAGCGTGTTTGTGATTGAAAGGTGATTGGATCAAATCCCCGAGCAGCATGGCATCACTGAGGTACCCTGAGCAAGGCACTGCTCCCAGATATTCAAAGACAGTCTAAACTCTGTCCGTCCATCCATGTATTAACATCAGGGTCACAGTGAAAAGGGGACACCCTGGATGGCATCAGTGACATATCAGGCAGTGGTAGCCTAATGGTTAGGGAAGTGTGCTTGTGAGTGGAAGGATGCTGGTTCGAATCCCCATCAAGCAAGGTTCTGCCCCCAAGCACTGCTCCCCGGGTACTGAATTCGCTGCCCCCTGCTACGTCACAAATGCACATGCAGGTTAAATGCGGAGAACACACTTCATTGTTGTGCACTATGTGCTGTGGTGTGGTGTGGTGTGTCAACAATGACAATTAATCACTTTCACTTCACTTAAAGAATTAAAAGTGAAGATCTACATGTTACTTCAATAAGATTTTGCAATACCTCTTTACCGGGGATAAACTAGAATCTACAGTAGTACGGTCAGTAGTACGGTAAGTGAAATGACATCAAAATACAAAAACACGGAACAGAAATCAAGGTGTCATGTAGGAATATCTTATTCATACAAGAATTGAACACCTGGTCAGACCTAATAATAAAAATTAACATTAAAGCTGATGAAAAAACCCGATGTTTAGTGCAAACGTGGCCTTTTATTAAACTGATATTTTACTAAATTACGGGACCTTTAGAAAAAAGGGTAACGTTGAAGGAGGTGAAACCGCGCTTCGGCAAGTTGTGATTTCGGCATAAGGAGGTTGAGAATAAATTGTTGATTGCTCTAGAACACTTTTACGTGAAGATCGTAAATGTACACAACACACATTAAACTAAAGAGTATGACGGAAGTACCTGTCGTTGATCGAGAGCTTCCCCCAATTTTCGGTTCTTCACTTGGAGAGCTTTAATGTCCTGCTCCTCCTTTTAAAACAATCAAAAGAGAATTTAGGAGCAAAATCTGGTTTAAACTTCATAGCTAATTTATCTGCCTTTTATATTATTTAACTTTGAGTTCATCTGAGACACTGCCACCAGCAGTCATGTTTGCAATCCTGCAATATGAGCTTTCAAAAAATGTTTGATAATTAGTATAACAAGACCAATTAAAATTAGACGTGCATTATAAGAATGCAGTATAATCCAGGACGATTAAGGAAAAATCTTGTAATTCTGATGGGCAAAACTTCTTATAGTATCATAGTATTAAATGCGCCAAATAACCTGTGCAAAAAAACACAGTTACCTAACTGCATATTTAGCACCATCTTGACTCAAGAATTTGGTTATAGCCAAAAAAGTATTTTAGACAAACTTTAAGGCAGAAATGCACAGGCAAGCAAACTCACCAGGTTAGACACCCCACCGAGTTTGATGACCGTCTCCACGGCGGTGCTCCCCCCTCCTGCTCCCACCCCAGCCCCATCATCCCCTGCTTCACGTTCCCGCCGCTTCTCCGGGGGTCCGCTGGAAGAGCTGGAGCCGCAGGGGTCATATGACCGTTTCTGTCCTGACATCCTTAGCACTCATAGGTTGGGGTTTGGCCCTACAAAGAGGTGGAAGATTTAGAAGAAAACATGTAAGGTGTTAAAAGTTTCTGGTCCTAGTGGCTTTATCCAAGTGTCAATTCAGATACATCCATCCAGCATGCCAACATCTGGACCATCGGAGGAGGTCTAAGCTGACTGCAGCATCTACAGGTTGGCAACAGCGTGGGAAACGTGACCAACCGGACAGCATGTGAAGGAGAAGCACGTGATTATTTCGGTATAAAAGATAAACGATGCTTTTAATTTTATCACCCAGGAAATAACTGGGTTATTTAACGTCGTTACTAAGGGGTTACACACTTTAAATTACAGAATTTAAAACTGTCAGGTAGAAAGCTATATTACTGTTCCAATAAAATCACAGTAACTACTTGTGCTATAGGATATGGTTAATTTTTTAGTTACTTTATCGGTTTCCAAAACGGTCTGAATTTGTCAAGGGCTAAACATTAGCTAGTAGCCCTGCACACGACACACATCAAATAGAGTGAAATGATTTTTTTTTTAGTGTTATACTGCGCAGATGTGTAATTCTTACAAAATAAGCAACCGCTATGCATAACAGTTTATTCTACCCAACTCGTTAGCTATTACATTTAAACTGGTGCAAGTAGACGGGGGAAGAGTACCGACACAGTACATATGAAACAGACAGCTAGTCAGCGGACTAAAACCAAACCCCGGAGCTAAACGGTCTCCTGGCGGACTAGCTATCTCCAGAAGACTTTCCATTAAACCTAGATCCTTACCGATCTTGAAAACTAGCTATAGAGACAGCTAGCTGTTTATTATTTAAACTCTTCCTGTGCAATTGCTCTGCTGGTAAGAGCGGATGTCCTTCCCTGTGGGACGAAACTGCAGCCAATCGCGACCCTCCTGGCTGCGCTCGCCGGGCGTTATTTCGCCACCTCGTGGACGGAGGACTGAACTGGCACTACCAGTAGAACTTGGATCAGGAAAAACTCGCTGCATAAGCATTCAGCGGCATAGGCGGTCGACTGGGGCGCCGACTTCAGTGGGAGCGCTTACTTGCCAGCCGATATCATTTTGCCTCGGACTGGGGTCGTCGGCGGCGATGTTATTCATTTTACATAACATGTCAAATATATTTAATATAAAAGATTAAATGCGCTCCCTTCTGATATTCAACTTTGGGAACCGAGAGTCGGAGTAGACCAGGTACATTTTTCGGTTGTTGTGAGCTAGACAGTCGTTTTATTGCGCCATCGAATAACGTAATGTACATTGCACTCACTTTTCACATCATGAACATTTCAAAACTTTTCTCCCAAATCAATCTAATCAATCGAAACCTCAAACTCGTTGCACGCATTGCCACATAAGTCATCATTCGGTGTTGCAATCTACTTTATTGAAATCACTGCTTGAGGTCAGTTGAGATTTAAACTCAACACAGAACTATGTAAAACTGTGTAAATGGTTCTTGTTCGGCTAAAGTATAGTTGAAGAAGGAGTTATTAAAATGTGTATCTATTAAACGTATATATTCAACAACTAAATAATTTAAATAGGAAAGTAAAAAAAACTAAGCACGAATTCATTATTTGTCAATGAATTATGCAGAACCAGCATACACGTATTGTTATTATTTATTTGAAAACAGTAATGTGTATATTTATATTGTATACCACGGAAAAGCATTAAAATAATTTTTAATTAACTTAAGGAAAGTCAGTCCACACTAACGATTGATTCTTTTGACTGGATGAGCGGAGACAACTTATTCTTGTAGCATAATTTGTTAACAAAAAAAAAAGTCAAACCACTCCCATTTCAGGATCTGCTGGCCAGTGAAATTCTCGGAGCCGCCATCCGCCTTCGCCACGTTACTCCTCTCCTGTCATCTGCAGCTTTGGGGATTTTTCTTAAATAGCGCGTCAGTCCAGGTGCCTCTTCCCAGTTTGTGTGAACTGCAGTGGAAGCTTTAAGGAAGCCAGGCGTTCTTACTTAAGCAATCCCAATCAAGACTTCAAAAGTAAGCCTTATGGTCTTTTTAATACCTGCTAAATTATGTTTAGGTAAATGGTTGTTTGGTCTTGTTGCAAAGTTAACTTGCTGAATTATAATTAAGTACATGCAGTAGAATAACAAGTAGTTCGAGTCTTTCTGAAGTGGACGAACTGGCACGCGAATGTACAAGGATCAAAGATCTTGATTCTAGAACATATTTCAGTTTTCTACGGCTTGTGTCGAAATATCCTATCCAGTTAGGTAAAAATGTGTTTAAAATGAAATATATTTTTAAAGATAAATATAACCAAGTCTTTGCTTTTAAAAAGAAATGCACGATTGTTCTCATGCTTAACACTTCCCATGTCAAAATGCACGATTGTTGATTTAAGCTGTTTCTTACTTAGTAAACATTGGATCTGCGCGATTTTGTACGTCAGTTACTTAAGCATGACAGTCGCCACGTAATATATTGAGTTTTAGGCAACTTGTTGTGGAATTTTAACTTTGATAGTGCAGCACTTTACTTATGCAGGATGTTTTTTTCCTCACCAAACTTGCATAGACTTTGGCCTTTCGCGGTGAACTGTGAACTTGTTTGTCTGGAAATGCTGACACGATGGCCCATTAGGCTGAAGTTCGCGGCGCACACAAGGCAAACATTGACACAGGCATACTGATGACGGGGAAGGAATGCGCTGAGGACACCGATATTCACGATGATGCACTCAAGTTAATAGTCAAGCGTAAATTTATAAACTGTACATTGTGCGCTTTATGTCTTACGGCAGTCACCAGACTGGATTATCGAGTACAACAACTATTCATACTATGGGTGCTTTTATTTTGTAGGATGACTCATCAGTACCCGTCACTCTCTCCGGAGCAGAAGAAGGAGCTCTCCACCATTGCCCAACGCATAGTTGCTTCTGGAAAGGGCATCCTTGCAGCAGATGAGTCTGTTGGTGAGCATAAAACTGGGTTAAAATGTGGGGCAGATCTCCAAATACAGGAGGAACTTTTATTTTGAAGCGTTAAGTCATATCAAAGGCGATGCTCAAGTGTGCTGCTCGCATTGCTGGCCATCAGACCCCACGAGCATCGCTGGAAATTCTGCCCCCCCCACCCGCACCCAATTTTACGTATTCAGTGGCCCCTATAAGGTGTTGGCCCCCCTGAATCTGCCAGGGTCCCCATGCCCTTAGTGCCCCCATGTTTCATCCCCCCCCCCCCTTCCATTCCGCAGGTACTATGGGAAAGCGCCTTCAGAAGATAAACGTGGAGAATAACGAAGAGAACCGGCGCTTCTTCCGCGACCTGCTCTTTTCCGTCGACCCGTCCATTGCCAGCAGCATAGGCGGGGTCATCTTCTTCCATGAAACCCTGTACCAGAAGTCTGACAAGGGAGTGCCGTTCCCTAAGCTCATTAAGGAGAAGGGCATCGTGGTGGGCATCAAGGTAAGCGGGCGACTGGCGCATTCCTCACACGGCCGTAATCTGCTGTTATCAGGTATTGATTTGGTGTCATTTCTAGGTGGACAAAGGAACAGCCGGTCTGAACGGGACAGATGGGGAGACAACAACACAAGGTGGATGTCGTTTTCTGTTTTTCAGTGCTGCGTATAACCAATATCTTTTGATGCTGATGAACTTTCCGTCTTTTGATGCGTTTCGTATTTATTGTTATATCAGTTTCGTCTTGCACACATAAATCTGATATTTGTGCATGATGAAGAAACTTGAAATTCAAAATGTATATGTCAAGCATCGTTTATAATTCAAATATGTACTTTGGGTAGAAGAGCGTAGTGCATTGTTCTGGCTCTGCTTTTCAGGGCTCGATGGTCTGGCGGAGCGCTGTGCCCAGTACAAGAAAGATGGCTGTGATTTCGCCAAGTGGCGGTGTGTGCTGAAGATCTCTGACGGCTGCCCGTCAGCCCTTGCCATAGCTGAGAATGCCAATGTGCTCGCTAGATACGCCAGCATCTGTCAGCAGGTGCGTATCTTACCCCCTGCTCATGTCGTTCATGCGCGGCCTGACCGGCTGATACCACAGGCGAACTAAGTGACGTTATTTTCAGGCTGACGGTAACCAAGCTTTTGTGCAGTGTAAAATGTGGACCTTTAACAAAAATGGACAAATCATTGGCCTTTGTTTTTACTTTTTACAAATGATTGCTGTATTTGTGCCAGAACTATATTTCAAGGTTCAAGGAACTTTATTGTTATCGGTTGCTGTGTACACGTAGATAGTGTGATGAGACAAAGTTCCTTCATGGACCAGGGGTGCATGACGTATAACACTGACGTATAACACTGACGTATAACACTGACGTATAACACTGACGTATAACACTGACG
>JAODLC010000015.1:2092072-2113088 GCA_026781145.1 Hippopotamyrus pictus
GGGTGCATGACGTATAACACTGACGTATAACACTGACGTATAACACTGACGTATAACACTGACGTATAACACTGACGAGTACAACATGCAGACAGACAAGAACAACACGAAACGTTGAACACTGCAACATTTCGCAATATAGGGCCATGGAGTTATCGTGAGGTAAACGGTAGTGAACTGGAATGACATTTGGTTAGGCAGAGATTTATGAATGTTTAGCGTTAAGAATTCTGATAGCTTGTGGTATGAAACTGTCACACAATCTGATACTGTAGTACCTCAGATATTTGCATGTTATTACACTGAAGTACACTTCCGACTGAAACATTATATTACCGATTATGTATATTAGCGAAAATTCGTAATTCGTTAAAATCAATTCATCCCATTCCATGCAGAATCCCCTGACAATCCTCCTTCCTCTTTACCCCAGAATGGCTTGGTTCCTATTGTGGAACCTGAGATCTTGCCGGATGGAGACCATGACTTGCAGCGGTGTCAGTACGTCACTGAGAAGGTACGCGCTCACATGGGCTTAATTGTCTTTCGCTATTGCTGCCGACGTTACATAGGATATTCGACTTTACTCTGGGAATCCTTCCAGGTGCTGGCGGCTGTTTACAAGGCCCTCTCCGATCATCACGTCTACCTGGAAGGCACCCTGTTGAAGCCTAACATGGTTACTGCAGGGCATTCGTGTCCTAAGAAGTTCACCCCTGAAGAGGTTGCCATGGCAACAGTTTCAGCCCTGAGGCGTACAGTACCCGCCGCAGTGCCTGGTAAGAGGAGCGGGAAAAAAATCAGAGAAATAAAGTTGTGCTGAGGCACTGAAAAGGCTGCCAAACTGGAAGTGTTGCAGATTTTTCTCAGGATCTAATAGATGCTCACTGTGTAAAGGGACTATGCCTTGACTGTACTGTCATTTCAGTATTCCTCAGTTCTGTTTTGTTTTTGTTTTGCTTAATTTTGCCACCAGGTATTTGCTTCCTGTCTGGAGGCCAGAGTGAAGAGGAGGCCTCTCTCAACCTTAATGCCATAAATCAAACGCCCCTCCACCGACCGTGGAAGCTGACATTTTCCTACGGCCGTGCCCTGCAGGCTTCTGCTCTGTCTGCCTGGAAAGGCAAGCAAGAAAACAAACAGGCTGCACAAAATGCCTTTTGCACACGAGCCAAGGTAACCAGGTTAATATTGAAGGGGGAGGAGCTCTAAGCTTATGGGAATTTCATACACAAAAATGCTTTGACGATGGAACAAAAAATGATTGGTTCTCATTCTGAGCCAATCTAATTATAGCGGAGGTGGGTCAAAGCAGCTAGAGGAGAAGGGACCAAGACATCTGATTGGTTGTTCCTGCCTCCTTTAGTCACTTGGACCCACCTTCTCTACTATCTGATTGGTTATGAGAGATAACCAGTAATTTTTCTTTCTGCCCTCAGAATATTTTTGCGTAAGTAAAAACTCTCATGAGCAAAATGCTAAGTCTTTGTGGAAGTCACTGGTCTACTTCATTTAATACATTTTAAAGTTATTATTTACAGTTGCTGCTTGTCTTCCACAGATTAATGGCCTAGCATCAAAGGGAGAATACAAGCCTGCAGGTGAAGCTAACCAGGCTGCCACCCAATCTCTCTTCACAGCCAGCTACGTGTACTAGAATGGGAATCCTCTGGAGATTACCCAGCAAACGGCACCCCAGACAAGTGACAGAAGCAATCTCATAAGTGAATTAAAAACTAGCGTTCTACAGATGAAACATGGCTGCAATGTTTATTCGGGAATTTGCTGACATGCATTTCGATTCACAATGTACCAGCTGTTTTCTAAAAACCATACTGGTCTTTGAATAGTGGTGTACAGTACCAGTCAAAAGTTTGGACACCCCAAGCCGCCTACAAAGGAGAGCAATAGTGTCACATTACGTGACTTGGCCACCTGACCTAAACACAGTAGAGATGGTTTAGGAGGAGTTTGACCAGAGAGTGAAGGAAAAGCAGTCAGTGAGTGTGATCAGTGTTCTTTTATAGTTTTGGTGTCTTCATAAGTATTCTAAAATGTTGTATTATAATTACATTTTTCTATGGCAGTCATGTATAAGCTTTTGACTGGTACTGTATGTGACATCCTAGTCTCTGGATGAGCCATAACAGAATGGTGTTGGTGGGTGAAAGGATTGTAAGTTGAGGTGGCTATACTGAAAACGGGTAGTAATACACACACTTGCACCAGAAGGACAACAATACAACAGTAATGGACTTCAGGGGCCTGTATCACAAAGCCAGATTTCTTGCTTAGCTGGATAACTTGTTGGATTTAAGGTAGTCTGGGGTAAATGGACTTTCTTCGTTCACTCACATTTAGCCAAGACTACCTTAAATCTGAAAACGTAACTGCCAGAAATCTTGCCTCGCGATTCAGGCCCCTGGCGTGACCTCTGCCAAATAACAAATTCAGAGCAACTTGGAGAACAATCCCAGCTGTCTTACTTTATTCCAGTCCAAAAATAAAAAAAGAGACGATGACCTTCTCTCACTCTCTGCCTAACCAAAAACACCACCACACAAAATGGCAGTCACTCCCTATACACCGGACTAATGCACAAATAAACAGAAGTGACAGTACAAAGAGGGTAAGCGAAAATCACAGCCAGTCAGCCGAAAACAAAATCCAGGAAACCAAGCAGTCAGAAAAACCCGAGACCAAGGTGCCGATAAAGGAATGTCAAAAGCGAAACCAGGAAATATGAGCTAAAGTCAGACAACTAGAATAATACACAGAACCAGGGAAGGTGGGAACCAGAAGCAGGGATGAGGAGGGAAGATCTGCAGTGGAGCAGATGGTCGGGTCTGTAAGGAGAGGATCAGCAAGGAGCTGGAAGGTTGGGATGGAGCCACAAAGGAGCAGGATGGCAAAGACAAGAGCACATGGACACAGCAGCATGTAACAGTGTAATAAATTGTTGCTCTGCTAATTAGATTAATAGATAAATTAATGAACAAATTAATTAAATACAACCTTATATTTTCTCTATATGAGAAAGACAAGTTTATGAGCATAAACAAAATTAATTTTGCGGCACTAAAACAGTTTAGAGAGTTTACTGACCACAAAATAAATATCTCTCACTACAGATGCTTACAGTCATTCGGCACGGGAACAGAGCAGTGCGCTGCCAATTTTAATGGCAAGTTTCCGAAGCGGTCCGTCCGCTCGGTGGAAGCTCCAGAGGCAAGCGAGAACTCGACGGTATCTTGCAGACCCAGTCCACTGCCAGACACTCGTGGTTAAGTGGGGCAGTGTCAGCATAATTGTCACAATTCATATCCATCTTACAAGGACAGAATGAGGGAAGAAGACTCTGAGTTCAGAGCAGCAATAATTAGATTAGATTGGGAGAGACTTCAGGGTACCGCGTTACCTCCTTCTACCTCCTCCTCCTCCGTTCTCGACGGATCCACATGCGAAGGCAGGAAGCAGACCGCCTACCGAGCTCGCTGAGCGAAGGCCTGATGCATACGGGCTCTCAGCTTCAGCGTGTATGCAAATGGATAATTATTAATGCTGCCTCGTGCATCGGCACCCTTGCTTGTATAGTGCAGTGAGGGACCGGTACTTCTTATTGCCGATGACAGGGTCAGTATCTCTGGTATTCAAAGGTGCACCCTTCTCTTCCATGTCTGAGTGGGAAAATGGCACCGCATGATAATTTAACGCAGGTAAATCACTCACTGAATCCTCAAGTCTCTAGAATAATTTAATTTACATCTCCTTATTATTTTATTTTATACACTAACACCAGTCAAAATGATCGATACCAAGAATCTAATATAAAGCTATAGCTATCTTGAACAACAATTACAATAACATTATCAAATGCTTATATATAGACTTATCATAACGATAAATATACAACAAAAACTTAAAAACGTAAAAACTAATCCAAGGCAGTTAATGGCGAAATTATCTCCAACTAACGGTTTCCTAAGTTAGTCTAATTAATTTAGTTAATCATTTTAACAAACTCCTGTACACATATACATACATAAGCCTACGCAAACACACAAACCTTTGTCTGCCAACGAAGATCTTGGTAGCTACGTTTAGATTCAGGCCGGTTACCAACTTTGGTCAGCTAGCTGGTTTACATGGACGTAACAGTTTTATTGCCTTGTAAATAGTCTTTAGGGTTTGCAAACTACCCCCCAATGCTTTTGTCAAAGTACAAAGTTACCATTGGTAGACATTAGACAGGCCTATTAACTAAAATAACAATCATGGTGATATGTTAGCCGCTACACGTTTGTGCCACCTGTGTTACGTTTCAATAAATAACTATTTCCAAAATACTGGCATATATATATAATTCAAAAAGATTATGGTTTCCTGGTCCGCTCACATATACCAGCCACAAAAACCCATGAAAAGACAAACGCGATTACACAGGTGCACGTGTATGGTGGTATTTCCTTAAAATTAAACGAAAATAACACTGAGTACGAAATAATTCTAATAATAATAATAATTAATTTATAGTTTACGTGAATATACTATTGCCATTCTCTATTAAGAATTATTACTTGGCATTTGAATCTGTCTTAACATTTACGGTCACGTACATCTCCGGCGCGGTTCTGCCTCCGGCCTTAGGGCCCGATGAGCGTGTTTATGGACCTGCGATGCCGAACCTTAAGTCCAACACAGGAGCCTCAAGTACGCAAAACGTTAGAGGATGTTCCGTCTGCCCTCGGGTTAGTGGCCTGAGGTACAGTTAGAAAATCCCACCAGCAGTTTCAAGTTCAGAAACATTTTCGTTCCAAGTACCAAGGACTGTGAAAGCGCTCTGTTAATTCCCAGATGAACTTTTAATTAATCATCGTTAAAGAACACGAAGTTCAAAACAGATTCAGAAATATTTGTGTGCATATGATAATATCTTATTTTCCCTCCATCCGTCCTGTCAGTGTGTTCATATTCCAATGTTGATTTCAGTTTAAGAACTTTAGATCAAATAATTCAAAGGTTAAACATCCCTAGAATGTTTGCTGATGGATTAGCCTACTTATTAAATCTTGCGCTACTCGTTTAGGTTTTAACAGCACTAAGAATTATAATGCAAGTTTCACGTGTTATATCTTATGCACATTATTTTTCTCTTTACGGTAAATTAAAACAGCGGAATTGACAAATCTTCCTCAGATAAGTGTTTTTACACGAACTAAGTGGTGGTTATTTCAGATTGGGTTACCAACTTTGGTCAGCTGGCTGTCGTGAGATATTCTCTACTCACATACACACGCATTTACATGTATGTAATAGTTTTATTACCTTGTAAACGGTCTAGGGTTTGCAAAGTACCCCAACGCTTTTGATGTGGCTAATTTTAGGTTTATAATGAAACAGTATGGACATGCCTTAAGATTTCTTGCGTAAGCATGAGAATTTAAAGTCAGATGCGCGAGAGTTAGCAACCTTGTATTTAACGTTCGGTTCAGAGGGTTGGGACGCTATCTGTGAATCGAATGTCACTGGCTTGACTCTCAGGGTAACTTGTACACTTGCTTTGGGAATTGTCTGACCCTCAACTGTATGTCAGTTTGGATAAAAGCATTGGGGAAATATGTCCAGTGTACACTAAGAGTGTTCTAGATGGTTATTCTTTGCATAACATGTATGCGGTCGCAAAAAAAAAAAAAAAAAAACGTCTGATGTTGGATGTGATAGGCAGCTGAGCCTATTTTCCCCCACCTTCACTGTCAGGTCATTTTCACTCTCAATCTTCATGCTCCGTAGTAAAGCGCGGCCTACTCACGCCGGAGCTCACACGCCTTCTTTAATTTCGTACCGCCAGCTTTGGTTTCTTCTTGAATATGTGAAAGAGAAACATTATTCATCTGTCCCTTTCTGATGTGGAAAGCGGTGCTGAACCGAAAATGGCGATAGAAAAAATAGGGAAAAACGAGTAGTAGTGCAGTGGGTAAATGTGCTGTTTTGGTCAATGTATTATATTTATAATTGCTGCATGTTACATATTAAGATACTATGTAATACTATGTAATGTGTAATACGATTACATATTAAGAGCACTGGCCTGATCAGGGACCATGATTTTTGATAGCATTTTAAATGGTTCTGCAGTAGCAGTGTGAAATATACTCTACAGAAAAACAGGCGTACACTCAGATGTACTCAAATGTAAGAAAATCTTTGCATAAAATAACATGATAGGCGTGTGTGACTTACGAGATTCACCTCTTTGATAACTTCATTTAAATTACTACTTATAGGTATACGTATAAAATTGTATCACATGTGAAGATATGTATCGTTTGAAACAATGAAATGGTACTGGTAAAACGAGTAATATGTGATTTGCAGGGGGAAAAGTAATGTAAATATACTGTCTGAAAAAAGTACCAATTTTCACCCCTCAAGGGTCTGCCAGTTGTACTCTAGTTGTAGGTAAATCTACCTTTTATTCTAATTTAAGGTACAGAAATGAACTCTGGGGAGCATCTCTGTACCACTGAGGTACATTAATGTTGTTTGTACCCTGGAGAACAAAACTGTACCAGGGCCTCACCCTTTCTCTGACGATGTAATCCCGAGGGACAGAAACGTGAAAATGATATAAAATGAATCCCAACAAATAGTTATATCAGAGGTTCTTCATATTAAAATAAAAATTGATATCTTGCTGGTTCACACATATATATCGCGACTGTGAACTGCGAACGTAAGAATATCATCACAGAAGCATAGAAGGTTGGAAAAACGCTGCTTTTTGCCGTTTCGTGGAGCAACATAAAGGACTGTTTGGAACCAAATCTGCATTAAAGATGAAATAACTTTAAGCGTCACGAAACAAGTATTTGATATTCTTGTGACTAATCTAATGTGTTGATGTGTATTTATTTGATTTAACAAAATGCAATTAAACTTGAAATCTAAACAAAGAAGAAGAATTACAAATACGAGACTAGAAAAATATCAGATCCGTCCCGTAATTGAGTTTATTTTGCGTGTATGTACCTTGATTAATAAATATACTTTTCTTTTTTCATATTAAAAGAAACTTATTTTATCGAAACATTGAAACCCATACATTTATTCCAGCTGTTAACCTTTATAAGTGATTTCTGACTACTACTTCTTAATGTGTCAAAACATTAAAGTGCAAAAATAAAAATTAATACAGAAGTATTAGAGTAGGCCTGTTTAAAATTAGGCTAATAGTGTGATGGGTTGATGTCCCAACCCGGTCATGCTACTTCTCCGTGGATTTGGGGATCAGCTATGGATCGCCACAGTATCAAATGGAGTATTGAAAACGATTAGTGCATGAAAACGTCATAGCTGAATTTCTACATAATTTTATACAAAATATATTTGTTCTAAATTGGTCTTTAACATATTGTTTTGACGACATTCTCGCAAATCGCTCAAACTAGAAGTTGATCTGTGCGATTATTAATATCGGTTCTGAATGTAGAGTACATTCTATAATAATGTCATGCGCCCAGACCGCTTCCCTGTAAGGCGCTGCATATTCTAACAATGCATTGTTTATTGTTCAGGTAACTTAACAGACCTTTCTACATTCGGAAACCATAAACAACCATAATTTATCAGAAGAAATACACTATTACGATATATTTGTAAATGCAATTTAAAGATACCACACACCGTTTTACATTATTTACCTTTTTAAGCAGGTAGATGGAAAATGAAGAAAAAAAAAATAACCATTGTAGTACAGTAACTTGTACACAGGAGATGAGCTGGAGCTGCGCGCCGGGTATTTTTCTCAGTAAATCCATTGAACGGTAAACCACCCGCGGAAGATGAAAGAAAATGAAACCAAGTGAGAATCGAATCATGCAACAGTCATAATTCGTCTACTGACATGTGTCCTGGTGCGACTAGTGGTTTAATGGAATACATAGAATAGAGAGTAAACAGGTCTTTATTTATTGCAGCGTCTGCACAGTTATACGCACTGGGCACTGTACGTAGCACACTGTCTGCACCATGCGTGTGAGAAACTTAAGTGTGACGCAATTTTGTGCACCTGGGGGAAAATAATAATGGAAGAAACGAACATAGTCTCTGTCTCATAAACATCGCAATCATTTCTTACTCGCTAAGTATCTTTTCTTTTTCTCACTCCTCGTTCATCTGCTTATTCTATGCTTCCCTTCTCCCCCACCCCCATCTTTCATTTTTTTCTCTCTCTTTTCATCGCTAACACACTTTGATGCAAGGAAGTTCTATGTATGCAGAGAGGGCGAGAAAGAGCAGCAGAGCCGATGGGAGAGACGCACTATTTCTCTCGTGCACACTTCCTTCACCTTCATTTCTCGTGCTGGTCTTCGGTCTCTCGTGCTCCATATCTCTCGCTCTGCGAAAACTTCTAGGGGTAAGACATGAATTTGACTGATGCTAAATGAGATCGATTTAAAGTAATGTTCTGTCTTGTAATAACACATTTCGTAACTGGAGTATAATGAGATTATACAACTAAATAACAAGATATCTGATGAAAGTCAGCCTAACAGTGACAGTAATTGTTACGATTATAGAAAAAAGACATGCTCGGTCTTGCTGCTACAAGTAGTTTTTTTTTTTTTTTTTAAATTGTAGGCCCTATTAGGATATAACTATTATACTAGCGCCGTTCATTATTTTCTCAACAATTTTTAATAAATTAATCTCCCCATCGTTGCGTTTTTTTAGCCTTTAGTTGATAGAATAAATTAGATTTGCATTGAACTAATTTATGAATTTTTTTAAACCTCACCTGTGAGATTCATCCCTGCGTATTTGGTAACCTTGTACTTTAAATTACTCTTTCAGTGACAATGGTGAAGCTGACAATTATTGCCGTATTGCTGTTTGGTAAGTTTTGTTTTTGGTTCAATAAACATAGCAGTCAGTTTGTTGTATCTGAATGTAAGCAAACACGTGGCGCCTTTTTCAATATAAACCGAACAACAGGAATGTATTTGGCCCTGTTATTCTACAGAAGTAAAACTTCGCCTTGGAAACTTCTTGATTTCACACTTTAACGTGCATCAAAAAAAGTATTATGAACGTATTATTTACAGTACGGTGCAAAAGTCGCAGGCCATCAAACATTTATCTGGGAAGTAAGTGTTTATTTGCTCAGAAAAAAACGTTTTAAAATATTTTAAGAATATAGTTCAGTATAGATCAGTGACATGATAAATCCAAAGAAGCATTTCATCTGTTCTCCAAAAAGTTATATCTTCATATCTTGTTGGACGGCCAGATGAACACTGCTTCAGTTCCCAAACCTCTCCTCAGGGGCACTGAAACCATGCCATACCAGCTCAGTTAATTAACTTAGCAAGTGTGGCAAGATGGTGAGGTGATAGCGGGGCAAAATAATCGCATGCTAATTGGTGAGTCAAGAATTACATGCATGGGTGTATTAGATTGTTACTGCAAGCAATGCGATGACTTTCAGATAGGTGTCGAAATGCTTCAGCCATGAATCGGCAGATATGAAATTCATAGTTCCACATCAGAATAAGGATTAAAAAACAAGTGTCATTTTTTTATTAGCATGTTTATTAATATTAGTATTGTCTATGCGGCAATAACGCATTATGTTTTTGTGGTTATGTACGAATGTAATTTCTGTCAAACGATGCAGGGTAGACATTCCACGCTGGCTGTATGTTTGATCATTTAGGCCTGTTTCTCCAGCTGTGGAGTGATTTTGGGCTACAGCAGCAATGTGACGGTCTTCTTATGTAATCTTCTTGTTGTTCCTGCTGAACTTGCAATTAGGTAATTATAACTGACCACCAGTCTTGATTTTTGTGAATTGAGATATTAGGTGCGCTTAGCAAATTTATAAATGAGACTTTATTTGTTGTTAAAATAACAATGCAAGTGCAATTATGATTGTTCAGCTTCTTAAAAACTTAACACTCTTGCAGTAGTAAATTAATTTTAGTTGTAGAGTTTTTGCTATTGTGTCAGATATATAACAGCACTGAACAAAGTAAAATTAGCTTTTTTAAAATTTTGTTTGCATTTACATGTAACACTCTTCAGTTGTTTAGAGGCAACATGCAGATATTGTCATAACAGCCTAGTCAATGCTAATTTAATACAAGCCAGCAGGAACAGGGGATCAGCAGGAACGGGGGATCAGCAGGAACAGGGGATCAGCAGGAACATGACTGAAGATATATGGCCTGCAGGGTTTTCGAGATGCTGTTTTGGTTGCCGTTTGGTTGCTGCAGTTCAGGTCACTTCATGCATCTTGCTTGAAGCAGATATATAAAAGTCAGCCCTGCCTTAAAAGGAAAAGAGTAAAAGTAAAACTTTTATTTGCTGCTACTGCTGCTATGATCAGTATTACTTTTGCTGTAATGATATAGAAGCAGTTACAGAAATTGAGCAAACAACATATTATTATTATTATTATTATTATTAATAATAATAATAATAATAATAATCTTGCACAGTGATGTCACTTCTCCAGGGCGGCACATTTGAATTTAATCCCAGCTCTGTGCATTCTTGTACTTCCCGTGTTCTACCCATGTTCATCCCATGTTCACCCCGTGTTCTCCCTGTGTTCATCCCATGTTCACCCCGTGTTCTCCGTGTTTATCCCGTGTTCACCCCGTGTTCTCCCTGTGTTCTTCCCTTGTAACTTGGGTTTTCTCATGCAATTTGAAGACATGCAGTTACGTAATTTGATGTCCCTAAAAAGGCTGCAGTGCATGATTGTCAGTGCGTGATTGTGCGTGCGTGTGTACCTGTGCACTGCCCTGTGGTCGGGCCAGAATACTGTCTGAGATGTTTACCTGCCTCATGTCCTCTGTTTCCTCAAATAGGCTCCAGGAACCTTGTGATCTTACACTGGAAAAGTAATTAGTGGATGGATGGAGGGTTATTCATCACATCAGCAACAACAACAAAAATTAAAATAACTTATTTGTTCTTATTGCAGTTGTGTGCAATGACTCCCTGTCCACTCATTCTGGCAATCTAACGACACCCACCTTGAACAATTCTACGACTCCCTGTCCGCCATGTTCTACATCTTGGACGGCCTCGACACCATCGACACCTGCTGCTGCTCCTCCACCGGTCCTGGTGTTCATCAACGTGACTGCCACGGCGAGCTCGTGCCAGGGGGCCCTCCAGCTCGTATTTAACCTCTCCGACACGCACTCACTCTGCCACAAAAGTATTAAAAAGCTGGAATCCTTCAAGAACATGTTCTGTGCCCACCTGGGATGTGACGGATTCAAGGGATGGAAACAGTCAAAAAACCGTCCGGGTTACGATATCGAGGAAAATAGATTTAAGGACAACTGTATAACGCTGGAGATTATGTGTAAAGGTAAGCCGGTGTGCATGCATTTGTGCATTTTAAACATTTTTGAAAGTTATTTTCAATACTATCTTACCATGCCATCAGCTCTGAACTTAAAGTTCACGGTTTTTGAGCACCACTTATGACAGGAAGGCGTATTTTTGAAGGTGCTCGGCGTCTTTCTGTGGTAGAACTGGAGTGTCTTTTTAAAAGCAGAGGTCTCAGTTCCTTCATTCTGCTCATCCAGCTTTCCCCAAGAGTAAAGAACTAGCAGGCTACAAGACTGTGACTGGTCTGCTGATCACGGGGATCCTAGTCCTGCTTCTCCTCAGGTTTGGACATAAGAGGTGCACCACCCTTTACAACAAATGTAAGTTGACAAACACAGAAAATTAAACTCTCAGCAGTCATGCTAAGCCCCCCCCCCCCAGCTTCTTTCTTATGCGTGTACGTCTCATAGGAAACATCTCAATGTACCTGCATCCTCCTTTGCCTGATACAGGTTTTATCAGTCTAACACCAATATATATATTTAATGCCCAGCATATGCTTCTATTCTGGATGGCTATTTTGCTACATGTTCCTTTATAGTTAATATGTCTGTAAAAAGCAAAATACGGTAAATGTTCAGCTTCGCATGGCAATGCCACAGTCAGACTTCACCTAGGAACATAATTTGAATCCATTTGGTTTCCTTGTTTCTTAAACATCCTGTTCCCTGCTGACTTGGATCCAGGACTCTTTACACTGTGACTGTGGGTTTTCTGCATATGGACATAAATGGTGCTTTTTCTGCGCAGTGTTTAAGCGGCGGAATCGGGAGTGGATTGGACCCACGCAGAGTCAGAGTGGTAAGTGGTCTGCATTATTTTTTCGTTAATAGACACTTTTACGCAAAGCTTCGTACACATTGTATTTTATCATCTCAAAATGTTTTATCAGTAGCTTTAGCAAAGGTTCCGCAGCTGGTTATATTTGCACTGGAACCTAAACCAGTAGTCAGTCTATTGCTTGGACCGTCACGTAGGTTAATAAACTCGTTTTGTACAGGAACCACTGAATCTATTTTTCTGTATGACATCTGCCTGCATTTTGTGTCAGTGTCGTTTTATAGAGCACAGGCTGGAAAGCCTTCCAGCAACTCGGCGAGATACTCGTACCCCGGTAAGTACATGGAATATATGCCGGTACGCCCGTAAACCAGCGTTCTAGAGACAGCTAGAACAGCTAAAAGTATACCAGTCACAACTCATACCCTTTGAAATTTAAAGCGTTTTCACGACATATTTTCATTTTGTTGGGTAGATTATGAGGTGAATTATACGCCATTTGGATGTGGCTCCATTTTTGTGAGAAAAGTTTACCTAGTTATATACATTTATACGACGTGTAGCTGATGAATGACGCACTTCAGATTTGTATTAAGTCCACTGTTGTGTTTTAATTGATATAACCGAATTCAAGTAATTTGACCACAAAGATGACAACAGGGTTTGGATGTCTGTCTTGGCTTTCATCTTCACTTACTCACGTGTCAAACGTGATGATGAGGTCACCTGTTACCAGCATTAGCTGTTCAGAACTGGATACTAGACTGAGTGCTTATTTAAACTGCAACTTTGTAACTCTGGATATAGTATCAATGACTGCATTTGCTATCCTACAGCACTGGACAGACTGTCTGTACAGCCCGGCAGAGAGCCTTCCTCAAACCGAAACAGTGACTGTGATTCATATAACTAAGTCATCGACATGACCTTTTATATCAACGCCGCCATCATGAAACACCAGTGTTTTCTTCCAAGTGCCTAGTAACAAAAACTTTTCATCAAAACATAAAGGCCCCGGAACCAAAACAAATGCTTTCCAGATAAACGTCTGGTTCGCATTCAGGTTGGCGAGCGTCCCGAATGACCACCAACTGTGCTGACATTAACGTGACATGGACTTGTCAGTCTGAGGTGAGATGATTTGTATATTATATATGTAAATACAAATTAGGTCCTGCTCTTTATGTCAATGGGACTGCACCTTAATTTTTCACTTCTGGTGTAATACCAGAAATAGCTGGGACAATCCCCATCACATTTAAAAAAAAAAATCTGAGGTCTGAATTTCATTCTGATATTAAAAGAATGTTTTATTTGTTGTAGACATTTAATAAAATATCTCATTTAAGCTTGTTTTAGTAAATACTGTAAAAAATATACATGCATTTTTGTGTTTGTAATGTTACATTTTATGCGCCTTTTTCACTAGTGCATTCTTTCAAAACCTGGCTTTCTTTATGCATGACATTAATATGTTTGTCATTTTATTGATCGATGTAGGCACGGGTTTTAGTTGCCTTATGTAATTTTTTTTAACCAAAACTACAAAACATTGAGTGCATTTTCAACAAAATGCAAGCATGAGGAAAAGAAAAGATTTGGGAAGGTAGAGGAAGCAGAGAATAAGAACGTTGATCTATTTTTGTAACAGAAATTGGGTTTCCTGTGTTGTTTTTATTCATTTCCTGTTTCTGTGTTATTTTTGACATTTCATGCATGCCTGGATCCCCTGTATTCTTGCAGTTCATTCATGCATCCCAGTGCCTCTCCTTTTCATTACCCCCTTTTCATTTTAAATTGACATTTCTCTCCAGTCATTTACTATGCGTAAGATTCTAGACATATCTGTAAAACTAAGTGGAAAACCAGACAGCCCCCACTAATGTTCTAAATGATAAAGCTGTGTATATTTTTTTAACTGTGTATATTTTTTACACTATATTAAAGACTGTCCATGCCGATTTGCATTAAACGGTCGGTGATTTGCTGATTATTTTATGAACTACAGTGACCAAAAATGTATTGGGGTGGATCCAAAAAAAAAATGTTTTATCTGACGAACTGTATCTGATGGAAAAACATTGTTTAAAAAAATATTATCTAATCTTGATTGATATCAGCTTGTATTGCGATTAAACAGGTGAAAGACATATGAACAAAAAACAAACTATATGACAAATGGGTATAAAAATGGATGGAATTTATATTCTGTACTTGACAAGGTGTTATAAAATTGTACACATTAATTTTTTAAATAAAAATCACATAAAATACACAGTTTGTGACATTAAAGCTGGCTTCAATGCATAAGAAACCTTGTAATGCATATATTTACACACAATAAGAAACAAAAAATATATCCGTTCACTTTGTGTGCACCAATCTTTTAATGCTGGACAGGGCGCAGGGCATGTTTAAATTCGTATACACTGAACTGGCAAAAAGCGGGTATGGAAAATGAATGAATGAATGGGTGTGATTTTTAGTTATACGAGGAGGGTAATGGCAGAGAAAGTTTACAGAAGGGATTTCCGGAGGCAAAAGTGAGTCGGGATCTTAGCTATAGTACTAGGCAGGGGCACCAAATAAAGAGGCCATTTCACGGTTAATTTATTCTATTCTGCCACATCACACGATATTTTTCTGCTATGCAACATTTCCAAATATTTTCAAACGATAAAAGGTACATACATCGCCAATGTGTCGCAACTGTATAACATGGCAATAAGACAAAAACAACTTATTCAAATCACTAATTTCACCTTGATTTGAAGGAACACCAGCAGCGTGCCTAAGTCACAGTTCAAGGTTACAGAAATGAATCTCGAGTTCGACTTTAATTCATTTCTGCGGTACACCCCTCAAACGTTTTTGGTAATTACCATGCTTGCGGAAATCCTGAAAACTTCAATGCATGCTCCGTCAGTTACGGTTAAAACAAATTGCTTGTTATTCATAGATGAGAATAAGAATGTTTCCGATACACATATATACTGATAAGATAATTGAATACAATATTTTAAACCGACATTAAATACTTTCATACTTAAAACAACTAATATAGCTTATGTTGTATGCAGTTTACAGTATTAAATTTAGTTTCTCAATTTGAAATGCAGACTAGCCTAGGTATTCAAAGTACTGAAGTAAAGTTACATGTACAGAAAATTATCCTTACTGGGAATTCAGCAAGGCCACACCTATATATATACACGCGACATGGTATCGGACTCAAAATACAGAATACGGAAACATTCATTTTGCGAATCCAAGGCACACTGTGCTAAGAAGCACGTTTCATTTTAATGCGAATATGTTTTCGTTTTGCTTCGTTTGCTCGGCCACTAATATGCTGTAGTGCATATGCACCCGAATGCTGATGTTTTCTCCGTTTTACGGTTTCATCAAATTCTAAAAGTACAAATACAGAAGCTTTAGCATACCTTGAACTGAAACAATCAGCATTTAATCTTGCCAACTGGTTTGCTCATATATTGTTTGCAACTGATTAACATTTCGGTTTTATAAAATGCACGAAGAGCTTCTTGTAACCTGCACAAACGAACGCGTCATAGTTTCCGGAGGGAAATTTGAATTAGAAACGCCAGGGGGCAGACAATTAATAGATTTCACAGCAAGTTAACATCAACCACACCGATCTACCAGAAAATGTAGAGTACAATTATAACTATAGGTTTTTTTTTTATTTACAGTTAAGTAGGCCCATAACACTAACTTTATGATTAAATGTATATTGGTATGTCTCTAGCGTACTATAATATGATGTGAGTGGATTTCATTGTCAACTGCTATTGCTTTCTGTTGTTATGGTTTTACGTTCCCTCCATCCAGCCTTGGAAAGAGGTTCCACGTGGTTCGTGGCACAACCGTAAGTGAGGATTAGAACAGGAATCTTAAAGAGATTAAAACAAAGAATATTAGTATCTCCTTTGTGTCAAAGACATGAAAGGGAAGGAAATACCCAGTTAGTTATCAAGAAAAAAAAAAAGACATTAATGGCCAGTTTCCCAGTCAAAGATTAAGCCTAAGCCATAACTAGCTTTGAGTTACAATGGTGAATCCCCATTGAAATGGCAATTTAGTCCAAGACTAGTCTTAATCCTTGTTCGGGAAACCGGCCCTAAAAGATCACATGGCAAATAAAATACAAAATAGCATGTACCCCGGAGAGGGGGGGGGGGGGATCAGATATATGATGGACTGGCAGGGGTAAAACAGGATCACAATATCAAGAAACAACATCAAGCTATAACGACACCAGTGAACAAAGCTAACAGTAGATCAAGGTTCCTCTGGCTTCCTACACACTTTCCATTTTTAAATTAAAAAAAATCCAGGGTGGAGAACCTAAAAGTCGTCAAGCCCAGGGTGGTGATGGAAACAGTTGCCAGGGCTGGGTGGAGAAACGGGAGTTGGCACACACAGTGTGTTAAACAGGCAGTTGGCCTGGGTGGTTTGTTAGGTCGATGGCCCCAGAGACTGGCGTCCTGCCCGACTGGCCATCCTGCTGGGATCGGCCGCTGGCTGCAACTAAACGGTGACATTTCTGCCCACCATGCGGCTAACATCTCACCCGTATTCCAAATGTTGACCAACTTTACACACAGTTTGTATTTTGCTTCCAATTTGCATTTGGGATCCAACCAGTTACATTACTTGGGATTAGCAAGCCAAACATGTGAAAACTTGCATTTCCCAACTGTGAGCGTTGTACATTGCAAGGTGGCCTACGTCAATATTTTTCACTGGAAATTATAGCAGACTGATTAATTGCAATAGTCTGGATACATGTTTCCATATTCTTCCCTTTTCCATACTTATCCAAACTTGAAAAACAAAAAAATCAAAGTCCACACCTTTCCACACTGAGCAGGAACCTCAATACCCACGTGTTTCCTTGGTAATTAAGCCACAACCAATTTTTTTTTTTTAATTTTGAACCAAATTTAACAAAAAAAAACAGTACAGTAGTAGTAAATAGAACATTGCAGTAACAATGGCACTGCTAAAAAACAAAGTCTGACATTAGAAACCATCTTTCAAAATATTTACAGCGTAGCCAAAAATTATTGTACACCGTGGAGAAATGGTCCAAAATGGAAATATATAAGATATTGAAGAGCAAACTTTAAAAACTATCTAAAATGTTACAATTATGTGTGTTATGTAAAGAAGAAAAGCTTTTATTCAAAACCCAGGGGCGTCGCAGTGGGGGGAAAAAGGGGACTGAGTTCCCAGGGCCCCATGTGGGGGGAGGGCCCCTAAGGAATCTGGAATTTTATTTTCCTTTAAATATTAATATTATTCAAAGATCACAATAAATGTTGCTAACTTATGTAAATGTCATTTTTGTGGGGAAATAAATCGGTTGACGGATTGAATTGTGTCCTAGCTTACTGTGCCTGAGGACAAGCACCCTCACCCCTTGCAATGGTTTAATCTTCACCTGGCTTTTTAACTAGGCGCATTTAATTTAGGGGTCATTATGTTGAAACAGCTGAGTCCGTGCTGAAAGATGATGCCGAGGAAAGCTAAATCCGGTTTTCAAAAAAAGAAAAGAGAGGCAGGAAAGAAACAAAAAAGAAATGAGGGAAAGCAACTGCTTACAAACTTTTTCCCAAGAAAGGTGAGCCCAAATGTGAAAGCAAATAGCCTACATTAAATGAACTGTGATTATTAAACACTTCAATACCACCGCGAAATTACACATAGCTTAACATGAGATAAGTCTAAATATATTTTTTTGTTTGCTTAACCCCCTGGGTTGCGTATCTTTCTCGTCTATTTCAGTTTATATCTCGCTGAAATGTTCACGTAGAATCATGGAAAAAACGCTGGCTAAATCTGTAATCTGTCTTCTTTTCAAAACGTCTATTGTTGGAGGTATTTAAAGTTTTTAAAATTAGGTTAAATCGGCAAAAAGTAAATCATGTCACCTTTCTTTGTTTTACCTGCATGGGGGCGTATAGTGCATTCGCGTGAAGATCGCTATTCACATTCTAAACAGCCGCACTTCCGCGTATTGAAATCGCATTCGCATGGTAATTTGATGAACAACGCAGCGGTGAAACCGTTTCAAAAGTGTTCAGTTTTCATGCAGGCCTGTGATGTTAGGCTACCTTTGGTGACATTTCCTGTTATAGCTTTTAATCATTCTACAAATAAAACCAAATTCCAGTGAAGTCTTGTGTGATTAGGCTGTTTTTTCTTTTTTTTTTTTTTAGGTGCACTATTTGTGCATAGGGCCCAGAATTAGGTGCAACGCCCCTGTCAAAACCTATACTGGAATTGTTCTCAGATTATGTAATTTCATCATCAACCATTTATTCACAGTGTAAAAAATATTTTTGGTTACACTATATATATTTTTATGTACACACTCGCCATAGTCAACGAAAGTGGTCCTGCGGCCCACTTCTGGTCACGACCCACCAGTTGAGAAACAGTGTTAGACTATATGGGAAGATCATGAATATCTTGCAAAGGTTAGTGCATAAGGTTCATGTCTCAGGAGCGTGTCTAACTACTTATAAGATGTAAAGCAACTACGCACTTTTTTAAGTGAAAGGGAGAACAGACCTTATTGTAGAAAACAAAACCTCAACAGTGATAAGTGATCATAAACTGTCTGGTTCTATCTTACCATGTAACTGTAATTAGTTGTTAGTTCTGTTCATTTGACTTCCTTTTATAGTAGCAGCTTCTGAATTACGCCTGACGGCACACACATACTCCTCTCTTCTTTAAAATGAGAAAAATTGGCTGTATCAGAAAAACAGGAACGATGTGTGCAAGAAATAGTTGACTAACTGATGGTTGTTTTTGAATCTGTAATGTTATCCATTGTGTTAACAGAAGCAAGCAATGCAGTAAATGAACGTCAACACTGCTGTTTCACATGGTAAGCGTATTAACTGGAATTATAGCTAATATTTGGGGTAACGTCACTTGATAGGATAGCCAACCTGTAATTCACGCAGACATTGGCTCTGGTGTCAGTACAGGTAGATCTAGTGTTTGAAACTGGCTATATATGTCAATGAATGTCCCCATTATAAACCTATTATAGACAGTTTTACTGTTGCTCGTAAAACACATATTGAACAAACATACTTGACAAATTACCTCATAGAGGTTGGGGTGTAATTATGGGCTGTCATAGCTACTTGTCTAGCATGAATAACTGCGAACAAAAAGATATGAATGAAAGTGTCAATCATAAGGCTATTACAAAGTCTAATGTTACTTGTGAAACAGACATTAAAACTGAATTAATTTTTTAAAAAGGGACAAATAACCCCAGAAAAGTAGCTAACAACTGTCAACTTCGCAAATGTTAGCCAATGAACATGACTGCGAGACCACAGCTAAGAACTGTCACGCACTTGGGGGCCTGGTTTACTGGAACTGGGTTGGATATTGCTTGCACATCTACTTAATACTATTATTATAATGACAGAACAAACCAGTAAGCACCTATCACACAATGCCTGTGTGTTCAGAGGCTCCAACATTAATATAAAAAATACTGATGTGAAAAAAAAAGGAAATTTCAGGCCATTTTTTCCCCAAAAGTAATTTTTTGCTACTGTCTTTTGATATATAAAAATCGTTGACTCGGCTGGACATATATCAGCAGCATGGGTCAGCCTGATCAGTTTGACATTACTCTGAAGAGCGATTGACTCAGAACAAAATAGTGGTGTACAAAAGGCCATTATCTGTCAGCAATGGACAGTTTTCAAATCAGTGTTATTTGAGAAGGAGGCTGAGACATTTGGAACTTTATTACTGTGGTCATTAGTGATCCTGAAACAACGGTCAATTTCATTGCTGGAGAACTTAAGGAAGCAGGATGTTTTCATGGTTGTAAGTTGATGTTTGAACAATCTTAGTTCCACATGACTATAGCACTTATATGCAAATAAAACAATTGACAATTAACATAAATGTTATCACTATTAGCCACGAAAAAAAATCCAGCAAACTAATGCAGATTAAATAGCAAAGGATATTTCATCAATAAAATTTTGTGTCATTGAGTCGGGGTTTGAGCTAAAGGTTCATTTGATCTGCTGTCTGATAGAGCTATTATAGCATGTGACGTTCTTTATCACAAGAAAACAAGGGGGGAAAATAGCAAATAGTAAAATACAACTTTTGCATTAAAAAAAGAGCATCTTTTGGAAAAAATAGTGAAAAATTTACTTTTGATGGGAAAAATATTCTCATTACTGTGTCATTCCTTTTGTGACTTCCATACATACACTGCTTGTGCTTTCATTTCGGTTCTTGTCAGTAGCTGCTAATCCTTTTTTTGTTTGTTTTCTGTTTACAAACCAAGCAAACTGGAATGTTTGTAGTAATGTAAATTAACCATGTAACCAAGAAACGAGCAGTTCTGTACTTACAAGAAATGTTGCTTGTCTCATTATAGTAATAAATAAAACAGGCCTAATTTAAATATTTTAAAATAATAAATAATACCTAGTAACAGACGTTACAAACAAATAACAATAGATAAATAAAATTATTTTTGTTGCCACCTCTGGCACAAACGATATCTTTGCAAAGTTTGCAAATTACAGTAACTTGGGCCATGTCAGATTTCGCAAATTCTCAAATCTGGCTCACGTAACACAAAATAACGGATTTTGAAGTGCATTTTCCTGAAAATTTTACAGTAAATATTGAACAAATTTTGTTGAAATATGCTGGGACCTTGCCCTTAAGAACATAAGAAATTTACAAATGAGAGGAGGCCATTCGGCCCATCAAGCTCGTTTGGGGAGAACTTAACTAATAG
>JAODLC010000015.1:2113188-2125302 GCA_026781145.1 Hippopotamyrus pictus
AAGGCAGCAATGTCCTTTTTAAGGTATGGTGACCAAACCTGCACACAATATTCTAGGTGGGGTCTCACCAAGGAATTATATAATTGTAGCATCACATCCCTTGACTTAAACTCCACACACCTAGAGATGTAACCCAACATCCTACTGGCCTTTTTTATTGCTTCCCCACACTGGCGAGAGTGGGACATGGAAGCATCAACTTACACACCGAGGTCTTTCTCATAATCAGCTACCTTTATTTAAGTGGAACCCATAAAATCTGTACTTTATATTTCTGTTCCCTGCATGGATTACCTTACATTTACCTATGTTAAATTTCATCTGCCAGGTATCAGCCCAGTCGCTAATTAAATCAAAATCCTGTTTTAGCCTCTGTGCTGCTAGATCAGTGTCTGCTACACCACCCACCTTGGTGTCGTCTGCAAATTTAACCAGTCTACTGTATGTATTGGTATCAATTTCATTAATGTTAATTAGGAACAATAGTGGTCCTAAAATTATACCCTGCAGTACCCCACTATGAACGCAGGCCCACTGTGACATTGTGTCTCTAATAACTACCCGCTGCCTCCTGTCTGTTAATCAGTTTTCGATCCAAGCTGCTACAGTCCCTAAAATCCCTGCAGCTTTGAGTTTAAGCAAGAGCTGTTTGTGGGGGACAACATCAAAGGCCTTCTGGAAATCTAAGTAGATCACATCGTAGGCCTTTTTGTGACGATCCCTTCAGAAGGGATAAGATTTGTTTATACATTATGGGAAAATTCTGAGGTATGTCCGGTCACACTTGGCTCATATAACCAAATGCACAAAAAGCCATGGATTTCAAAGTGCTGTTTCTCGAAAATGGTACAGTAAAAGTTGTCCAAATTATGCCTGGAAATAGCTTGGGACCTTGCCTTTCAAAAGGTATGACTAGTTTTTACATTATGGGAAAGTAAGAAATTCGCTGTATTTAAGTATGTCATGTACTTCATACATATGACTATAAATCACTTTTTACTTATCCACGATCGCTTAGTCTGTTATTTTTTCTAAACGCGATCTGATACCGTAATGTTATGTCTATGCGTGCACCACACATTTAAAACGCGGATGATTTGACCGTGCATCGGCAAAGCGCGGATAGCTTTACCGCAGTCGGACGTTGTTTACTGCGGGACAAGATGCAATATTTGTACTATTTCGATGGTACATAAAGTTTCTTTTATTCTTTACCAAGTTTGCAAATTGGTTACAATTGACCAAATTTGTAATTCAAGATCTAGTCAATAAGATGAGATGCAATGAGACAGGTGTGTATACACACACACACACATATATAAATTCTTATGATAAAATATTTACAACAGCTACTACTACAGTCCCTGGTGGTCTAGTGGTTAGGATTCGGCGCTCTCACCGCCGCGGCCCGGGTTCGATTCCCGGTCAGGGAAGAACGTTTTCGACATTAACCGGACTGCGAAAATGTCGTACAGTATGTTATACAAATTATATCTTAGCAAATCTAACAAACTTACTCAAAAGATTTGAAGGCTTTTTTCTTTTCGTCTATGCCTCAAAATGACCATGAATTATATGTTACCTGCCATATTTATGAAAATTCAACTGCACGATCTACAGGAATATTAAGACTTTCGGATCTTTTCAATAATCAGCTTCCTTAAATTAGTTACTACACTGAAACTCAATATAAAACACTTAGGCGTTTCTGAAGTTTTGATCTTAACGTGCAATCCACACACCGATTACCATAGTTTGAAAACCACAACAAAAATAAGATGCTTTAAGCTGATGTAAGAATATTATGTCATACAGATTTTATTTTAGGATTATTGTTCATCAGTCTGAAACCATGGTTCACATACATGCTACAATTGTCCTTTTACTTTAGTTCAGCAATATTTGCTATGAAATTACAGGAAGCATCATACATTTTTTCTTTGAAATTCACCCTGAAATGTTCAGCATTTTAAAATCCAACAACAAAGTCCAACCTGTCATGTCAAACAGTAAGTTTACTATGACTGTGCAACTTAAATGTACAACTTATGTATCTGGGTGCAGATCCTGTGACAGTAAATCTTGACTGACATGTAACTGTTGGGGAAATACTACTTTGCCTTCATTATGGATACGCAGGTGTCTTTTCAGGCTGTCTTGTAGAGTAAACTTTTTCCCACATTGTACACAAATATATGGTTTCTGACCAGTGTGAACACTCAGGTGCCTTTTGAGGACATGCAGCTGAGTAAAACTCTTCTCACACTGCGTGCAGCTAAATGGCTTTTCTCCAGTGTGAATCAGCTGATGTATTTTAAGATGGCTTCCCTGAGTGAAGCGTTTCCCGCAGTACATGCATATGTACGGCTTCTCTCCAGTGTGGATTCGTTTATGTCTTCTTAGGCTGTCCTGCAGTGAGAAACTTTTGCCACAGTGACTGCAAGTGTAGGGTCTATGACCAGTATGGACACTCAGATGTCTTTTGAGTACGTGGACATGAGTGAAGCTCTTCCCGCACTGGGTACAACTAAATGGTTTTTCACCTGTATGAATGAGCTGGTGAATCTTAAGGTGACCTCGCTGTGTAAAACTCTTCCCACAGTGTGTACAATTAAAACGCCTGTCTGTATCAGACCTTTGATCCATCCTAATACTTTTCAGTGAGGAAAAGTCATTTTGCAGCACGAATTCTTTTTCATGTACCTCACCTAAACTTAGCTGTCTTCTGCTATGGCCGCCTAATACTTCATGGTTTTTCTCTGCATACATTTGTTGCTGCACTTCCAGAAGATTTTTGAAACTTCTATTACTTTCTAGCTGCATTCCTTTGCTCTCTTTGTCTTCACTGCACCAAACAGGATATAACTCAACGACCTCCATTCTTGCCTCATCACTGCATATAGGCATCTCAAGTTCATCCTTAATCTTAGCAGGTTTTACATTGCCAACTTCAGATTTTGTGTCCGTCATACCTAAGCCAACTGGAATTGTACCGGTCTCAGTAGTATGGGGCCCCGGCAAAGCTGACTGAGCTGCTGAATCATTCTCTATTGTTTCAGAGTAACCCGATTCACCAGTTTCTTTTGCCTGATGTACCAACTGTCGTGGGCTTCCTCTCTCATGCATTAGATATTGAGGAAACAGATGGTTCAGGGTACTGTGCTCAGATGTGGCTTGACTGAGTCTTTGGGCTGAGCAAGAGTACTCCTCCTCTGACTTGCAGACTCCTGCCAGTTTACTGAGTTTTTTCCCTACTAATTGGATTGAATGCTGGTCTGTGAATTGCTTGATGCCTGTTGCAGGTGTAAAAGGTGCTTCACAGTCCTCCCGGCTGTGCTGCCTTTCAGTGTGGAACACTCGTTTATCATTGCTGAAATCCTGCGATTCCAATGAGCCTTTAGGAAAACAGACAAAAAAACATCAGGTTACTATGACAAGTAGTGGTGTATCAGTTCTGAGATCGAGACCGAAACCACGATACAAATGTTCACGATCTCCTATCATGGTTCCGGAAGATTCAATACTGATAAAACTGGTTAGTACAGATCAAAACTGAAATATCTGTTCTATCCATCTTAATGTTTTCATTATGAGAATCGATTCAAATGTTAAAACATTGGTTTTTATCCCCTTGCATTTTAACCGTTTTAATTATTAATATCCTGCTCTTTATAAATATCTTGGGTTCTTGACAACTTCCTGAAGCATCTTTTGTGCTGACTTTGGTGGGGCAACCTGACCTTGACAGGTTTCCAGTTGTCTGAAATTTTATCTGTTTACAAACAATCTTATGCATAGAACAAAAATTCATTTTAAATTGATCTGAAATACCTTTGAAATGTAAAGACAGCAAGCTTCTTTCTGAGGTATCCAGAAAATAAAGACTAAACCATGTTGAAGTAAGTCTAGTAAGATAAGATGTTATATATAGTTATATAATCAAAACTAAAGGCGGTCCAATGAAAAATACAAATGGTGCCTTTTTTTTTTTTGACTGGCCTGTGTACTATTCTTATGGTCCCCTTGACCATGGCTTGGAACTGGGTTATTAAGGTTTTGTGCAATATATTGCTCCACAGATTCCCACAAAAGAAGCCAGACTGGAGATGCCGGGGATTGAACCCGGGACCTCATACATGCAAAGCATGCGCTCTACCACTGAGCTACATCCCCTACTGTTACACAGGTCAAGTGGTCAAGGAGATAAGGGGTGATTTCAAGTCTCCTTCCAACAAAAGAAATTTACATTGCTGTTCATTTTTTGTATTGAATAAAATGGTTGCAAAGGTATCAACACCGTAATTTATTAGGGAACAGACAGAAACACATTACCTTTCTGGCTACTTTTCAGTCTTCTCTGTGAATCAGTGTTCTCCAGGTCCTCCCTAAGTTCTTCATGCTTAATTAAAATAGTTTCAGACCAGCTATCATCCACGTCTGCATCCTGTAATAAGAAATTTTTATATAATTGGCAACATTGTAGCCAGTTCCAGAGATGGATACTTAAAATACATATTTATAAAATGTTCTACTAAAATGTTAAACAAGACACTTGTTTGAATATGAACAAGATGGTCATGATGGTTGGATTGATCGTTATGGCTGGTTACAACTTCTGCCATTTGAGGAAGAATATGGTTATGAAAATTGCGCTTGAATTCCTGCTTGTCCTAGGGTACTGAATTCAGAGTATACTGGCTAATCCTAGATAAATCGACATCCTATAATGTAACACTTTCTTACATTCAGAACCATTTCTCAGTCGCAACCTGACACCCCAACGAAAGCACCGTTGTGTGGAAAAAGTTGTGGAAATTTCAGTGGCCAAACACAAATGTATTCCTGTCGACTTTTAAGGGATATTATCTTGACATTACCAAGTCTACCAAATAATCGACTATGGCATCCCAATAACGCAATGGCTGAGGATTATAAGCTAGTTTAAATGTTGAGAGTTTGTCTAGGAATTTAATATATAACAACACTTTTAAAACGAACCTTGGTGCTATCAGACTGCTGGTTTTTAACAATGGTCTGTCGTGCAGCTTTCGGTCCCCTTCCACGTCGGGCCGCTTTTAATTCATTTTCCATCCATTGCAATTTACTTTTCAGAGACGTGTTTTCTTTTTGGTGATAGGAAATTTCCAAGCGCAGAAAAGCAGAGCGATTGTCAAAAAGTTTACTAATATCTGTAACCGCTGCTTTAACTAGCACATCCATAATAGAGGCTAATTCGTCTTGAAAAGTAACACAGTTCGTCATTTTGCTGACGTTATTACCCAGTATCACAGCAGCTGTCTCTTAGTAATAATTTAAAAACAGCGGTATTATTTGTCCAGTTCGCGAACTTAGAGAAATCCGTTTATGTGTTATTAGCAATAAGCAAGCTAGCTAGCTACGAAGCTAACTTGCAAGCTAGGTTCTGAAGGCGACTGTTAGCACATTTATTTCCGGACTTATGTACCGTATATACAGGAGAATAAGAGCAATTGCAATACGCGTAATGTTTTCTAATCTAAATAGAATGTGAGTAGCGTGTCTTGTATAAAGGGGATGTAGCTCAGTGGTAGAGCGCATGCTTTGCATGTATGAGGCCCCGGGTTCAATCCCCGGCATCTCCAGGTGGGGTCATTTTGTGGGTATTTGTGGTTGATTGTTTAAAACCCCATTGAAATGTATTTCAACAATGGGACACTGGGGACCTAACATAGAGTGTAAAGGCATTTGTTCAAGATAGTGTCTTTGGTCTTACAGCAGATCTGGGGAGCTCAGATTTATGGCCCTTTTTTTTTTTTTTTTTGCTTTACTTCTGGTTTTAATGAGGCTGTTATTCCAGAGTAGATTCTAAGTTCACATGGTGCTCCAGTTGTAAATAAGCAGCTAAACTAAAGGCAACGCAGAAGGCTGCTGATTGCATCTCTCCAAGGAATTTGTTTATACGTTTGGGAATCATGAAGTTCTTCAGGGACTAATAAGTGAAAAGCTGGACATGGAGCATTCATAACCTTAAGGAAGGGTGTATGCCAAATAGTTTATTTGTTTTCTGAACAGTGATGTAAATTAATATTCTACTAAGATATCTGAATGTATAACAAGAATTCTTTTCTCATTTTTTTTGGTGAAGCCTCTTGCATCAATGTGTGAAGTAAATTGCCTTACATTATTTTGAATAAGTAAAAAAATAGCATTATTAGCACATCTAGTTTGATAGTACCTGTAGGTGATGTACTTTTTTACTATAAAATTATACAGCTTATTCTACTGCACTTTTGATTTGCTGCAGATAATTTTTAAGTTTTGAAGCCGAAAACATCCTAAGGTAAAACTGAAGAAAGAATTATGCGGTACTCTGATATTTAATGAATAGTGTTAACAATGGAACTTTATGTTACAAAGCACTGAAGGAACCTTGGTTACCAAGGAGATGGGAAGTTCTGTTCTTCAATTCATTTCTTCAGTTTTCACAGCTGAGGGATTCAGTCATTCTCTAACACATAACCCTTTCATGCTTCCAGTTTCTCTGAGTTTTGGAACTTCTAAAAATACAGCTTGCCGAGCCCCTAAACCACATGACCTTTGACCCCTCCTTACCACTACATGCATCCAAGTCAGATCTGTTGTCTAGACAACCTAACTCTTTCTACTTTGAAAGAAAAGCTTTTTTAGAAGCATTTAAAGAAAAGTGTCTAAAAATGGCATTAAACGATTACATTGATGCTTTTAAAGTTAATTCAGTGTTTGATGTTTCATTTCTCTTATATTTGAACCTTATAATGTGTAGTTATTTTGTTCCTCTGGTTGTTTGATGAGCAGGTTTTAGAATTCGTGCAGTGCTTTAAGTATGCTTTTCCTATCATGAGATTCCTAAAAAAACAAACCTGCATGCAGCAGCACACATCTGGAAAAGCTGTTTTCTGTCGCCATTTCATTCTCAATATGCAGCAAAAATTTTCAACAGGTGTTAATACAATTATTCCTGTTCACCCCATTTCAACAAAACAATCTCTGCAAACTGCTCCCTTCCTTCACCTTAGGCAGAGTAATAGAAATCAACAGAGAATATCACCTGTGACAAATGCTTATGGGAACATCTGCTATAATTTTGCAAGTGGTTTGCTAAATAAAACACTTTGCTAAATACATCCACTATAACTTTACACCTAATGTTTAATATGAAACTAATTAGATTTTCCAGTCATGGTATAACATCCTGCTCTGTCTGTTTGCTTTGTTGTGACCATTTATCACAATATTTTTAAGGTGCATTTTCATATTAAAACATTTAACAAAAATGCAGTCATATGCAGTCAACCTCGCTTATATGTGCAACATTTCTTACTTTTACTGGCCTTTGCAGTACTAAACACTTCAAATACGTGATGTAAATAATTAACAGCAAGCCAATATAAATCTCTTTGTGGTAATAAAAATGGTCAAAACAGAAAACAGTATTTGGCTAACAGGGTGAACAAGGCACGGAAAGAGAGAGATATATACTTAAATGTTTAACTCTACGTGCAAAATCTGAGGATTTAAAGCTTCTCTATGTCTGCACCTTCCCTCAAAGCTTTGCATATAATATTTGTCTGCCGTTTAACTCTCTTCAGTTCTGTTGGAAATGGTTCAAAATCCCTAGATTAATATAACCAATAATATTATAAATTTCATAGGATATAAGATCATAAATTTTAATTAATTTTGGTAATTGGTTATTTAACAATAAAGAAATGTGAATTAATCTTAACCTATATGTTTTATATCTGGATGGAGTATGTGTGTGTGTCTGTGTGTGTGTGTGAGAGAGAGAGAGAGAGAAGATGCAAATCTCCATGCCTCTTCTTATAGCATGAAAGGTGGTACCTTATTTTAGTTGCTCCACAACTGCCCCTCCTCCAGCCAACACAGTAGACACCCACCCTGCTAATTGACTGTCCTGTTTCTGAGCAGGGCAGGGTGGGAATGCCATTTGTAAAGAGACTATTGTCAAGACTTACATGCACTGGACTGTGGGAGGGCTTTCAGAAAGACCAGATCTCGAAAGGACACATCTGTTCTGACAGAGAGAGGGACGTACTGGATGCAGAAGGTAAGCAAGATTTGCTGGTTTCTCTGCAATGGTCTCTGGACTGTTTTCTTCACATCTGACCACTTATCTTCTCCGACTCTATTAATATAACAGAAAATTTCCTAATGTGTCTGGTATTTATTTACCAAATAACCTTTAATCAGTCAAAAAATGTCAATGCCTTTCTCTCTATGTATGAATGTTATAAAGTAAACACACTTGGCCTGTTATAGTTTTTCTGGAAATAAACGATATCCCATGCATCTGTAAATCATCCCCATCAGGAAATTGATTTATGCTCAGATTTGTTTTTTTTACTTCTTATGTTTCATTTCCCTCTGTTGTTTGCTCTTCCCCTTAGTACTGCCCAAGAGAAAAGAGTCTTTAATTTAATTTAATTTAATTTAATTTAATTTAATTTAATTTAATTTCATCATGTCACAAATCTATCTCATGCCTCCTTCCCTGTCACATTTGTTAATGGAGTGACATCCCCTAATTAAATTAAAGCGCGTAATCCCCTTTCTCATTCATCTTTCATTGTTTACATCCATCTGTCATTCATTTTCTTCCTTTAACTATTTTTCTGCCTTGTAACAGAGTACTTTGTCATTTTCCACTAATGAATTTTTATTGCTAGCAAATGCTCCTGTTTTAGATGTTTTATTTGTAATAGTAACATTTTTCACAGAATCATTTAAATGTGGTTGGGGGTAGGTATTATTCTATAGGATACTTAGCGATAATAAATAATCAGACACGCAAATCTGGTTCTCAAGTAACATAGAACATTTGACATTTGTCAGATAAAAAATATTCAGTGATATCTGGCTCACTATTGACTTCTGTGTTCCAGGAACAAGACTGTGCAATCAACATTGATCAAATTGCATCAAAAGAAGACATAAAATTAAAGTGAAATACTCACATAATATATTGCTAGACATTATAAAAATGGTTATATTGCTAGTAATGACAAGTAATGGGTATTTTAACGATGGTGCCCTGTATATGTAAGCTCGAACAAAAAATGTATATCCAAAAATATAGAATTCATAATGTTAACACTGTTACAATATGGCAGAATATAAGTTTATACAGTAAAAGATTTTTTTAAGATAAAGGTTAAATCATGTATGCATATTCCTAGGTTTAAAAGAGACAGAGGTGTCAAGAGTTGTAATTTAAAGTTAATTTATCAAATAACCTACAGACGACCACATCTTACTGAGAAAGAATGAGGGTAATGGTTTGGGGATTGCGGCTTCTCTACATTTGCAAATTAGTGGAGGCTCTTCCTATTTCACCTTTGCACCCGACCATTCAGACTTCATCGTCTTATGCTTTTGTCAGCCCTACAGAAGATGAAAGCACAGAACTGGTGGTAAGTAAGATGAAGAGAGAAAGGCACTGAGACATATTAGAAGCTTTAATATTTTTGCTCCCAATGTGCAGAGATGTTCCAGAACATGACTACTGCTGAATAAAACTCTGTTAGGTTATTAGGTTGTATTAGTGATGTCCTTCTCAATTTAAACCAGTTATAAACAGTATCGTCCTGTTGCAAAAACATGTAAATGTTCTTCCCTCCTCCCTATTCAGGACTGGCTAACACGGTATGGCTATCTCCCACCCTCCGATCCCTCTACCGGGCAGCTGCAGGCTTGGACAGCTGTCACACAGGCTTTAAGAACTATGCAGAACTTCGCTGGCCTCAATGTAACAGGAGCTGTAGGTAAAACAATAAAATACGATGGATCACGGTCAATTTTTCTACTGCTTCAGTCTGCAAAAGACAGTTTTGCTTGCCCTTTAAACACCGAATTCTCTAACGTATCGTTATGACTGAAACGCATGCTGTCATTACGATCTTCCGCTAGAATTATGATCTTCTCATGGAATTTCAGTAGGTCAGCTCAAAGGTCGATAGACGCTTGCTTTGTCCTCTTTCTCTTAGATAAGGACACACTGGACTTGATGCGCCAACCGCGATGCTCCCTTCCAGATGAGGATAAGGAGCTGGACCCCCTGCATGCTGGGAGACACCGGGAGAGACGGGGGGCTACCTGGACATACAGAAACATCAATTGGAGGTTTATTTTCAAGATTTTTCTCCTCTTTCCTTGTCCCCATTCCTCTCGTCTGTGATTCCCTTGGTGCGTACACGATTCTCAGATCATTCCTTCATCACCACTAGGTTGCGGTCATATCCCACTCCCTCTGCTCTTCCTCGTGAGACAATTCGATCCCTGGTGTTCTATGCCCTTAAGGTTTGGGCGGAGCCAATTCCACTGGAATTCCATGAGGTGCGTTCACGGAATTTTAAAATGTCATTTATTATATAAAAAAATGCATGGCCTACTGTCAATGTAATGGCACAGATACAATATGGGAAGAACCCATCACTTCTTGTTAGAAGTTACCACCTGCAGGGATGAGATCTCTTTAGTAGGGCGGTGGAAAACAAAAGGAAGGCATCTACACCCTGTTATCCTCACTGTTATTAAGCTAATTGAAGCAGATGTGCTTAACACTCATCGACATAGGAAACGTTCACCTATTAACGTAAAATTCACGTAATTTTTCATGGCCGTTTCCGTCTCCGTGTCACCTCCCCACCCTACGTTTGTTGGCAGGTGGGCAGCCCAGTCGGAGCTGACTTACTGGTGGATTTCCTGCACGGTTCCCACGGCGATGGCTTTCCCTTTGATGGGCCGGGGGGGTCCGTGGGCCATGCCTTCTTTCCATCTGATCCTGACAGAGCTGGTGCAGTTCACTTGGACTCACAGGAAGACTGGGCTTTCAGGCAACCTTGTGAGTGCCTGACCTTTAACCTCTTTACAATAGCCAAAATGTGGGTGTCGAGCTTCAGAAAATGTACCCTGAATTAATTTACTCTCTCTCCCTCTCTCTCTCTCTCTCTCTCTATCTCTCTTTCTCTCTCTCTCTCTCTCTCTCTCTCTCTCTGTTCTTTCAGCCTCTGAGGGTATTGATCTCTTCACAGTGCTGGTGCATGAGTTTGGTCACGCCTTAGGATTGTCCCACTCCTCCTCGAAGCGGTCTGTCATGAGACCTTACTACCACGGCTCACTGGGGGATCCCCTGGACTTCACCCTGAGCTCCCTGGACAGGGAGCAGATCACTAAACTATATGGTACGAATAGGAACATTTTATGTCTGCCTTAGTAGACAATCATAATTATCTATTTTTTCATTGCAGTAAATTGCATCCAACTGCTAAAGTTTGTGAAATAACGTTGTTTTGCTATAACTGTGTAGGAATCCTAAGAGCTACCAAGTTACTCAATTTTGACATCAGCATCTGACATCATCTATTGTTTTAGGCTCAATGAAAATGAATTACTTTTAATAGCCATAACCACTTTTGTTGAACTTGCAGTGAGGTTGTGCATATCACTGTTTTACTTCATTGTATCACTTGGAGTTTCTACTTGTTTATCAGTGAATCAATGTGTAAGTAGGTAAAAAAAAAAGAAAGACAATAAATAAATAAATATAAAATAGAATATAAAAAGTAAAAAAAAGTAGGTATATAAAATATAAGGCAATATATATATTTATTTTGATGCCTTTTTTAATTTATTGTGACTGTGATTCCAAAACATGACAGACACGTACGTCTTAATATTGTGCTGCGTATTATGATTGCTCTGATATCTCTGTATCTCAGGTAACCGAGATAATCTTCTGGGCATAGATTCTACTGATACAGCCTTACAGCCTCACTTCAGACGCAGAGAACAATATATTACTGAACAACAAAGGTACCAGAATTGTAAATGCCCACTGTCCCATGGCTGAATGCTGTACTGTATTGCTGCAGCACTGAAAATGATTAAATTCTTTCCTTGAATATAGAAATACTGTCGATCGCTGCACAACCGGCTTCGATGCAGTGGCCAAAATTAGAGGGGAGACCTTCTTTTTTAAAGGTGAGTTAGTAGTGAATGGGGGGCGGCACGGTGGTGCAGTGGTTAGCACTGTTGCCTCACACCTCTGGGACCTGGGTTCGAGTCTCCACCTGGGTC
>JAODLC010000015.1:2157620-2169092 GCA_026781145.1 Hippopotamyrus pictus
TGGCTCATCAGAAGCCAAGTAGGATAGAAAACCTACTGGATAGTAGCTCTCCAGGACCGGAGTTGGTGACCCCTGCTCTAGAGCTTAAAGGCGTGTCAGCCACCGAGACCTGATCACCGTGGCAACGTCAAGACTGAAAATCTCATGAAACAATACATGTGAAACATTTGTCAGGATTAAGGCACTGATGTCATGCATATTGTATGTATGTGTAACATGCTACGTATATCACTCATTCTTAAGTATATTATCTCATTATGGTGGATTTTTGTGCAATACAATTTTGAAATGCAATAGTTTGTAATGTTTTGTAGTCAACCTATGTTGTTGAGGCAAGTATTTAACTGAAAAAGCACATTTGTGGAATTTCTAATGTCTGCAGTACATGATGGGTATGATATTTGGAGGCTGCTTATGTTTCATCATCTGCAACTGCTGTAGGCAGGCCCTAGGTGTGAATTTGGAAAGGGTCCATTTTTGCCCCAGGGCCCAGTGTACAGTTCCACCACTGGCTGAGTCCCAGTATGCATGCTGACTTCTGCTGGACCCTTCTGAGGGATGTTCCTAAGGTCAAGCACAGCAGAAAATCACACACAGCTACCTTTCAGATGAGTCACCTCCATCTTGCACACTGCAAAAATACATATAGCATGAAGTTCAATTACATGTCACTCAAAATCACCAGTTGACCTATTTTGATTCGTCAGACAAAAATGACCAGTATAATACATTACATTTATGAAGTGCTTTTCAGTCACCCAAAGACGCTAACTGTATTAAAAACCACAGAGCACGGTGAGTAGGGTGACCCCTAATCCCTGTCAGGGAGCACTGCTACCTACTTAAGGTTTTACAAACTTACTTTAAATCCAAAGCGCTCCTTTGCTTGGCTAAATAGTTCAGTTCTTTTTGCGCTTTTACTGGTTTGTTTCTTTGATTGAAAGACTCACCCAGCTGTTTCGCATTAACATTAGTGACACATGCGTGATTATAGGAGACTGACCAATCGGCATGCAGCAAGAACTCAGTGCTTAAATGAAGTCCAGGTCCTTTTAATTGAAATGGTAGCTTACAAACCCTGTCTTAGCTGAAAGTGTCCTTCTTGATGTGGATTAGGTGGTCGCCCTAACGGTGAGGGAGTAATACACACAAAAAAACCGTCCCAACGATCACACAGTGGTGAACAACACAGTTATGAGGATCATAGTAGTATGGGGATGAAGCAAAACAGCATGGAGGATTAGGTATGAAGAAAATAAAAGGGAACTATCTAGGTTTGGAAAGTACGGTTTTTAGTCTAGATGTGAAGGTTGGGAGGGGGTGATTAATAATCGATCCTTTATTATCCCCGTGGGGAAATTCTTACACCTCCCTCAACTTGCTCTCTGAAGAGTAAGCTGTCCACGAAGGGCAGTCACCTGTTGGAGCGCCCAGGGAGCTGGGGGTTAAGGGCCTTGCTCAAGGACCCACAGACATGCTGAGGCTGGGTTTGAACCAGCGACCTTGTGATTACAGAGACACAGGCTTAGCGCACTGAGCGACACACTACAGATGTTACAGATGTCTTAGACTGAACAGTAGGCAACAAATGATAATCATCACAACTGTCTTCTGTTTGTTTTTTCAACCCAGAAGCAGTATCTGCCAGTATTCAGAGGGAAATCTGACACTCATAAACAACACCTTCAGCATTGTCCGTAAGTAACATTGTTTGCGTCAAGCTCTAGTGCTCTTATAAACGTGGTTCACTGGGTGGGACTGCTGCTCCTTCCCCGCTCAGCAGTGGATAACTGACGTCTCATGTAGCATGTCCAAGATCATGGGCTTTCCATCATATTCCAAAGATGTGCTTCTAGCGAACTGATGAATTGCGCTAAATTTTGGGTGAGCGAGGAAGAAGACAAGCAGTGTGGGCTGTAAGTTGCTTTCTGAGTATTGCCTTGCATGTGTATAACATACACATGTGTATTTTCATGTGTTTTCCAGAGCTGGGCGTTACCTATACTGGGGTCATGCTTAGCACCTGTTCTGACTGCCTCCTCTTGAGTTTCTCCTCCTTCGACAGTGGAGAGACCCTCAGATCTCTGTACATTTTTGGTATGTCCACCACCAGGGCTGGAAATGAAGTGTGTGCCAGCTCACTTTAGGCAAGAACTAGCCCAGTTGGCTAGTAGCAAAAATTCTTAAGTTCCACCCCTGGCCACCACATTGAAATGCATCTTAGTACCAGAGGGAGGGTGACAGGCTGCTATTGCTCATCAGGCCACTGTGTATTTGCAGGGAGAGAAGGAACTCTGAATGCCACTGAACTGAAGACGTATAGGACACAGGCGGAGTGCCTAGGATTGCCTGACGCTCCTTATAAGTACGACGGAAATAATGGTAAGATGAATAAAAAAGATGTTTTTAAATTTCACTGGCACCCCTGGTGTGCTTATAACTCTGGTCAGAAACACAGGTACTTTTCTGTGTATATGGCCGGGGTGGGGGGGACATTAAAGTTTGACATTTTCTTTATCAGAACTGTGTCCACCACCACAAGAAGATCCCTTTGCAAAGAAGCCACCTGAGGTTAACCCTGGACGCGATGAATGATTTATGCAACAGCATAATGTCGTGCTGTAAAGTGCTATGAATAAAACTGACATTGTCATTCACGTTGTTTCCATTATGTTTTATAAACACTGTTTGTATTTTCTTACAGATTTGTGGCATGTAAGTAATTTGCAAGTAATCCCCCCCCCCCAAGGGGCCAATAAAGTGTCCCTCCCTAGTTGCCTACAGAAGCCTACATATGTTAAAACGCTAAGGTATAGCCTCTGGTCTTTATTTTTAATTTTACGAGAGAGAGAGGATTAGAGGATGAGTCAGAGTAGAAGGTGTTCAGTGCAATGCACTCTAACCAGGTATCGGAAAGTCACACACGGAATGAAAAATAATTGTGTAACATAACAACAGGATTAGTTAAATATCAACCACAGCAAATAATAATTAAATTCAACCAGTGTACCAACTTGTACCAACTTGTACAGACACCTTTTTAAATTTGAGGTGCCTGGTTGGTTTCCCCTTTATTATTATAACCCTCTACTTGTGCCTTTGTCCATTCAGATAAATAATTTTTTAGAATAATTAGTGTCTTGACTTGCGGTTTCAAGTCAATACAGCCAAATAAGTGACTCATTATGTATTTAAAGAAATACATAGAACTGAAAGGAATCTGAGCCCACTTAACTGCTAAAGTGGACCCCCCCACTTATACCGGCGATCATCAATGTTCTGTTAAGAAGGACCTGCATGAAGGAAACTGTAGTATATTGAGACAAGGCTTAGGTGCATCGGGCGAGATCACAGCACTAAGAGGAGTGTAGATATGGCATAGTACCTCAGTGAATTATGTGGGAGCAGAGACACAACACTTAAGGCATGACTAATCGCAGGCAGAGCGTTTTTCTCAAACGGCTGACAACCTCCACGGTGATGTGAATAGTTTAGGTCAGTGTCTCCTGGTCTGGTCCTCAGGGACCCCCGAGACATTCCACATTCCCGCACCTTCCCCGCTCCCTGTGGGGCGGAGTGGCGTCTCTGACCCAAGGGGTCTGTGCCAGCAATCAGAAGGTTGCCGACTGGAGTCCCATGAATGCCTGCATCCAGCCCTGCGAGCAGGTTCTCCGACGTTCAGGGAAAAGTTTAGAGATTGGTGGCAGGATTGGACTCCAGCCACGGGAAGAAACTTCCGGTGTTCCATTCCATTTGAATGAGCGTAGTGCTTTAGGTATTCCCCACTGCACTCGGGTTCTCGCTGCTGAGGTGGTGCGTCATGTGGTGGCTACAGCAAAGTGCTGTATCAGTGCACGCTCCGTACCTCCTCCGGTTCTCTACACACCTGCAGCAGGTATTTGGTGCTCCTCCTTTGCTTCATAGTTCACCGTAAGGTGTGCCAGGAGGGAGCAACACGCACAACCTGTTAAAGTTAAAAACTGAGCAAATGTTTCTTAGATGCTGGAAATTCCACATTCAGTCCTGAAGGTCACCCGAGAGACACGTGCATACTTTATTGTTTACACAAACAGAAACTCTTTAACAACTCTTTCATAATGGTCGGTATAAGCATTAAGGATGCTTTGTACTGCATTATAAAGGTATCTATAGTAAATTGTGCAGCGTGCGACCTCCCCTGCCCAGCGTGCGACCTCCCCCTGCCCAGCGTGCGACTTCCCCTGCCCAGCGTACGACCTCCCCCTGCCCAGCGTGCGACCTCCCCCTGCCCAGCGTGCGACCTCCCCCTGCCCAGCGTGCGACCTCCCCCTGCCCAGCTATAACATGTCAGGAAGCATCCTGTCTTTGTCATAATACAAATCTGCTGCTATCTGTATCTATATCTATATCTGTATCTGTATCATTAATTTATTATTCTTCTTACCTGTGAGTTATTCCTATAATGCTTCAGTGTTCTGTTTTCAGGACATTATATTTGTGTACTCTACACTTTTTAAAGGTTGTTTGTGCCATGTCTACTTATTTGCACTAACTGTGTACTGACTTTGTTACCCTGCATGTACATTTGTCTCTTTTACCCTGCATGTACATTTGTCTCTTTTACCCTGCATGTACACATTTGTCTCTTTTACCCTGCATGTACATTTGTCTCTTTTACCCTGCATGTACACATTTGTCTCTTTTACCCTGCATGTACATTTGCCTGTGCACTACATTCTTGTTGCTGTATAAAGAAGAATTTTCCCCGGGGATCGATAAAGTCAATCTTAATCTTCATAAGGTTCTGTGTAGCTAAAAATAGAATATTTGTTTTGTTTATATGCAAAAAATTTGAATGTAGAGAGGTAGTGGGAGGGCCACTCCCACACGATGTCACAAGTGACACAATGAACTGAGATATAAGGGTTTTCCCAGTAAAAGTGAGGGACTTCTGAAGAAAAGTTGGCTGAAAAAAAAACTAATTTTAAAGTTGCCAAACAAGTTAAGACCAGATTCTTGGAGGTTAAAACAAAACAAAAATGCTGACAGACATATGCTGCAATTTCTTATTAAGAAATAGTTGTTGGTTGATTGGTTAGTCTGACACAAATTTGTCCGAACATGATATATCCTGCCAGAAATATCATTAAGACGATGACAGGAGAGTGGGAATCCTGTCCGTCAGATAGATAGAAGGAGAAATGTTTTTTCTCGGTAGATATGGAATGCACTATTGGCCTCTATCAAATAAAGCTCTTAGAACTGAGACCAAAATATTTTTAGTGTCATAAGAACTTAAACTCTTTAATCTGACCTTTAGTGTTCCACATGCTTTCTGGAAAGCTCTAACAAAGAGGGAATCTGGTGGCTTTCTACAAAGGGCTTCTTTTGAGCATTCCTTGACCTCAGTTGTTTCATGCTACTCAGTGGTTAAGGACAGACTGTTCTAGGTTAATTCACTGGAGGACGATATCTTGCCTCCCTCATGCATCAAAATTTGGTCAGTGGCCAAATCTAGCCACGTAGCCAATATGTAATTTAGTTTTGCAAGGTGGCTGAGGGGGTAGCTGCTGTAACCGCCCCAGGGCTGCCACCTGTCCAGGATTTCTAGGGACAACCCCAGATTTTGTTCGCCGGTCCAGGAAAAAACTAATTTTATTCCGGAACACAGAATGTCCCAAACAATTTCCCTATCAGATAGACCTATGTGCAATAGTTTTGGTCAGTGACCGGATGGCCAGGATTTTATAGGACTGAGGCGGAGACCCAAAACCTCCCAGCTCCCCGGTATGGGTTTGAGTCCCTTCTCCAGCTCTGTGTGGAGTCGGTATGTTCTCCATCGGCTTATAGAAGTTTCCCCCTGCAGTTAAAAACTGTGTGTTAAGATGAATTTAAAATGCTCACTGTGTGTGATCGTGTGCTCTGTAATGGACTGGCACCCTGTCCTTGGTGTCCCATGCCTTGTGACCTGTACTTCCTGGGACAGACGGGCTCACTGTCACCTTGTACTGGATAAGGGTTACAATTTGCATGTATCAAAAAGAAACACTGACATACAGCAAGACACCCCTTGTGAAAAAATAGTGTACGAAAGTGTATTAACAGTGTGCCTTGATCACTAGAAGTGTAATAAAAATGCATTCTCTTTACACACATTATTTTTAATACACTGACGTTATACTTCTGTGTAATTTTAGAAAATATATTTTGCATTTAAACATAATTAAGTACACTGAAGCACACTTGAATAAAAGTATGTCTGTAATCAAATACACTTTAGTACATTTTTTAGGGATAAAACACACTTAATAGACTTTGCTGAAAGTATATTTTTTGTGCTAAGTGTATTTTTTTAAGTAAATACTTTAGTACACTCATTTTTCACAAGGGACTGCTCGAAACCAATTAAAAGCTAGTTTTATCAATATACTATTTGGGAAATAGTGCCACCTTGTGGCGATTATTGTTTATTTGTTTTGCGCAGCAATGAACAGCCGAATCAAATTTTGAATGATATTTTAATGTATATGGGTAGCACGGTGCTTCAGTGGGTGACAGTACGGCATCACATCCCCCGAGCTGTGTATACGTGGAGTTTGCATGTTTTCCCTGCCTTGTGCAGGACCTATTCCCTGCCTTATTTTCTTTGCTCTTACTTGCAAAATAATAATAACAATAAATAACCACTTAATTTTTTACTCATTTATCCAACACTTTTTCCCCAAGTGACTTACAGTAAAGGGTTACGATTTTCTATTTGGTCCAGGGGATTTGACCCCATGACCATCACATTAAATAGCACGATGCTTTTGGTTTACTTGTCGAGCTACAGCAACTGATTGCAAAACAGCCTCGCGATCGTGGTGACACCTTTCCCTGATGAGAACAAGCTTTTGCATGTACATTATTATTTTACATGTCATTCATTTAATGCTATGTTGATTATGTCTAAAGGTATGAGTATTCGTATATGGGAGGGGTGCAGTGGTTAGCACAGTTGCCTCACACCTCTGGGAGCAGCGTTAGAGTCTGTGCCATGGCTCTCTGTGTACATAGTTTGCATGCTTTCCCGGATTCATCGGGGAGTACTCTGAAGTATCCAGCCTTCTGTGGATGACTGCGCGAAAAGGCGCCACCTACAGACTCCATGGTTCTCCTGAGAGGCTTCAATGCTTACACGGAGAATGAAGCTGATATCTACAGTAGAGGAAAATAATTTGAGTGAATGGCCTCATGTAGAACTGATAAAACTGAAGAATTATAGGCTAAGACCAATAAGAGCGCTGTGGTCACATTCTGCTCTCGTTAATACGTATCCCTTCATTTCAATTCATTTTCTCCAAAACTGTTTTAGATTACGCAGTTTAAAATTGGGTGCCTATACAAATAAAAAACGGTCTATCCGAATGCAAGAGACGTGTTGCTGAGGGCATTTGGAATGAAATGAGGATCAATAATGAGAGACTTCTGTTTTTTTTTTTTTTAGTTTCGGAGGTTTATCGGTCTTCTGGTATACCATTCACAGCCATCAAGGTGAGCATCTACCGACAGAAGCGTTTTTGTGAACATAATGAACTAACCTATCCTGGTTTGGTGCGATGCATAAAAGATTATTTAATTTCGCAATTTAACGCCTTTCACAGGACGCGCCTAATTAGCGGTATTTGTCTCACGTGTAATCTCATGTGTTATTATGGGAAAATTGCTAATATAGAATCAGTGGTAAATGTAGTATACCTAACAGTTTTTGCTGTAATGAAAATTGACCTAAATGTATTAATCAGTGTTAATATAGTCGGCATAATTAGGAATTTCGATTGGTTTTTTTTTTTTCGCTTTTGGTAAATATGTTTTACCTACAACATTTACTTTTTTGTTCTGACTTGTTGAATGTAAATCATCTGTGTAGTTAATCCCCCATAATAAATACCTCAAACATAAAGTAAAATGCTTTAAGTACGTTAACAATGTTTTACCGAAAAGTGAGACTTTCTAAATTTCCCTACTTTACGGAAGAGAAACATTTAAAAGTCCGTATTAATCACAAATGTATTTTAAAGTTAGTCTGAAGTGTCAGTCACTGAATCGGCGTATATGTTGTTGTTCATACATAAGTCTCAGTATTTTAGGGCAGCGGGCAGATTCTGATGGTCAAGCATGAACGTTTTTATAGATCGGAAACATTAAAATGCTGTCTGAAATATACAGTTGTCACCTTTGCTTTCCACTCTGCACTTGCGAAACGAAAACATCATTTCATCAGTAATATGTCACACATTAATTGCTGAGCTCCCAAGAATGTGGAAGCTGTAATGTATCTTCAACCTTCGGGTTTATAATGAACCAGTACATCACACTAAAGAGTATAAATTACACTCGTAACTGACACAAATTTTGTTTTTTTTTTGTCAAAATAAAAAGGTTACTTGTTCACAATTAAGGGTTGAAATGCTGCATAAGCGTATGCAAAGTAGAATATAATATGTCAGTATAAAATATAAAATCGATTAAGGCGGAAAGCATCTGTTTTTGCGGGCATGATATGGTTGAAAGATAACATTTGTCTGCATGTCAGACAAAAGATTTCATTCATTTAGATTATGCGTCTGAAGCCTGTAATTTTAAACGACTGTGGATTAATCCTGGTTTCATCTGTAATATGTCACACATTAATTGCTGAGCTCCCAAGAATGTGGAAGCTGTAATGTATCTTCAACCGTCGGGTTTATAATGAACCAGTACATCACACTAAAGAGTATAAATTACACTCGTAACTGACACAAATTTAGTTTGTTTTTGTCAAAATAAAAAGGTTACTTGTTCACAATTATGGGTTGAAATGCTGCATAAGCGTATGCAAAGTAGGATTTAATATGTCAGTATAAAATATAAAATCAATGAAGGCGGAAAGCATCTGTTTTTGTGGGCATGATATGGTTGAAAGATAACATTTGTCTGCATGTCAGACAAAAGATTTCATTCATTTAGATTATGCGTCTGAAGCCTGTAATTTTAAACGACTGTGGATTAATCCTGGTTTAATTTTAAAGATATAGGCCTAATCTATCTTCTTTTTGTCCTGTTTCCCTGAAACAAACATACTTTAATTTTCTTTAAGGAATAGCGGAGTTATTTTCAATCTCTGAGTATGGCGGTGTTATGCTTTTGAAAGTTTGTATTTTATTGGCTAGTTTTTCCTCTTCAGGGTTTAGGAGTGTGGCAGCGTGTTCAGCATTCCTTTGTACAGGAATGTTTAACTATGTAATCTCGTAATTTCCTTTGTCAAGTCAAAGTAGTGTTGGCTTCTCTTGAATGTAGTTGATACTTATGGGAGAGCTGTTTGGAATACCTGTCTTTGGGCAACAATGAAATCTTATTGCAAAGTTATTGTAAGAATGGTTGCCAAAGACAAACATGCATTAGGACTGTCAAAAGTTTAATGTGTGCTTGTGTGATTAGTGAAAATGTCAAATTCAGACCTCCTATCTCTCCAAAAACATTGCATCTAAATCTGGCTACATTTTGTCCTTAAGTGTTAGTAAATTGTAGCTGAGCTTTGATCAAGTTCCAAGTACCTCTGTTTATTGTTCGAAATGTAGCATTTTCCTCTTCCTTTTTTCAGATACCCAGGCTGAGTTAACATCTCTGTACCAAGGACTGCTAGCTGCTGAAGAACAGGCAGTTCAGATATCCAAGGAACTCAGTTGGATTTTGGACAACCTCAGACATCTCAACAGGGTTGAGAACTCCAGCATGCTGACAGGTGAGTGTCAGGCCATCACCGCTAGAGACGGAAGCTCTTGGGTGTGTAATGCACAGCAGGCCGCAGTGGCAGGGTGCGTGATGCACAGCAGGCCGCATTGGGAGGGTGCGTGATGCACAGCAGGCCGCATTGGGAGGGTGCGTGATGCACGGCAGGCCGCATTGGGAGGGTGCGTGATGCACGGCAGGCTGCAGTGGCAGGGTGCGTGATGCACGGCAGGCCGGATTGGGAGGGTGCGTGATGCACGGCAGGCCGCAGTGGCAGGGTGCGTGATGCACGGCAGGCCGCAGTGGGAGGGTGCGTGATGCACGGCAGGCCGCAGTGGGAGGGTGCGTGATGCACAGCAGGCCACATTGGGAGGGTGTACCTCCGCTTCTTCTCGGCTTTCATTCTGCTCTCTAAGGGGCAGCGTGCGGCTCAGTGGGCTAAACCAGTATGCCTGTAATCAGAAGGTCACCAGTTCAAACCCAGCTTCAGCATGCCTTGAGCAAGGCCCTTAACCCCCAGCTCCCTGGGTACCTCAAGGCCCTTAACCTCCAGCTTATATATAGTTGTGTATAAGTTATACATACATGCATAGTTAAAGCTTTCTAATCCACTGGTCATTTAAAAGAGCAGTTCCTTGGGATTAAGTGGTCTCATTCAACATCCTTTTTTGCATCTTGGCAGCCATGTAGAAGGGTATATGCAGAGCACTCCACAGATGACCATCCTTCCACACTTGCCCAATGCTTACCTCTACCTGCGCCACTTGAAGGACCATGAGGACAGCCTGGTACCCAATGTGCTTCTCGGAAAAGGGAGAAAAGGAGGTCAGAGCATGTATGTTTTTTTCCTCTAGGCTGTCACTGTTTTTATTGTTTTGCAAATACAAACTAGCTATTTACTGTCAGGATGGGTGCCTGTCTGGACCTGTCCCATCTGCCCCCAGAACTGGTTGTGGTTCAGTACAAACAGTGAATCCAGAGACAACTACAGTTAACAGGACACAGTGTAAACAGGAATGAAGAACAACTGTCCTGTGCAAACATAACAGGGTGTGATAGGGTTAAAACAAGTTCCTGTTCCTGTAACTGTTTATTGTAAAAGTACCCCATCTGTTCCTTCTTGCATCGAGTCCTTTGTGATTGGTTAATTGGTTATGGTTCTCCCCTGTTCCTCATCTAGTCTTATCGGTGTATGTAAATGCCTGCCTTTGTTCTGTTCCTTAGATGGTCGTTGTGGCTGTTGCCCTGTTTTGCTGTATGGGTGATACTGTGTGTTGGTTCCTGTGTCCTTGATGGCAATTAAAATCTGGGTACAAGCTGTAGCTGAACTAGATTTTACAGACATATGGAATGCAGTAATTACACTGGAACTGGCATATTACCAAAGGTAATAAAATTAAAATGCTTTTCAGGCAAGACACATAAAAATGGTGCAAATGAAACGTGTTCTGGGTGTAAGGAAGAAGGAAATTCAACTGAAATTGAGTGATTTACGCTTTTTTTGATAGTCAAATGTAGGAACTTTAAGCATGGACAGTACAGACGGGTACAAGAGGCTTAATGGTATAAAGACATCTTACATTTACGATGGAGAATTTCCCTTCATACAAAGTTACAAATTGCATGATCTGTAAGTGTGAATTAATACATTGTACATAGACTGGTATCTCATAAGAACATAAGAACATAAGAAATTTACAAACGAGAGGAGGCCATTCGGCCCATCAAGCTCGTTTGGGGAGA
>JAODLC010000015.1:2176651-2209952 GCA_026781145.1 Hippopotamyrus pictus
CAAGATGGCAGTTTTCCACTGCCACCAGGAAATAATCCGAACAGTATCTGAGCCGTACCCACACTGACATGGCCCTGCTTACTAGCAGGGCCGAAAGCGTGACCAAACGGAGCTGGCTGCGTCACCACCATCTGATTGGTCGAAATGCGGGGAGATACAGGTGTCAGATACATCAAGACGTATTGATGCATTCTCTCTTCATGGTACAGCTCAGTTCCTGTATGTCATTGGAAAAGTGTCATATGGGAACTATGGCTACTTCCTGTCAATACTGATACACAATTGGTGTAGAGCCCTATTATTTGAATCACGGTCCTCGAGGTCCGAGCACTGCTGGTTTTCCAGCCTTCCTTTACCTGTGAGCCAGGTGTGAAGCCTCTGACCAATCAGAATCAGTAATTATTAAAACGAACTGCCTGGGAGAACTGAAAACAAGGCCTGGATTTGGAATCGAGGTCCAGATTTGAAGAGCCCTGGTGTAGAGGGACACTACTATATGTCTGTATGTAAAGATTACAATTAGAATGAAACATCCAGCAGTCAAGCAGAATGCCATAGGTGTAGGTTAATTTTTCTTGCCCTATCCACTTCATTAGGTGGGTGGAGATGTGGGCAAGAGCCACATCTTTGTATTACACAGATTTCTTTAATCCATGTACTTTGTTACATCTCTGAGCTGTTTAAAAGAGCCTTCGTTTGTCAACATCCCATGCAGAGAGAATTCGACACATCGAGCAGGAAGCTGGGGGAGGGCTACTTTACTAACATTTTTTTTTTCCACAGACTCTCCCTGTATTTTTTTTTAAGCCTCATTTGATAATACATTTTGTCCATCATGTTATTTGTTGGATGTCGTAACACTGATTTTTAATCTTGGGCATTCCAGGTTCCAAACCAAGATTTTTTTTCTACCAGCCAGTTGAGCCCTCTGCGACTGTGACTCTTTATGCTCAACTGGTTGTTAGAAACAAAATCTAGGTCTGGACTTGCAGCTTCCGGACCTGAAATGCCGAACAATGCTCTTCTTTAATTTCATTAGGCACACGGGCAATGCTAAAGTAAACGCAACCTAACAGTCCACAAGAGAATGGCCACGGAGTCTGAAAGAAACTCAGATGCAAAGAAAAGTTACATACAGATTGTGTTTCGTTTGTACTCAATATCAGTTTCACTTTAAATTCAATTAAATGTGGCTATTTATACATCACAAACATTTTGTGACTTCTGCGAAGAGTAAATCTAACAATTATCTGTTTTTACCTGGCAGATGTTTATTATGACTGAGTGATGATGAGTCCTTCAGCAACGTCCTTTCGGGGTTCATCCAGAAACAACCGCTGGCTCTAGAGTTCCATCTAGTGGCCATTTTATGAGCAATATTTCAACACGAGTTCTCTACAGTCAGATTTTTTTTTCCATTTTATTTTTATTTTTTTTTTTCAAAACCAAGAATTAAGTTAATCTTGACTAACCATGGAATTATGCAGTCTTTTGGAACAGCATCCACACACCTTTTAATAATGCGGTGGTTTTTTACAGATGCATTTGTTGGATAGAATCCTTTTAACAATTCTGTCAAAAAAGATTTTATCCCGGCAGCTTGCATCCAGGAAGAAAACTCCAGACACCCGTGTGTCTCGAGCCTGATGGATCCCCGTACTGGTCACCTTGCTTGTACAGACCTCATGAGCTTGAGATGCCTGATGACCATCCATCCGGCCCAGAATCCATCAGGAGTACCACAGCCCTTCCGAGGCATCAAGGCGTGGTCCATGTGATGTCTTACATCATATCACGAGGAAACTATTTGTCAAGGCATCGCGTCGATATTTTAGCAAGAAGTTTTCACAATGCTGCCATAAAGATACCCCTGGTGACAAGTGACGAACATGAATTAACTCAAAGTGTATAAAAATACATGCAACCAAGTGTTAGATATTTAAATATAACAATATATAAGTTCAATAAAAGAATGAAAATACAAAATACAATGTGTAGCTGTTTGAAACAAGGTCAGGATTGTGGAAACTAAGGCCCTTTTTGTTTTCTGTATTTTTTTAAATGTCTCATTTTCTGAAATATCTGTAAAAAGTGGACAACATGGGAATTTCCAAGTTTGTTTCTGTTATGGAAGGAACCTTCTTCACAATTCCACGTTATTAAAAAATGTGTCGTTTGATAATTCCCATAAAGCATTTCCAATAAAATTCTGGAGTAAAATATAATGTACTTTTGCTGAACACACCCAGTCCTAGACTTTGGGAGCTGGACACATTGTTACACTGAATAGAATCCTCCTTACTTTATGAAACACTAATGTAGCTTATGCTTGCATATGTGGAGGAGGATCATTTACATATACAAATATCCAGCATTGGCTGATTTGTTTCTTGGATGGCGTGGTCTGGAAATGCAAATAACTACAGAGAATTGTGACTTTTATGACAACCAAGACCATATTCCACACTTGGTGCATATTCTTCATTGATATACTGAAAGGCGTTGTCAGAAAACACACTGTTCTAACAAGAATTACATAAAAGTAAGACTTTAAAAAATAGTCTAATGGTGACATCCTGCAGCAGAAACAAAAAAAAAAGTAAATATAAAGCAAGTTCTGACAGAATCTGGTCAACCCAAAACATCAAATGAAACAGAAGAGGTTAAAATCATACATCTCTAAGTACCCATCTCAGGATCTGTACATATCACATGTATCGTCCTTTGGACTGAAATTCCGTAACTAAGCTGTTGTTTGTTCTAAATTAAACCACTTATTTCATCACTCCTCAGTGATACATGACAATTAAAGCACAATGAGCCACGGGTTGTTACACTTTCAGAATCAGACAATTTTTCTGCTGCATATTTAGTGTAACATCCTTACACTGGCCCTTTGTTTTTCTTTGCTGGCATCTATAGATATCCTGAAAGAGTAACAGATTTCAATCTTAGCAAGGAATAGGGGGAAATGGAACAAGGAATGTTGTTCAAAGTCTTTCAGTCAAGTGTGCCGAACCTCCCCTGTCATACCATCATTTCCATTCCCCTTCGGCTCCCTGTACAAATTTCTTGTAGTTTTATTAATTTAACATCTGGATTTTTGAAAGTTTTACATTTGCCTACAGCTGCTACACCTGGATGATTCATATTGGTTCTTGAACTTTCAACCTTATGAACCAACTGGTCCAGTACATCCATTCAATTTGCTTCTGCAAGAGTACTTCCCATTCAATAACAAGAAATTACAAATATTATCCTCCTACGTTACACAAGCTGCCCTAAGAAAGGTAAAAACTGTTGATCGAGACAAGCGTTTATCTTTTCATTTTTTGTTTATTTAATGCATTGGATATAATGTCGACGATTAAAACACGATTCCAGCGGACACAAAAGGAAAAAAAAACTTTTATTAAAACAAAATACCAAAATGGAATACAACTGTACAGAAAGCAAGGCATTAAGATGAGTTTGTAAATGCTACATGTGTAAATTAAGCAAATAATAAAAAAAAAATGTTCAATACATGAAATAAATTAGATCTACACAAAATGGCACCAACCATAGCACAATTCCCTTTTCCAAAAAGGCTGTTTTACCTCATCAGGAACAAACCAGAGCTCGCCAAAAAAAGGTTAAACTTTCTTTAAAAAATTCATTAAGAGGTGCCTTGCAGAATACACAAGCAACGGATCCATGATCACTCGATCAAACAATAACAATCGGAAACAGGAATACACAACACTACCTCAGGCTGTTAGGGCCATATGTTAGTTCAGTTCGTCTGTAGGTATCTTTTACCTCTTGGTGAGCAGAGGCAGGACAGGAAACAGCCCAAGTCCTTGATGTACTGCACTTTGAATAAAACGTGGCCAAAATCCTATTCCAGTCCAGACTCCTCTCTGCTGAGGTCTAATGTGCTTCACTGATGTGATACTTCCCCATAACTACACGCATTGTGCTATGCAAGTTTTACAAGATTATTTCTACTATCTTGTCCATAGACGTGATTCGGGTTTCCTGTGCAAGCTCTGCTGCATGTCCGCTTACACGAGGCTAACACTGGCACTGTTAACCTAAGTCAGTTTATATATCTACCAGAGCCACTGACCAAGGGAGGGAATATTATCAAAGAAAGGTGCTCACTCATGTTGTGTCTGTGCTTCTTCTCATTAAGTCAGTAACACTTATTAAGAGGGTGTATATGAAAAATGCACTGCATATGTGATGCTACAATACAGTGAAACTTTACAGTGGAACGAAACAATACTAGTTAACAGTTAAGGCAGAATAGACTGGCTTCCTGATATGAAATGTTTTTTTTTCCTCGTATAAATTTGCCCATTGTCGAAGAAGGCCCTTCCAGCATTCTGGAAATAACCAATGTTGATAAAATATGAGCCAGTAAAACACTATAATGAAGCTTATTCCTGCCAGGTTCATAAGCTGAACGCCTTATTTAAAAAGCATTCTCCAAAAGCATAACTTGCAGATCAAACCAAAACAAAAAAAAAACAAAAGCAGGAAAGCTTCCCGACCGAACCTTAGAACAACCGACAGAGCTTCAAGGGCGTCTTGTTTAAGGTACTGACAGTGTAAACATGGCCGGGTTGCCAGGGGGGGCTGTAGGTAAGGGGCACAGCACCTTATTTTCGCTTGCCCTTCGTATCGGTGGTTTGGAAGACGCTGGAGGCCGACATGAGGTTCTCGATGTACTGTCCCAGCACCTGGTTCTCAGACTTCAGCTTCAGATTCTCCTCCTTCACTGCATCCACCCGTGCAGAGAGATCTGGGAAACAACACAAGAGCACTGAATCACCTCTAATTGCCTATTGGCTATAACAACCACTGATGTCTTTTCGAATTTTAATTTTTACATAAGCTAACGCAACTACTCCCACTATGTGGTGACCTTTAAATAGGGTTAGGCGATATGACCTCAAATCAACATCATGATTTTACCTTGATTACAATTAATGAACAATTATTTTGTTTTTTGCCCTCATATTTCATTGACAAGGTTTGTACTGTAAATATGCTCAACTATTAAAGCTGGGATATTTATTCTGATGAAAGAATGTAGATCTCTATGATTTTAAAATAACTGAAGTAAACACACAGATGAACCATTTATGGTTATTCATCGAATATTTTAAGCAACTGAAATCAAAGCACAAATCTCTTGAAATGAAAACGTCTTGTGAAAAAAGTCACATTTTAGTTTTAATGTAAAAAGCAAGTTCCCTACAAAAGTAGAAAATAGTTTACATTTCTTGCAAACAAAATACACCATTTATAGTTATCACGTCTGTCTAGGTGAAATTGATCACTATAATGATCATTATAAGTTTTTTCTTTATGTCTCAGGCAGAAAACCATCTAATTGACATCTCTATATTTATTACATGAATATAACGTAATAAAGCTGACAGCGTCGGTATTTACTGAATGTTATTGACTCCTTCAAAATACAGTACAGCTGTTTCAAACGATTTTCAAATTACAGTACTGTAAATTAAATTACTGAACAGTGTATTATTCAAATACACTATAAACCAGTACAGAACTTTAAATAAATATAGCTTATGATAGTTTCACTGCTGCATCTCATTGGCTCGTTTTTGGCAGTTTATCATAAACTTTGATAAGTCTATATTCATAATTGAGAGCAAACGACTCATTTTCCTGTCATGTTTTCTGTCAATGCAGAATTAACCTCAGGTAGCTGGTCAGTAGCTAGTCAGAAGCAGACAGGTTACCGCAAGGCAAAGTTGGCAAGTAAAAAAAACAATTACCATAGTTAAGTTTTTTGATATGTTATGTATAAAAAAACAAACAAAATGAACACCATAAAAGGACTATTTGATTTCTATATGCAAACTATTTAAATATTAGTATTTGTGCAGGAATGATTCTGTCACAAGCTTTCTGATCCATATAAGCGGTTGGTCAGAGTCAGAGTCCTCTGTGACTGTGACTCTTCATACTCAGTGGTTGGTTGAAACAAAATCTTGGTCTGGACTTTTACTCTCTAGATCTGAGTTACCCACCTCTGGCCCTGATTCATCCCTACCTTCCAGCGTGTGCTGGAGCTCCAAGACCTGGTTGATGAGCCGTGTTTTCTCCTCCACCTCCACCTGATTCTCCACATCACCTGCACACATAGACAAATGTGACTTGACATCAAACGATGCCTACGGGGAGAGCTAGACTTAATGGCGTGAACCTAGCAGGACCAGCAGAAGAACAAATGGACATACCATCCATTTTGGACTTCACAATGAAGCACTCCTCTTCTTCCTCCTCTTTCAGATGCAGAACTGTAGTTCTGTTCTCCCCTTAAAAATTTACAAAAAAATAAACTCAGCTGACACGCAGGATGAAATGTGTACATTCTGGTTTTGATTACAATACAAACCCAGAAAAATCGTAATATATATTCAAAATGAGTTGAACTGTAGACGTATATAAAATTAATTCAAACTTATCGTGCATTAATTACTTATCGTATAAATTCCAACCCCAATGTAACTTAAAAGCTTCCCAGGACATTTACGAAAGGTGACCTTTTAGAGTGACATTCCGCTAGCTGTAGAAAGGCAAATTATTAGCCAGAAATCAATTTATTGTTATGAACAAGACACGTTTACAAACACGACTAGTTTTACAAGAGTTAACTAGTTAGGGGCACCTGGATAGGGGGTTGGCAGTTCTAGTTAAGCACCGACTAGGGCCTTTCCGCTGAGCCGGAGAGATGCTGCGAACACCGTCAGGGGCACGGCACTGCTAAGCGGCTAGCCCAGCTCCCTAACTCCGGGGCCGGAGTAGCGCCCCACATCCCTGCTGTTACAAACATTACATGGCCGTAACGTCAGACAGCGTTAGACAGCGCCACACAGCGTTGCTTTACCCCCGGGAATAAAAACGCTAGACGCCTGGGCATTTTTTTACATCCACACGGTAGGCTGCTTGTGCTAAACGGCTACACGGCGGCCGCTGAAATCACAACAAGTCGGGCCGGGGCCTACGCGCTAGGCGCCTGCCTGCTTCTCACTGCGACCGGCCCTTAGCCGACATGCTAACAGCTTTTAGCTTCCCGATTTAAAAACATGATAAAGTTCGAGCAAAAGGCTAAATATCACCAGCTTAGTTAAATGCTGCAGGGATACGTACCCTAGAGAAGCTTGTCTGCAGAGTTTTATTCTAATATTAATTATTACTATTATTAGTTTGTTTGTTTTTGTGTGTGGTTGAGTCGACCCGGGGCTGAATCGGATCCCGGGACGACACTCAGCCGCCCAGCGCTGCGAACCTTTCAGTCCGGGATTAATCAGCCGCTTCCTCCGCCCCGATTACCAGTCTCTCCACCAGAGGGGCGTAAAGCGCAGTCATGGAGAAATGCCATAAAAAACGCCGCGCCACCTTTCCAACTTAATAAATCTCAGTATTAACAAGCCCAGTCAAGGGAAACAAAGCATAAGCCGGTGTCGAAAAAATTAAGATTTTTAAATATTGATTAATAAGGTATCAAAGAATTATACGTATTACCTATAAATATCTATTTAAACGTAAATGAAAAGTATAATGCAATTTAGTATTTACTGATCTGCGAACGTTACGAATATGGTGATAAATGCTGCAGCCAAGTATCTTCCATTAATCGGTCGCACGTTTTCTTTTGAGCTCATTTTAACTGTAAACCACGTATTAGTCGAAGCTGAACAGCAACTTTAAAGGTAAAGAGTATTGAAATTAGTTTGTCTTCACGGATTTGTTACATCGCAATAGTGTCAGCCTCGTTATGGTGTGTTTGTTGCGAAAAGCTTCCTTTGTCCTTATGAAATCCGAGGGAGCAGCGCTGCAGACTGATGCGTGCTGAGCCACCCACCGCGGTCATATCACAGGGAAGGTTCTGGCACAGGATGCATTTACATGCTGGCCTCCTTTTGCCATCAGGCTGCCCAGTTAGACACCAGTTAGGACAGAACCAAAATCTGGGCTGGGATTGCATTTTAAGCCCTATACTCTTCCAGTTCTGAGGGTCTTTTATAGTTTCCCAGATAAGTAAGGTTTTCAGTTTGACCTACTTTTCATCTCCTGTGTCCTTATACTTACATTTACACTAATAATATTACCACTTTGGATCCAGTCCTATACTTCAGACAACAGCTTGGATGCATTCTCAATTCTGAGTGATAATTGCTTCCCAAGTCTGTGGAAAGATCCTCTTTTTTGCATTCCTTTGGATGTTGGTTGGCGATTCTCACAGCAGTTTGTTGTGTGGGTGGCGAGGTTTAAATAATGTGTTGTTTGTAATGGTTTATAACTGCACCCATTAAAATATTCTACTGAATATGAAAGAGGACAAGACAGCTAATTGTCCTTTAACCTCAAGAAACACATGCATTTGAAACAGAAATTGAGTTTTACTGTCGTAAATGAGAATTTCATTTCTTCTCACTGCTGCAGCACACGTACATTTGTGAGTATGGTTAGTTCTCACTGAAAGTGGATGCTCACGTCGTGTTGAAGGTGTTCTGGCCGTTACAGATGATCTCCACCACAACCGGCAAACAGTCATGCGGTTCTGAACATATGCCTAAGCGCGGCTAACGGCTCTGTCACGTTAACTACTGCGGAATGACGAGTAAGCGGCGAGAATTGTTGCCTCTTGGGGGAATTCACAAGCTGATTGTAAGAGGGACAGGCATTGGGATGAGAATGTATGAAAAGTGGATGAGTTTATCTAATTCACCTCTCTTCTTCCCATTGGCTTCTGTATCTTACTGGGATGCCAACAGCTCAGCTTGTCTGCATTACTGAAACTTAATTTATGGGGGATGTTCATAATTTTTAAAATACATGTGTCTATATATTATTTGTAGTAGGCATGTGTAAATCTATGTCTGTGTTTGCATGTGATGAATGTAGATGTACACATTAATGTTTGTGTATGTGTGTTGCAAATGTAAAAATGTGGACAGTATTTTTTTTAATTAGTTAAATTATGAACAAGTTTTAATAAGCACATTGACATTTTCCCTTTTTTATAGGATTTAATCTACCAAAAATTTGAAATATCCTGATCTACTCCACTGTATTCTCAGTCCGCTGTTTCCATACATTGCTGTTCAAATTTTCCATCATTTTGGCTGCTAGTTTCTTTGTGCTGTTCTGCTTATTAACAATAGAGGGCGACAAAGCACACATTAACCTTCAGCGCAAGGAGTCTCGTCTGCCAAATACGGGGAAAACAAACACGTTTATGGAACAGTACCAAGGCTATAGACAAACTTGATTATTTTTCCAACAGTCTGTGTCTCCCAGTGTTTGGAACAGCTGCTAGTGTTTGTTTTTCTCTGATTGTAGTTGTGATGTATTTCTGTGCATTTGCATGGATGCAGTCTTGCATGTCTCTTCGCACTCAGCCACGTGCTAGGCACGCCTTATTGTGCTTAACAAAAACCTCTTCTTTTAAACTACTTGGTGCAAAAGCATCACTTTTTTTTTTTTTTGGTTGATATGTATTTTGCAATGACTGAGACACTATATTGTCATAATGCCGTAGCAGAAATGTACATTTTTCTTAGGGGAAGGATTTTCAACCACGCCTCTCCGAAATCTCTGGGCTATACTGAGCTATGATGGCATGCATGGCCTCTTAAGCCTCCCAGGGATTGTCACCCCTGATGTCATGTGACAATGGCTGCAGCTCTCCGCTCTTTAAATTCACACTGCGGCGCTATAAATTTAGCTTGACAGGAAATATGGATATGGAATAGTAGGTATGGCTGCTTTCTTTGAATACTAATCTGCCATTCAATTTCTGCAGTAGGAGTACTTTCAGTAGGCTCCATCGACCAGCATGCTGTCAACACAGCTGGGAAATTTACAGGTGTTTAATCCCTGCTGGGTTGACATTTGAATGTTTTATGATTATATGGTCATCGGAGACGCTGGAGACCAGCACCATTCAGAGTTAACTGTGTTGTCTGCAGATGGGCCGCACTCATAAAGAGTCCCTGTACAAGCTGGTCTTTGTCTGTCAGATGGGATTCCTTTTGGCTGCTTAACACAGTTGTGCATTTCAGGCATTAAGCATCTGATCGCGGTTCATCCTCCGTTGCTCTTCTGATAACTATTAATTTCTATATACTTTGTTACAAACCGGATTTAATAGCTTAAAGCGCTGCAGCTATTTGTGTGGTCCGCCAACATTTATGTGCGTGTGCTCAGAAATCGCATTTTCCAGAAGAATTTCCCACAATGCAATTCACTACAGTGTGTGAAAGCAGGCCAAAGTATGTCAAAGTATGAAGGTGCAGATAAACAAATGAGCCCAACGAAGTCCGTAAAAGGACATAAGTAGTGAGACGTATGTGAAAACAGAGTTTCTGAAATGGTTGAATGTTTCTCTACAGGCAGCCCAGCACCTGCATGGGGTTTATAAAGAAGCATCATGTTAAAACACAGAGAGGGTCACCCAAAAGACCCAGTCAGTGTTGTGTCTCACTGCATCTTTCACCAGTTCTGGCTTAGCATTTAAATATGGGCAGTGCAAAATATGCCGCTCTCCTGGCTCAATCGGAAGCACTTTAATTGCACGTACGGAAAGGATTCCGGATGCTTAATCTGCATGCATTAACCTCGCAGTTCCAGGTACCTGGACTGTCTCATTAATTCTCATTGCCTGTGATCCAATTCACGGTGCAGCTCATAGCAAACTTACCATTCACTCATTTGTCAGCCTCTTTGGGAGCTTCGGGTCTAGCTGATTAGTTCTTGTTAGTTACTACGCTGTGATAAAGTCAGAAAATGGGTCACCTCCTCCCTTAAAGACTCATGTGAGGTTTTGGTTATCCATGTAATTCCCTGGGGCATTTGCCTGTGTAAGTCATTGCTGTATGCTGCTGTTAGATCTTATGCTTATGCATCTAAATGACGGGAGATTTTTGCCCACAAAATCGAGTTTGACTAATGAACACTTGCGAGCACTAATCTTTCCCCTTATTGTCTATGAGCGAAGACAGGTTTCCCCGAATCGCTTTGAGACATTGATTAACGTCTTAAAGATGATGGTTCATTCATGACATATTTCACTACAATAATTAACAGCAGGAGAAAATTATTTGGCAGGCATGGTCACTGCTTGACATTCATTGCAGTGTTCACTGCAAATTGTCATTTCTGGCCTTGATAAATGGAACTCGGGGGATGATGAAATAGACACGCAGAGGTCTGGATTAAACTGAAACATGCTTTTCTTATCTACCGCGATCAACTCTTCTGCGCTTCTCCGTAATGAACTAGTAATGCAAATAGTTTGTAATTCTAGGGCATTTCGTAACTGTGAGAATGTGCGCAACATAAAACCCCAGATTGCTGCATGCGATGCCAGTTAGTAAAGCTAATCGAGTGATGGCGAGATTCTTGGAAGTAGCTGACCCCAATAGGCTAACTGCATAATCCTGAACCTGCCTGTCTGTGAATGTCTCCTGTCTGGTCCAGCACATCTGTACGCGAATGCTCGCTGTTCGCTCTTGCGTGATAATGACCACTCCCACTTGGCCAAAGGGCTTCCAAAGTATAAATATCCATTACCAAACATCTGCACTGCACGATTGTTCTGTAGATATACTCCTACCAAAACAAGCAGACTCCAAGAGCGATGTTCTTGGCCTAGTAAGTTATATATCAAAACAGTACTTTTATCCAGGCATGAACATGGTTCATATTGAAACAGTTGTAGTCTCTGCAGTACTATGCTGTGTATTTTGTATAGTTCTAAGAAACCATCGGATTTGTTTTTGTTTTAATATTATTCTACCCCAGCTGACTATCTCCACCTCCAATTCCCTCCCCAGCACTTGTTTCTGTAGCCCCCATGTGATTATCACCTTCAGATATGCATAAGCTTCAGCCAAGCCTTATTTATTGTGTTCCCAGAGTAACAACCGCTAACCGAAGGCGTCCATCAACTTGCATGTGTGCGAGGAGGTGCATGTGATAGATATTCTGGCAACATGAAACGACGGCAGCCCTGGAGGCTCAACAGGCACGGGCACACAGCACTACGGCAGATAAGGCTAAAAGTGTGAGATTATGGGAAAGCAACTTTTCACAAATATTTGCACAGTTGAATTTATGGAGGTCACATTTGGAACGCTGCTATCGCAGATGAACCGAGCTTTGTGACAATCCGCATCAGTCGCCCCGATGAAAAGCGAACTGTTCAAATGTGTCTCTGCTTAAGCTCTGGTCCTAATGGGGGGGGAGGGCTCCTTACTGCTTCTGAAGTCTTATTCATCAATGCCAGCTTTCAACCACCTCAACCTCCCCATTCACTCAACTTTCTATCATCTCCCTTCTTTGAGCCGGTGTACATTTCCAGTGGATCAAATGTTTTTGTCCATTACAATGCAAAATGATGCCTGAAGGAAACTGAAATTAGGTTCTCCTGTTTCCAGCAAATACCTGACTTTCCCTCAGAAATAAGTTTCTTTTACAATACTATTCTCAGTATAGCTCTATAATTCATATTCACCAAGCTTTTTGCGCAGGTGCCAAAAGTCAAAGAAATAAAATGTAACCCCCTGTGCTTTGTTGGATCCCTTCTTTGATGTTTTAAACCTTTTCCTAATATCCATTTTACATTTAATGCGCATTAAATTTGATCACTAAGTGCACAGTAAAGGTGTAAATGATCTGCCACTACGTCGTGTCTCAGAAGTACCTCCAGTGGAACTGAGAAGGGCCCCGTTTCACGGCATTGTGGAGGTTATGTGGTTTGTGCACCTACCAGCACTGTCCTGCAGCTCTGAATCCTTGCTTTTGAGTGTCTGACTCAGTGGTAGTAAAATGGCCTTTAGAGGAGCCAGAGACTCACAGCGACTGGTGACGTTCGCCCGCGCTTGTCTGCCTGCTCCGTTCGCTGACCCTAATCTTACCTGAGTCGTCCGCCAGGGAGATGGTGGTGAAGGTGGTGTCCTCCTCATCAGCCTCTGTTTCCATGTTCACAGGGTGCTTCCCTCAGCGAGAGAGAGCGTGACCGCGCTCTCGCCGTCTCTGCCACCTCCGCCGCGCCTTCCTGCCAGGCACCCGCTCTCGTCAGATCACTTCCACTGAATTATTCAAGTCCCCGGGGACGACGGTTACCTGTTCTACCTGAAGAGCAGCTCCGGTGACACCGTCGCCTAGGGAACGGCAGCGACGACAACAAGGTACAGAGGCAGCACAACAGGTCTGCTGTAGTCGAGGACTAGCCCCAGATCAAAGTTCAGCGTGCCAAGCGGTTAGAAGGGAAATCCAACTGCTGCTGTCATAAAGGAACGTTTGCTCCACACAGAAGGGCGTTGGGGTGTATGCAACTAATGGAAAGAAGCCAACTGCTCTTTATCATGTGATTAGTGCTGTTTTTTCCATTCGTAACGGAAAGGATTTTTTGTTTTACAACTGACAGGACCAACCAATTGACATGCCATTTTGCGCTATCAGTAAGTAGCAAGTAGCATACATATCAACAAAAGATACATGAATCAGTCCATCTAAACCTGCATTTCCTTGCAAGTACTAATCATGGTTGCAGTAGATGTAATAAATACACATATACTGCTAATCTCCGTTGCAGTGTTAATACCCTTTTACATTAACTAGGTAACAATGCTATGTATACGTTTGCATCTGCACTGTGAATTCTTGCTACTGGATCCAGGTGTTACGTACAACGCAGGCATGGTCCTCCAACAAGGCTTAGTGATGATTGCTGACTTGGGTCACGGTGACTCTGCAGAGGATATAGAGATAAAATCGGCACATCTAAATGAAAAACCCAAGAGTGACCCAGGGAATGTTGAATATTTTATGGCCCTAAATATTATTGCTGTAATGGGCGTTATTATAATACTTCTATGTTCTAGTGTGGTTCTGGGAGTTGCGAGAACAGGGCTATGCGGCTGCAATGCAGACCTCCCCCTTCCTTACCCCTCCCCTTCCCGCCTCTCATTAATTCTGTCCTCCACTCGCACTGGTTATAAGCCTCCCCCCTCCCCCTGGCAGCAGAAATCAAAGAATCCATATCAATTAGAGAGCTGAATTTCAAATGCCTTCTCTCCAAGCGCAACACTAGACGAGTTGTCTCGCGCCCACCTCACCAGCACGTGGAAGGCGCATCCATCAGCGCATTCAAACGGCTGTTTAGTTCCTTCGCATGCCGTGCTGCAATCAAAGCGAGAGGGGGGCTATTTCACGGGAGCGGCGGCTGAAAGGGAGACGGCTTTCCAGAGTAAACATGACTCCATCGTCCTGCTCCTTCCACGACAGACGTGTTTGAGTAAACAGACACGAGTCGAGATATTTATCTCCTTAAACTCCTGCTCACAAGGGGTCCGCTGACTAACCAGATGGGTTACATAATACCGTAAGTTTGACGGCAGGACGTTAAACAGAGATGGCAGGAGCATTGCATGGAGGTTTGACGGCTTAGAATATCTGCGTGACACTGTATCGCAGGTCAGGCTTGCCACGGCTGAGCTATTACCGATCAATGAAACAATCGGCACATTACCTCCTTAGACATTCAGGGAAAGGAGGTAATCTTGAGGTAAAATCAGCGTAAAAGCCAAGCAAATTATCAAAATATTAACATATTAAGGGTGTATCTGAGGATATTGGTGGTACAAGAGAACCATGTCAGGTTAACATCACCCCTGACCTTAAACCTGGTACCAGCACATTAACTAATAGGCGACTAAGAAATGACCAACCTAGACAGGGATTTTTAGAGAGGAGAAACGCTGACCTATTTAGAAAGGGTAGGAAACAAACCGGGGGAGCTCAGATAGGATGCTCATAGGAAGATGACAGCAGTTATGTTCTAAAGATCATTAAATGAAAGGTATTTTCTTGGTATGTGAAAACATGCCCTATCGCTCCCCTCTGTGTTCTTTTTTATAAGCTGTTTGCTGTTAACATAGATTCAGTACATCTCGACTCCATCTCTCAATCAGCCAAAACAGGCTGTCGCAAAGACCAGATAAGTCTGAGTGCAGCCAAAGTAGAATTCCCCGGATATATTTAAAGAGCGTTTTGGAAGCTCACCCAAATGAAACCGCATTTGACAAGGATAAAGCAATCGGCCCTAGCACTATCTTCTGGATCTTTGCGCTACCGTTTGCATCCAGGATGTGATGCTGTCCATTGCCCTAGCGCAATGCCAGATGTACAAATAGGTCACCGCATGTGTAATGCACCCACTGCGAGCTCAACGCTTCACCGAGAGACAGGCATCGCCTGTGCGACTTATCGATAATGATGTTTTTGTAAAAGAATCCGAGGCTCGCCGTGGCGGAGGTCTGTCCGGGTAATCCGTATGACGCTCGGTTCCCCTCATTCCGATGAGCGGAGTGCATAACAATCGTGCTCGGGGAACAACAGCGTGCATTTCCTGGGAGACGGCGAGTATGTGTCGAGCCTGAGAATGAAAGTAAATAGCCCCGAAAGATGTCTCTAATTAGATTAATTTTATGCAGATGGTATTCAGACGCCATGTCTGCTTTAAGGTGCGACTGAAGCTGTGGGCAAGACTTAATCACGGCGGCTAATTCCGCATGACAGAGGCGCTGGCTGCCATTCTTCAGCAAGAAAGATCCCAGACAAAAGCGACGACAGGAGAGCGACGTTCTGTGTGCGCGAATCCCATGCTGCCTTTGCAAGTCTCGGTACCGTCGAGACAATACAGGAGGCAGACATGTGCAGGCTGCCTGCCAATTTAGACAATTCAGTTCAAGCGTTTCAGCACTTGGACGTTTTCTTGCTCTGATGTTATTGAGATATCATCCACGCTCACTTTCTGGTTCGTATTGCGTGGCTCGCGTTCCCGATTTCACTGTAAACATAAGGGCGATGAGGCAAACACGCAAACAAGCCTTGGGAATTTTAAGAAGAATTTAAGCGGAAAAAAATGATAGTTGTTTCCCGGTCTGAACTGAAGATGTCACCAAGCTGATAGACATTCGGAAAGGATTTGGCCCGTGGACGGGCTGCGACTGGCTGACAGCGGTGAGGGGGATGATGGTACCTCACGCCCGGGATCGTTCCAGAACATGGCCAGCGAGCCTTTAAATGAATGTCAGTCGAAGAATGTGTAGTTGTTGAACCTGGGAAGGCATTTAGTCTGTGTGGCAGTGCTCTCGTCTGTGGAATACAGAAAACAACAGGCCTGGCACTGGGGAAGTATATGTGACTGGAAGGTGTATATTAGACAGAAGTCACCAGACACCCATCAAACACCCCAAGTCAAACAGCTGAATGTGTAAATCTCGATGTGATGATGAAATTCAAAGCTTGTAATGATTTGCTTTATTTGCACAAGTACACTGGAACATGTCTTTCTGTATATCTCATCTTCCTCTCCACTGAGACATATGCACATAGATGAGAGGCAGGTTTGGGGGTCAGAGCACAGGGTCATTTATCTATCACCCCCTGGAGCTCCTGGTCCCAGTGGGCAGGCGTTTATTCTGCCAAGGATGGAATTCAAACTGGCAACCTTCTGGTCACAAGCAGAGATTCCTAATCTGGTCAGTCAGACACCTCCCATCAAAGCATTTCTACAGGCCAAAGCTCACTTCTCCGTGGTCTGGTGACCCTCACCTTGTTATGAACGATTTGAAAATAACATTGACTATCAATAGGGTGACCCCCCCCCCCCCAATCCATATCAGGGTGGACAGTATGAGCTAATGCAGGGTTTACAAGCTACTTTAAAACTGAAAGGTTCCTGCGTTTGGCTAATTAGTTCAGTTCTTCTTGTGCTTTGACTCGTTTGTTTCCTTGATTGAAAGACTCATCCAGCTGTTTGACATTAACATCAGCGACACAGGCATGAATATACTGACCAATCAGCACACAGCAAGAACCTCTGCGCTAAAGTGAAATCCAGCTAAGATGGTACTTCACAAACCCTGTCCTAGCTCATAGTGTCCTCCCAGACACGGATTAGGTGGTCACCATAACTGTCAACTTCTGATGACCAGAGCGCTTGGGGCACGTTTAAATTCGATGACGAAGGCCCTAGTGAAGCAACGTATGAATTGGTGAAGCTGAGTTATTTCAGGCCTAAGCAGATCATCAGCAGAGAATGAAGAAGAACAGCTTTGCCCTAAGGCCAAAGCTTACAACAAAATAACAACGTTCATTTCTTTGGACGTGGCGTGTCCAGCTCTTTGGTGCAGGGAAAATGAGACCATGAACATTTTCTGTGAGTAAATATGGGGGGGGGGGGGGCGAAGACCATTTTCTGCTTTACGATGCAACAGTGAAGGCTCCTGCATCCGTGATAGCATTTCACAGTCATGAAGGAATGAAATAAGATATCGACTGACGTTTATCGCTTCCATCGCCACAATTACGCTGCAGAAAAACAAGGTGCAGGTCACTGGGTGTTTTGTAGGTATTAATCCGGCTCTCTGAGTAGCGAGAGAAAGGAGGCGTGAGGAACATTCATGGGTCGGCGTGTGCTCGTGTACAGAGCGCACTCGCGTGCAGCAAATGCACCCCAGCGGGAGTCATGATTACATTATCGTTCATCGTTATCGTTCATCGTTATCGTTCATCGTTATCGTTCATAGCCTTCCTCTCATGGATATTTTATGTAGGGTTGAGGAGATTAAGTGGATGACGTACATTGGAATACTTCTTTCTACATATCCCATCTTGCAGTCCTCTAAGACTTACGGATATAGAGATACATACATACAGGCAAAAGCTAGGCTTGGAGTCCTATTTACCCAGCCCACCTCGAGCAGGGGGGTTAAGGGCTGCGATCAAAGGCACAATAGCAATGGGACTACTCTACTGGCTATGGTATTCGAACCAGCAACCTTCTGATCACAGGGTTGCTTCATACTCACTGCGCCCCCTGATGTGGGGGGCTTTTATAAAGCAGGTATCTATGTATGTGTGTTCAGCAGATCCAGAAGTTTACCCCGATTAGAGTGATGATTTATGCATCTGGATATTTTTAGGTCACGGCAGTGGTGTTCCCTCCCGGGGCTTCCGGCCTCATGCTCATGGTTGGCGAATCCCCCCCCCCTGCGCAAAACAGCTGTGCTACCCCCCACAGCCACGGTGATGTGCTCAAAGTGCGCTGGCTGGACCAAACAAGGGACCAGTGACACGAAAGCAACGACGAGCTCCGCGCATCATTTTAGACTTTATTATTTTTTCGCTCTTTCTCCACAGCTGCTGGTTGAGTTTCAGACATGCTTCAGAGGAAAGCTGAAACTATTCAACAACGGCAATGTTTTAGGAGTGCCCCCGCCCCCCACCATCCAGACCCCCCTGACAGAAATAAGCTCCATTGGGTGTAGGAGACAGGGCAGACAGGAAAACACGCGTCGCGCGGCATGTGGAACGGCCGCAGAGACGCAGTGACAATTCCTCCATGAGCTTCCCGTCGTGTTTTCCTCTATTTAATAACGATCCTTCCGGATTTTGGCTGTCAGTCACGGCATCATAATTCATCAAATGCAAAGTCCCCAGGCCTAAAGTTTAAACCAGCCAGGGAGGGGGGTGTGTGTGTGTGGGGGGGGGATGTCTCAGTGAACATTTACTTGGTATGTTGTTATATAAGACTTGTTACACAACTCTGTCCTGGTCCAGGGGCAACCTCAAGGCCCCGTTATTGATGTGGCCTTCAGGTTTATAACCTGCACTAATTCTAGCTTCAAGATCCCTCCCCAACCCGTCCCATGTAATTCAGAACTATGCAGTATGGAGATCAAATGCGACACGGAGGCAGACGTCGAGTCTGGACAGGGTTCAAACATTCGGAAATGCGAGGACACCGTGACTGACGGGAAAAGACTTATGCTGTGAAGGCCGGCAGTCTGCAGGAATATCAGCTTATTAATTAAGCGACTCTGTTAATGAAATATAGCGGAGGATATTCCAGCAAGTCCTGCGCACGGCCTGTGTCATGTCAAAGCTTTCTGACACTACGGTGTAACGCTAGAGTGTCTGACATTGTTCCAACAGGTCTCATTGTGCCAGGGCAATGAGCTAAAAGCGGGCGATTAAAATCGGTATGGGTTTGTTACTTATATTCTGAAATAAAAAGACATTGATTTGCCACAGCAAAGGTTACTGACTGTGGTGGCTGATGTCGCCAACAGCGTACAGATATTATACAGAGTCTGGTGTGCATGCGAAGTGTGCAAAGATTTGGTGTGCATGCAAAGTGTGCAGATTCTGGTGTGCATGGGAAGTGTGCAGAGATTTGGTGTGCATGGGAAGTGTGCAAAGATTTGGTGTGCATGCGAAGTGTGCAGAGTCTGCTGTGCATGGGAAGTGCAGAGATTTGGTGTGCATGCGAAGTGTGCAGAGTTTGATGTGCATGCGAAGTGTGCAGAGATGTGGTGTGCATAGGAAGTGTGCAGAGATGTGGTATGCATGGGAAGTGTGCAGAGATTTGGTGTGCATGGGAAGTGTGCAGAGATTTGGTGTGCATGGAAAGTGTGCAGAGATTTGGTGTGCATGGAAAGTGTGCAGAGATTTGGTGTGCATGGAAAGTGTGCAGAGATGTGGTGTGCATGGAAAGTGTGCAGAGATGTGGTGTGCATGGAAAGTGTGCAGAGATGTGGTGTGCATGGGAAGTGTGCAGTTCTCATCCGTGTTCCATTCATGCTCTCAGTTACGGAGCTAAACCTCCAGACACAAGTTGGGGGGGGGGGGGGCATGTTTATACTGTATTATTTTTCTGGGGAGCTAAAACAATGAGGAACTGTAGCATAGTGATTTTCAGAGGTAACAGTTGGCAAAAACATTTCTGGAAGAAACATATTGCATGTGGCGTGCGTGGTTAAAGCGTACAGCTAATTCGTGGGTTTAGATGTTCTTTGTGAATATTTCACTGAAGCCCATTACATTGCAGAATACATTCCCTTGTCCTGGGTATGTGCTTTTTTGAAGTAAACACATCTTCACTTACTGGCAGAGAGCTTGTAGAACACGCTCCGGGCAGGATGACAAAGAGAACCACATGACAGGGATGAGAGATAGGAAGGGCTAGAGGTGAGTTTGGGGGGAGTGAAAAATTAAATATCACTATTTTGGCACCAGATCAAGAAGAGATACATAAGAATACAGATGTAACATCAGACTTCAGAAAAGCTATAGCTATGGGCTTGGTTGGCTGTCCATATCTGTGCATATGTTCCGTTGGAGGCCCAGTGGGGAAAAAAAAAACAAAACTCAAGAATTTTAGCTCATGGGAGTCTTACCTACACAAAAATGTTCTGAGGGCAGAATGAAAATGATTGGATCAGAGATATAACCAGTCATTCTCAGTGGGTCTAAGGAACTAGAGAAGGTGCTCCCAAGACATCGGATTGGTTAGTCCCAACTCCTCTAGTTGCTTGGACCCATCTTGTCTACAATTTGATTGGTTATCTCTCTGAACCAATCACTTTTAATTCTAACCTCAGAACATTTTGTGTAAGTAAAACTCCCATGAGCAGAATCTAGCTGCTGAACTACATTGTTGGGTCTATGTCACCAAATGGTGTTTTGATGATGCCTCAGGTGACATCTGCCAAACATGAAGAAATCGATGTAATAGTTATGCTTTCCTTATTGAATGAAATAATTGATGGATTGACAGAACACAAAACATCCATAGCTGCAGACTAGCCCTGGTTCCTCCATAGCACTACATCGACTGTGCAGCTAGCAGATGTCCGGCCTGGCAGGAACTCACTGGAAACAAGCGGTACTGCATGGGGAGATTGTATAAGTGTGCAGGTCCATCTGCCTCTGAGTTCGACTGGCGCAAGAGATACAGGCCTGTGGGATCTCAGGACTCTGTGAGACTCCATTATCAGGGAAATGTGTACAGTGACTCAACGACTAAACAACGGTGGTGGGAGGGTGGGGGATCACTGAACGCGGGGTGGGTAGGCAGCTGATAGGGTTAGGCTTGTTCTGGCGGAAGCTTCCTTCACTGACCACTTTCTTCATTTAAACGTTTTGATTGAAAGTATTTAAGATTCTAAGTGCCATGTTGTTGAAATGTCTTTGTTGAAATTAGTATGAAGTAACCATTCCTCTTTAGACAGACAAAATACAATTTCCACATCAGGGTGTGGAGATGGGAAATCATATTCCAGAAAGGTCTTGCGTGTTTTTTTCTGTTCGGTTTTTACTGCACTGCCCTCTACTGGAATATGAAGACTTTGGAAGAACCGTTGTATATCTATAGCAGGGGTCTCTGACCTTATTCGCAGTCACAGCAAATTTTACAAAGAAAATAACCGGTGGCAATGATAAAAGGTGTCAAACGGGTCGTGGTGACATACAGCATCTGCTTTAGGTCAGACTCATCAGTGAAATACTATTACTAAATTATCATCAAGCTGCAGAATATGACTGTAAAAGAGGCTAGTAAGCAGTGCAGTTAACTTTTAAAAGTGTGACCCAAGATAGGTGGCCGTATCTGAACAAGAATGATGCACTTGTCTGATTAATTAACCGTAACAACTTAATCCTTGTACAAAGTGGGCTTGGCAAGGATCCGCAGACCTGTCCAATTTGGCTTTAATTACCGCGGTAACACGGACAAGGGCAGCGCACTGACCCGGGGAATACAGCGTTTTTGGGCAATAATGAGATGTTTGTTGTGCTGAGGCGGAGCCTAATTGGCCCGACTGTGGACGAGGCACCGAGCACAATGGACTGACATTAGTGAGAGGTTAAAGGATAAATATGAAAACAAACCAGCGAGTTTGAAAGTTGGTGTCTCGGGGCTGTTGATCCAGAATCCTCCCTGAAATGATCTATGACTTCCCGCTGGGCACCTCTGCATTTTCCCCTCGAAAGCACCGTTGCTGCTTTCTGATGACCCTGTCTTGCTATCCCTGAGACACACAGGTGATGTGCAGGTGAGAGGTCAGCCAGTATGCAGCGCCCCGGGAGCTGGGGGTTAAGGGGCTCGCGCAGGGGTCCAATGATAATGGGATTCAAACAAATTCTGATCATGAGCACGGGTCCTAACCTGCTGAGCTGCACACGCCCCGCATGTCTGTGATCCGTCGGCGCCCTGTCCTGAGTTATTCCCTGCCTTGCACCCATTGCTTTTGGGATAGGCTAAGCACCCCCCCCCCCAACCAGCGGATATAGAAAATCCTTGTCAGATCCTTGTAGCAGGAACATTGTCCTCAAAGAGCCCTGGCAAGGGCCAGATGAGCAGCCGTCTGGGGCAGCATCTTTTTTTTTTTTGGGGGGGGGGGGGGGTGCATTAATTTAGGAAACCACTGGCACCACTCCATTGCCCCTCCCCACCCTCACCAAACCTGACATTGACATATCATTATAATGACATCAAAGCTATAAAATTACATGCATGGAATTATGCAATATCCCAAAAAGTATTAAACAAAAAACTTATTTGTTTGGGGGGGGGGGGCAGCTCTGTGAGTTGAGACTCAGAAGCTTGTCAGTTCAAATCCCTGGGTTGACAGACTGATCCCACCATTGGGCCCTTGAATAAGGCCCATAACCCCTCTACTGTCTCCTCTACACCAGTTATATGAGGTGGCCTCCTGGGATGCTTTTCCAGCTGTACTGAAGGAGTTCTCTCGCATGTGCTAAGAAATCATTGGCTGCTTTTCCTTCAGTCTTTGGTCAAACTCCTCCAAATCATCCCTACTGTGTTTAGGGGTGGTAGCCAGGTCATGTGATGTGACACTATAGCGCTCCTTTGTAGGCGGCTTGGTGTGTCCAAACTTTTGGCTGGCACTGTGTGTGTCCGAGACAACGTGAACCTGTGTAGAGAGCCGGTCAGCACTGAGTGTCCCATCCAGCGCGTCTGATAGGGTATCGCTGTAAAATATGTCCCTGATGACTGTAATCAGAAGAGTGGTTTTTGAAAACTGATAGATGGATAATGCACTAATTACCCCATACTGCTGAAGACATTTGTCAATATTTACATGGATATTTTATGTTGCCCCTAGGACAATAACAGCATGAAATATTTGCTAGCGCTGTCTACAACCTAAGGAACAGCAAGCTGTCTCTGAGAATCATTACTCCCACCACTAACGAGTCAGATCAAAAAGAGACCACAAGCATCTACACACAATTGGCTAATTAGTATCAGAACATATTTTTCAGAGGTGTTAAATGCAGCCTTTAATTAGCAGCAAAGTAGATGTCTTCTAACATAAATAGATAGCTCGAGATGATCTTTTAATGGACTCTTTTGTCGTTTTTATACTCGTAATTTGACAAATTGTGGTGCTTTTTTGTCGAATGACAAAAGTCCCCTGCAATACTGTGACAAGCCTCAACATCTGACCAATAGCGGTTCTTTATTTCATTGGTCTACTAACTCAGTTGGAAATGTGATATATGACACTATGGTATAATATGGGTGTGCGTGTCCAAAGCAAGATTCAAATCTTTATCTCCCAAGCCATAGACAGCAATCCCAATATGTCGAGGCCTCTTAATGAGGATTGCTTCAGGACTCCCACACCACGAGTTCATTGGCTATATGCGAGTTTGAGTCATACACCAATTTGTCCCAACTGGACCCAGTTAGTTCCAGAGAGAGGATCTAAATCTCCCTTCCCTTGCAAAGCTCAGCGCCCTTAGCAAGGTGTTAGGGATGCTTCTCCTGGTACGTGTCCCTGGCACTGAAATGTAATGCATTACATGATCTGTTGTGGTATACACACATATAATTATCTATATTGGAAGCCAAATTAAAGGTTCTATTGTATTGTTTCTTTTTGACATGACAGCACGAACAACAACACTTCAAACATCAGTCACAGAGAAGGGTTCTAGGGCCAAAGAAGTCACACCTTGTTCTTGCCTATTGTGCCAAAAACAACATACCCAACACTGAGCCAGGGGTAAGTAGTGGAAGACTAGAAACTGTAGAAACATCTCTCTCGGCCTGAACCTTGCAGGTCACAAACTATTCAACTCACATGGGACATGTTGCTTGACAGAGCACTGCTAGTTTGCCTAGTCATGTTGAGCAGAACAGATAGTTATGGCTAGCCATAAATTACTAAATATTTATAATACAGTCATGGTGTTGTGGTTTTCACCCACAAGGTGCCACTTTGGTCAAAACAGAATAAAAGACTCTACTTTCCATTGGTCTCGGTCTTATGCGGGAACAATGTGCATGTCGTGTTGTTCAGTCACAAATATCAAACAAATAGGATACAGTCAAGCAACCATGCGGACTCTCGTGCTATTCGTCCTTCTTGTTTGCGACGCCAAGGTGGTTGCGTCACCGCAGGAAGTTGTGGACGATCCACGGATGAGATCACATCACAAAGCCGGCCTCCCACCCAGGTATTACCCGCAGAACCTGAAATAACTCACTGACCCAATGCGGGGGGGAATATCCACACCTGCCCCTATCCAAGGCAGAGCAGGAGAAATGGTTGTTTTTAGGGGTAATTGCCATCCTCCTCTAAGGAGTATGTCAGCACACGTCTTGGCAGCTCCTTAAACACACCGGCTCAGTGCTGCAGGGGTACACATATTTTATTTATTTTTTTAACATCTCACTTCATAGAATCAGCGGAGCGAATGTCGAAAACCGATTGCAATCAGGGGACAATTTAGCGATCAATCAATATGTCAAGACAAGCTGGGGTGGGGTGGGGTGGGGGGGGCGTCTGTTCGAACGTGCCGGAGCTCACGTGGAAGCCGACGGTTATTGTATGACTTTCCGGTCTTAATGAAAAAAACACTTTCTTATTCATCTGGAAGAATAATTATTATGATTTGGCTAACTGCGTGGACTGGGCTCCGCGGAGCTGTGCGGCAAAGCACTGGTCGAGGCGGGAGTCTCCCAGCGTGAGTCTGGCAGGAAGTGAGCACAAGCCGCTCTCTGCTGAGGAAAATAAAGGATGGATTACACCACGTGTGTAAGCTTCAGAAACCTGCTCATTTCCCAGGCAATTCAAAGCTCCATCGTAGAATAAATGAAACATACAGGGATTACAGTGTGGGGCCTTCCCAGGCTAATATCTAAAAAACACATAACAGCGTTCTTGTTTATTTTTTCACTACCCCGTTCCTACTCAATTACCGTCTCCCCAAACTTGCAGATGTTACCTACATATTACCTGTATATTCTTCTGTCCTGTATATTGTCTCCATTGCATGATGTTCTGCTGTAATAAAGATGCTCTTGATCAAGGTTCCTTTATGAAACTCTGCATCTCGCTCTTAAATTGATATTCAGTCTTACTGTTCCAACGTTCGCTAATTAAACTACTGCTAAAATATTCAGTAGCTACTTAGCAAGTCACAGTGATGGTTTCATTGTGTTTTTACTCTGGGTAACTGGTACAAAGCTGAAATAAATTGCCAAAAGGAACCTATATGAGAACATAAAGAGTTAAAATATTTTAAAAGAATCTATTTATTTGCTTGTTTTTATTATTGCAATTTTTGTTTTTTGGTTGCCCTAACCCTACGAATGTAACTGGATGTAACCGAACTATCAGATTTGGTTCCTTTTCTTCAGGGGCGTCAGAACTGGGGAGGCAGGTGTGGATGTGTACCCCACCCAGTGAAGGTTCTAGATCATTTCAACTGGTGGCCAAGCTGGGGTCAGTTGTTCTTTTGGGGGCAGATGCATTTGACCTCAGTGTCCTCCAAGTATTACTTACGGTAGATTGCCAGCATTAAGAAGCAAAATACGATTTTGAAAATCCCAAAAATTAATGCTTTGCAGTCACATTTTACAGTTTTTACAACTTGCTCTGATTTCTTGTTTACACTGTCTTGCTTCCACAAGCTTGATTATTTTCCCTGTCATTAACTTCGCTTTTCACCAACTGGAGCAACTCGATCACCCAGTGCTCCCACATTAAGAGTCCGGCAGAAAATATACTTATGTTTGTGTTTCACCTCTTCCCAGCGCACAAAGTTTTAGCCCACATATATAAATGTAAATAATAATAATAGTAATAATAATAAAAAATAATGCATTTACTATGTATTTGGGGCAGCACAGGGGGGCCATGTGCGTTGTCATGGTGACATCGCCCCAACCCCCAATAAATAGACTTTGTATTACCTTTGTATTTAAATTATTAACTCGAATCCCCCTCCAGTATGAAGCTGTCTTCTATGCTGTTGCTCATGTTGTCTGTGTCTGTCAGCAGCAAAAAAATATTCACCTTCTGGTGAAAAGTCTTCTTTTCTCCTTGGTTCTTCCAGGTGGTTCTTTGTAAAAGATCCATTTTCTTTCATTTTCCTGTTCATTTCTGTTCAGCCTTCTTTCAGTTTACTGAAAAACACTGTCCCAGTGTTTCACTGCAAGGCTGCCTTGGAAAGTGTGTTTCTTTAATGAAGCAACTGATGTTACAGTTTCACATTAGCACCTTTATAATTGTATTATTATTAGGGTGCCTGCATGACACTTTTGCCCACAACAAATTATTGTGTTGACCATTTAGACTGCCAGGCAGTTTGATGGCATGAAAAAGGTACAAGTTTCGCTTTAAGTTCCTATGCCTCTCTCTAACCCTACCTCCTTCGCCTGCTGGATGTGTTAGTGTAAGCGCCCTCCTGTGTATCTGTAGAAGCAGCACGATTAGAATTACTGCGGAAATCTGTTGTTTTTCTGCACACGGCTTACACAACGGTCCCGGTGCCTGTTGCATAACACGCATATGAGGGTCGGCACAGAAGTATGATGGACTTGCTGTGGAGAGCACATCCACGGTGGCAGGCATCAGCTCCATTTGCCGACGTTTCCACCATTCTCAGCTCCGAGCATCATTCTGGGGATCATAAATCTGAATACACTGCTGGTACACTATATCCAGCAGATTAGGCTGACATCTGCTCTTTCATACTTACTTTTTTTTTTTTTTTTTTGTAAATGTGCCCCTTGCTGTGGCATTAGCAAATTGTTTATTGTGCAATAAGTCACTTTTTATGTAGGTGGGGGATCAGATTATTGATTCAGCAATTCTCACTTAGCTTAAGCGTCATACTTTGAGACAACCGCAGCTGATTTTAGTACAACAATAAAGTGCACATAATGTTCGCGATGAGCCTTTTTTGCGTATGAGGGATTGAAACCTTCTGGATTTCATGCATAAATTCTATCTGCAAGTCCTGACTTTATCCGTTCATGCCTCTTTTCTCCTCAGATATCCAGACATTGTAGGGCTAAATTCATCCATAAATCTATTAGTGGCTTATCTGGTTAGGGTTGGCCTGGTGTGTGTGTGCATGTGTTACTTACTATTGGACGGTGCACTGTGTAAAAGTGATACCTACCAAAGCTGCAGTGTTACTGACTGAATATACAGCATCTACACCAATTTAATCATGTCAGGGGGTCAGTAGATTCCTCTTGGACCTAAAACTGGAGCCCTCTTTGGTCTCTGGCTCAATCACCACACAGGTTATTTAGCTGCTTACTTGTAAAATTTTCCATCCATCTTCAAGGATATTTTTTGTTGTACAGTTTATATTAACTAAAGTGTTCTACACGTACAGATTTGTAGTTATTTCTTAATATTTGCCATGCCAGTTACCTCAATCAGCCTTGTTGGACTCTGTTTAAAGGTTGTTTGCTGTTTTACATAGAAGCACAAGTTAAACAAAACTGAAGAGAGACACATCTGGAGAGGAACCACCTCTGCTAGAATATACATGAGAACGTGCTGGAACGTCTTTTGTAAGGCTGTGTTCACGGCTTTGGGTTCACTTTAATTCAGACTCCACGGCGGCATCTCAATTGCAATGGATGCAGTTCTGGAACATTCCTCTCAGCCAGAAACCCATTAAAAACACACCTGAAGAGTAAATAAACATCAAAATGAACGAGAGGAGTCGGACAGACTCTTGTTTACAGTATTTCTGAGAGGTACTGAGGTAAAATGAGTTACATTTAAATTCAATTTAAACTAAGAAGCCCAGAAATAAGAGACTGTGATTGTGTTATTGTATTATATATTAAACTGCGTAAAGAGCAAAAAGGCACGTAATTTGATGTGCTTAAGTGAGTAATCTGCTCCATATAGAGCAGATCTCAGAATCATTTTATACATCTTGTTAAAAAAACAGACTGTTTCTCCAGAGGTGGATGTGCTGATTCCGCGATAACGGCATCAACTCACTCGGACGTTCAGAGGGAGACATCCATGCCCACCGGAGCGAGAATAAATACCACAGCTGTCAGCCTACGGCGAGCTAAACTGCATGGACGTGATCTCAGCAGATGAGCAGGTCAAAACAGGCTTTTGTGTCACTGTATGGCGGGCCCTTCCAGAATACCACGAGCGTGATGTCACCTAGCACACTTGGCCTGGGCACTGTTTACGACGAGAGTCATTTAGCATTTAGCCAAATGATTTTTCTTTCCATATTACGTTACGTCAGTGTTTAGGTACTCGTGAGAGGGCGAGCAGTATTAATTGTGTTGATTGTAAAGAGATACACATAGAGGAAAAAAAGTCAAACTTTTTTGTTACTTCCTCTGAGACTAAACTGTTTGGCTTTGATCCCACATCTAATTTACCCACGTTTGTATTTCGATATGTCTCATTAATGGAAATAATTTGATACATTTCATGAGAGACATGTTTCATGGTTTCTCTTTTACTGGTTTTTTTGTGATTCTTCCGTGATAGTGATTTGGGACTGGATTATCTCCATTCAGTTTGGCAGTCTTTCCAAGCCATACGCCACTATTATTGGATGTGAATATTGGCGATAGTAGCTTTATTTAACCCTCAGACCCTCCTGTCACTATTTACAACCTTCTGGATGGGATGCAGCAATACCAAAGTGCCATCTCTAAGACTGGCACACCCTGGATTCCCTGTACAGGCAGAAAAAGGTCAACATCTGACCAGTGAGGTCGGCGTGCAGGACTTTGCCCTGATACAGTAGCATGCCAACACAGGGGTTGGTCTTGAATGATTATATATATTTTGAATGATTATACATTATTTTCATATGTACATATGTAGTTTACTAGCCTGTTTGTCAGATATTTTGAAGGGAAAAATAGATATTTCACTTAATACTTTTAAAAGATAACACATTTAACCGATATAACTTTGATTTCTTAGTATTTTATGACAATACGATAATATTTTTATCTGAATAAAGATACTTGATGTGTTGTATCGAATATATTCAGGTAAACATAATTTTAACATTTAAGCTTTAGGTGTTTTCATATTGTTGTTAAATTGGCATTGTGTATTTACTGTAGCATTAAACATAAACAAGAAGTTTTTTTATTTTTCTCAGGATCCCAGGAGCAGTGCTTTTAAGCCATGCTGAGTTATATTGTGACACTTCATTTTTTGTCCAGGGTATAGAGTGATAGATGCTTTATGGACCAAATCACCTGTAAGCAAATCCGTGTACAGGAAAGATGCAAAATAACAACTAGAATTTATGTACTATTTAAGTGATTATGGTTTATGGTGGAACTTCAGATTCAGTGGGTTCTGTTCTGGGCTGTTCTGCTCAGCCAGAAACCCATTAAAACAATTCTGAAGAGGATGGGATGTAGGAGTGTAAAAAAAGTAGAACATTTATCTGAAAAGAATGAGGACTTTTCCCCCCATGCAGCACGTTACATCTTGGGTGGAACCTTTGAAAAGGTCCTCCTTCCCTCAAAGAGACGTCTTATCATGAGTCAGGTGGGACCGTACCAAGGAGCCGGGGTCACGCTGACCCAGTGCAGTGGCTTTCTGCGATCTGTAATCTCACACTGAAGACAAAAAGACCACATCCCACAGGGGTCCTCCATAAGGAGTTAGGAGCATCAGGAGTGGAACCCCCCCGGTACGTTTTACGATCATTAATATATCAAGTTGAACTAAGATTCGGACAATTATATTAAGGTAATAAGAGAAAACATCCCTCTAAGAAAAGCCATAACTACTCAGGATGATGGTCTGTAGACTATGTGTTGCTAAGCCTGGACAGTGGTGGCCTAATGGTTAGGGATGCATGCTTATGAGTGAAAGGTTGCTGCTTTGAGGTGTATACAGGATATATGTGATGTGTGCATGTCCAGAAAGGATCATTTATATATTTTTTAGTAAGAAAAAACATTTTTGTTAAAAAAAATGTACAGGCCAATGACAAAGTTTCTGTATTTTTGTAACTTAAATGGCAGGCCTGAAGCTGTCGAGAACACAGTCCTGTCAATGTTACGTAAAAATGTAGGATACTCGCTAGGGTGGTCAGTGTTGATTAATGCCCTTTCTACTACAATCCCAATTCCAGAAAAGAAAATGTAAATAAAAGCCGAATGCAATGATTTACAAATCATATAAACCAATATTTAATGGAAAATAGAACAAAGATGACATATCACATGTTGAAACTGGGATCTTTTTTTGTTTTATGACAAATAAATGTTCAATTTGACCTTGATGCCAGCAACACGTTTCAAAAAAAGTTGGGACAGGGGCATGTTTACCAATGTGATGCATCAGCTCGTCTCTTAACAACCCTCTGTAACAACTCTCCAACCTTTGCAAACGGGATTTTACTTCATTGATTGTATGGAACGTTTTTGGGAAGTCTCCTGTTTGGGCCACGACCCGTCAGATCGTCCTCCTTGTTGGGGTTTCCTAATTTTCCTTCGATGTCCTGTGATTTATCTCTTCCTGCGGGTGAGTGCAGTTCCTCCACAGCCTGCTTCAACATTTCAAACTCACTGAATAGGTTGGTGTTTGGAAAAAAATTGTAATTCTCACTAATTTCATGTACAACCAAGGTCTTATGATTTTCATAGGAAATGATTAGCCGTTTGCCCTGATTCCACTTTCATGAATAGTCATTTGGTCCTTCGCCTCCTCAGGTCCACTGTATGTTTTGCACTTGTTTCCTGTTAGAAAGCAAATAATTATACATTCAATGTCAGAGATTAGTCATTAATACCCAACAATCACATGTAGCTATCAGAGCCAATGGGGCACAGAATGGGTGGGTACCAGTTCTGACACAATCATTTATAATAATGATTAGCTGCAGTAATGCTGGGTGTCTATGACCATGTAATGCATAAAGCTGTTGGAAAATATTTCATTCATTGCAGTTAAATTGGAATTTTAAAAACTATTAACCCCACTTAATCAGATTAACCTTCTTCAATGTGTTAAATAGAGATGAAACAAGAATTAGACAAGACACTTGGATTTCCGTGCATTAGTCCTGATTACTGGTGGTCCTCCATCAGTCTCCATCAAGCACCGCACAGCACGGGAATGCAAAATGCATTTCAGCTACTCAAAAACACAATGATTTGAATGAGATGATCACAGGTCAATTGTGTACATTAGTTCAGGTGTTGGAGTGCGGGCTTGTGGAACAAGGTAAGCTACACTAGATCAGCCTATCACTGCACGCATGTCATATGAACAGTAAGCCAGGCACTGAGGAATATTTACAATGAACTGGGAGCTCTGGATACGTCCAGAATACACGCAACGGCCGGTTCGCAACTCTCACCCTGTACCAGTTTGGTTGCAGTTCACACCATTGGCCCTGTGGAGTAAGTGCATTCTTTTATATCTGTCATGATATTTCAGCCGATCCTCCTGCAGACATAACTGTCTGTGCGTCTACCGCCACTGCTTCCGTCATGGGACTTTGAGGCCAGCAAGGGGGGCTGACCCCTGCCCTCACAGCCCATAGCCCCCCCCCCCGCTGTACTGATGCTGGGTAGCTTAGCAGCAACATGTTAGCATTCCTCTGGAACCTCTGCGAGGCAGGCCTGAGGCAGCTTTCCTTCCATGTGTCAGCCTCTGAATAGTACTAGTAGTATTGTTATTATTCTTCCATCTGTCAGCCTCTGCGAGGCAGGCCTGAGGCAGCTTTCTTTCCATGCGTCAGCCTCTGTGTGGTAGGCCTGAGGCAGCTTTCCTTCCATGTGTCAGCCTCTGCATAGTACTAGTAGTATTGTTATTATTCTTCCATCTGTCAGCTTACCTTCCGTTTGTCAGCCTCTGCGAGGCAGGCCTGAGGCAGCTTTCCTTTCATGCATCAGCCTCTGCGAGGCAGGCCTGAGGCAGCTTTCCTTCCATGTGTCAGCCTCTGCATAGTACTAGTAGTATTGTTATTATTATCATTAGTAGTAGTAGTAGTAGTAGTAGTAGCAGTAGTAGTACTATTGTTCTTCTTATTATTACTATTATTGTTATTATTAAAATCATTTTATTACTGATGATTATTATGATAATGATCACGATACTTAATAAATGCCCTTGGAAAAAGAAAATTGACCCTTGTACTAACCTGCCCCTATGTACCATGCCACCCCGAGTAATATGTAGTTAAGCACTAATGCAGATTTTACAAACCTTTAATCACAGGTTTTAGCACCATTAAGCTGAGGCCAAAGAACATGCAGACTCTGCTATGTGCGTTTTCCGCCACTTAGCGATTTCCTACAATTTGCAGCCCTGGAGACTCCTTTCGCTCTGTCTGAACCTTGCAGGCATTGCCAATCCTGGAGACCTGGCGCTTCTTAATGTGCCCCAGAGTGTGCCAGCGGCTCTCTCAGAAGCTGCAACGTAATCCGTTTAGTCTCCAGACTAAAGTGATTACCTTCCAGGTGCTTAGAGCCCTGTGTATTTGCAGCAGGATGCAAGTGGGCTTGTCACTGAAGCGTTGTTGTCCCCTCCACCCCCCAGCGGAAATCCCAGCAGCTGCATTGGTAGCCCGCCGTTGGCAGCCATGACTGGATGGCACACCTCTATTGAGGACTGTCCCACAATCCCATTGTTCACCACTGATCATAATTGTGGTATCACTGTCAACATTAAAATATATAGAATTCCTCACAGGAGCCTGATCTTTCTATTAATTGTTCCTGTCTAATAATGGCTCAATGTCTTTTCTACTGTCTAAATGTGTGTATTGTGCTCAGGGGAGTAGCTAGACATTCCGGGCCCCCTGAGAAAATGTCTGTCTGTCTGCCTATCTATCTGTCTGCCTATCAGTCTGTCTGCCTGCCTGTCTGATCTATCTGTCTGCCTACTTGTCTATCTGTATGTCTGTCTATCTGTCTGTCTACTTGTCTATCTGTATGCCTACTTGTTTATCTGAATGTCTGTCTGCCTGCCTGATCTGTCTGTCTGCCTGTCTAATTGTGGACAATGTGAATATATCGTTTCTTGAAGGTTCCTTTCAGCGATGACATCGCACTCAAAGATCCTCATTGACTGATCCAGCAAATACCCACTTTGTCAGATGTGTGAGTAACACCACTGATTTCCAC
>JAODLC010000015.1:2210052-2220862 GCA_026781145.1 Hippopotamyrus pictus
GCACTCAAAGATCCTCATTGACTGATCCAGCAAATACCCACTTTGTCAGATGTGTGAGTAACACCACTGATTTCCACTGCAGGTTTCAGTGTTAATCATAGTCAGTGGCTCCTTATTGGTTCTTTATAGATTTCACTTGATTATCATTTCAGAACTTGAATCATGAGCTAATGTTCGGCAGGATTAAATAAGGTGGTTGGCTGTTGACTCTGAGACCGTAAATATAAACTGAGATCTCCCCATCCCTGGTGTCAAGACTACGGATTGTTTTATCGATGCTGCTTAGATTGAAACATTATTCAAATTTTTTTCCCTCCACAAATAATAGCAAGTAGACTCTCAGTGACATGAAGATCCATTAACACAGATGCATGCAATTAAAAGAGAGAGTGGGAAGCTGGCAGGATGCAAGAAGCTGACTTCAATTTGTCTGGTCTGATGCCTTTTAACATCTTGGTGGTGAACTGTGAAACCACAGAAGAACATTCCAGGGCCTTCAGAGCAGATTCTGTTAAACACTGACAACAACAACAACAACAACTCAAAAAAGCACACTCTGAAGTTAATGCCAATTTTTTATTTATTTATTTTTTTTTTTTACAAAGCCCAGTTTGGTGTTATATAACGAACATGCAAACAGTATTGCTTTCAGAATGATGTGTTTACAGAAAAAGATGATTCCGTTTGCTAGAAAGAAGTGGGACATTGTGTGAAGTGGTGTTTTTTTGCTTGTACGTTTGACCCTTGTTTCATCTTTATACATTTTATTGTGATATGACAGGATCACCTTTTTACAGTCTAAGAATTACAACATCTGCAACTGGGCCCTAACATTTTTCTCATGGGAGAAATGTTTATGTCGTAGCCCAAATTTCAAGTTTAAATGAAATCTGTGAAAGCAGATGCCAGTCATTCTTTCTTTGGCAGTTGTGCAATGCTGTCAAAAGGTTAGTACGCCTTTTGTTGTTTGCAGACGGTGAAATAGAAACTTTTACTTGTTACAGTCAGAGCATAGCAATTGTGTTTTTTTTTTTTCTTTTGGGGGGAGGGATGTGTTAAGTAGCTGTAAAATTAAACATAATGCCAGTTAAATGCCTTTAACGTTCTGAAAAAGCATTAAAACGGTGTATTATTTCACCGGCACCAACTGTAAAATACCAAAACAGAATGCCCCTTTTTTTCTGAGAGTAAGAAGAATGGATTGGGGGAGGATAAAAATGAAAGAATGCAGGAAAAGGGAGTTAGGCTGGGAAAGGATAGCTGAAAGCAGCGGTGTTTAAGGCGGCGTCCGTGTGCGCCGCCGAGCGCTAAGGAGTGCTGTGGGGGTGGTGTAGACTGCATTCCTGTCATTCCTGTAGCGCTAAGCCGGCTGGACAGAACCAATTACAGCGCTGTTCACACTCAGCACATGGGTCTGCCCAATAAGGCAAACCGTGACATCAATCTCGCCCAACCAATCACATCCTCTTTCCCACATCCTAACAACAGACTTCAAAATATTCTGCACTGTCCCAGTTGAAAAGCTCCCCCCCCAACACTTTTTCATATGAAAAACAACAACATTAACCAGAAAACTACACAAGTGTTCTTGCACTAAAAGTTAATTCAGACATCTTCCTAGTCATTCTTGTATATGTTTAACATTCTTTCTAAAATTCAACCTAACATTCTTTGTGCCCTGTACAGTCGATTATTTACAAATGAGAGGGTCTTAGATGGTAAAGTAACATAGGCTATTATGACATGACATCTCTAAAGATCTGATCTGCTATCCCTGTCATCTATGCCATTCTCCTGTTGGAAATTTGAAAATTGCTTGTGTTCCACTTCATATTAAGTTGTTACTCCTGTGGCTGGTGTTAAAGATAGCCAGAGTTTCTCTGAAGGAAAACCAGACGGGAGAGACTGCAGTGAACTCCACCGTGGTCACACTCTCCGTCATCAGATACCCAACTCTTACAATCCCCATTTTGAAATCAGTAGATGTGACGACTAATGTTGCCTAGACGTTTTCGTCGCTTAGGCCAACATCTCATTTATTATAAACAGATATTTATACACTCATTTATTTTTCTATGCTTATTTATATACTCAGAGTGAATGCTGTTGTCAGAAAACATAAATAAATCCCAAGGGGCATTGCTTTTGTACTGTTGAGCCTGAAACTTGTCCTGACTCAAGTCTATAAATATCCAGCACCATAAAGGAGAAGTTTCTCTCAATGAAATCGTCAGCTACACGACAACAATAAAAGGGTCATTTTTTAAAACATCAGTCTTCCTCTGCAAATGTTGTTTTTGTACATGGCCCGTCCTGACATACACCTAGTCGACGTGAAGGAAGGCTCCATCCTAGACGGCACCGAAGCCCCAAACTTAAGACAACCAGCACATACCAAAGACAGCGTTTTGATCCAAGGACACCTTTGTCGGCTGTCTTCTGACAGTGCTGACACACAGGGACACGTGTAAACATAAAAGACCACCTTTAAAAGAGAACGAAAGACCCGTCAGGATTCCTGAACAAAGGGACACCGAGCTCGCTACGTAATGCCCTTAATCTTATTGAGCATAAACGGAACCATCCCCGAAGCATGACTGTACGCGTAAGACGCAGAAGACAGATAGGCTTAAAGTAGTTTGAGAGATACGCTGTAGTTTAAAGCACTAGTGAGAGCAGGGAAGTATAAAGAAAGACATCATCTCATTTCATTCTTCTCCAAGGCAATTAAACAAGGATGTAGATCTACCCCCACCCCTACCACACACACACACACACACACACACACACACTTTGTTGAAAACGTGTTCAGCTGCACTTTGGGGTTCCTGGAAGCAGCAGTATTCCTCAAATATATGTGTCCATGAAGATAAAACTTTCAGAAGATTTCTCAGCTAATTATAAAAGTTACGAGCATTAAGTTGAACAGTAGGTGCATATGACAGGCCGTTAATTCGATTCGGTATGGTGCCATTGCATGGAGAGACCTTCATAACACTATTAAATTTGTTAAAATTTCTGCAGCACTTCGTACAGTTCTTTTAGGGGACCAAGGCGAAGACGTTCGCTGAGAATGAGTTCTTTTCTAGGTGTGTTCGAGCCTTTGCTGGTATCGCCTCTCTCCATACCTGTACCCTCCTCAGATTAATGCTGCGGAAATGCGACGTAGTCTACATCCCTCGCGATAAGAATTTAGAATTTGGTGATCAGTGTTCATTGTTAACACACCACAGCACGCAACAACAAAATGTGTCCTCTGCATTTAACCCATATGTGACTTTCATAACATAGCAGGGGGCAGCTAATTCAGCGCCCGGCGAGCAGTGCTTGGGAACGGTACCTTGCTCAGGGTACCTCAGTGGTGACTTGCTGGTGGGGGATTCGAACCTGTACTCTTTCGATTACAAGTGCACTTCCCTAACCATCAAGCCACCACTGCCCACGACAGGCATAATGCGATAATGTGACGGATCGAGAAGAAACCTCCACAACTGAACTCTGATCGGGCGGATCTGTGTTTCGAGCGAGTCCAGCTCATTTGGCGCTACTGTTTTTACATGGGGGTTGGATGTGATATGAGATTTGGGTCTAAAGTTAACTTCCTTCTTTTAGCTGGTGTGCTGCTGGTCCAAGGTGGCCAAGCAGAACTGCATTTGGAGGTCTTATTAGTGAGGGCCCTTCGCTTCCTGGATGTGGTGAGAGCCAAAATCAAGTGCCGCTCCTTTCAGAGACTCACGTCACTTACATTGACACTTGAGTATGCAAACATGCTTTATTTGCCATTTGCACAAGAACAGGTATAAGTACACTGGAATGCTTCTCTTTGTTGACCCTATCTTACGCTCCATAGCTTGGGGGGGTCACAGCACAGGGTCAGCAAACGTGCAGCGCCCCCCCCAGAGCTGGGGGGCTAAGGGCCTTGCTGAAGGGCCCACAGACATGTGACTATCCTGCCCAGGCTGGGGATCGGACCAGTCACAAATTACTTGGTTATAAATCAGTGCACATGCCAATCTAGAACATCAATTCATTGCCGATAATCTCCAGAGAGGGTAGCAAGGATCTCTGGTGAGGAATAACCTTATTTTCATGCTTTTTCTGAAGGCAGTTCACCTGTGCAGCAAGCGTTTGGACCATGGGAGGAATAGAAACATCCAAACTAATATAGGGAAAGTGTGAGAATTCCACACGAAGACCATTCGAGACATTTGAGGTATGAGACAAATATGTAGGCATGAGATTATATATAAACACACACACTGTATATATGTATGTGTGTGTGTGTATGTATATATATATATATATATATATATACATACACACACACACACATACATATACACATACATATATATAAAATGTGACCAAAGTAAAAAATCTATTGCACATACTTCACTGTCAGGTAACACCTGTTTGTGTAAGGTGTTAAAGGAATAATGCATTATTTCATGCGTTGTCAGCTGTTTGATCAATGAAACTTAAATCTTGTGTGGGTGTCACAAATACCCGAATTGACATTCCTCATTCTAAACATACAAAGGCTATATTTAAACTTTATGCTTAATCGTGGGATGCGTGGGCACGAAAGAAACGGTCAAATCGGAATGCGAAGACAGCCAGCAGAAATTACACAACGTTTGGGATAATTATTCACGTGATACAAATATCCATGAAAATAGTTTTGCGAGAAAGTATAATTTAGATGGCATTCTGGGTAAGTCTGATCGCCGGTTCTTAAGACAGGGTTCATGTAGTTCATCGTTCTACCGTTTTAAAACGGTTTAAGATCTGTTTTGGTAAAAGTTTCGTGTCTCTTTCTGAGCTTCTGTCGCTGAAAACGAATTCATCTCGGAGGCATATAGTCCTCGTTCCCCTTGTACCTGCCTGCCCTCGCACTCGGCAGGCTGATCGCTCCCCGTCCGCGCCTGGACGAGTCCGCGCCGCGTTTTGCATGCGCCTCGGCCGGGCTATTCACAGCCTCTAGCTGCTTTTTACTCGGCTCTTGTCCTGATATCACTCCGCTGGCATGGAGGAGGAGGAGAGCACTTGATCATTGTGATGGTGGCAGCAGCTGCGAAGCGACCAGCGGCGGATCGGCGTCTTCTCGGGATACCTTTAAACGGGCGCCTGGAAACGGGGGACGGGATTTTCCTACGAGCTTCGCTTCGCGGTGTGGATTGGAAGCGTATCGGCCGATGAGATGCGAGCACGCCAAAGTACTCCGGAGCATTTGCGCTGGGAGCTGCAAAACTTTTTCTTAAAGGAAAAGACAATAAAGCAAAAGGAGCTCGCAGCACTGGCCGCGGTGTTGTGATGATCGCTTGAAACATCCGGATCTTCTATGGAGTTCATTTAGACACTGTGTAGTTGTGCTGGCAGGAGAACTAAGCGAAAACACCGACTATTGAGCCCAGTCACACACGCTCCGGCATTGTTGTCTGTTTGCATTTTGAACATAGTTAGGTTTCAGTACTATTGCATTATTATACAGACTTTCCTAACGGGGGAAGCAACCAGCGATTGTTTCCAGTCTTCTGATCCCCCCCCTTTCCTAAACCCCTGGACACACTTCAGACACAAGACGCAAAAAGAAAGTTCTTCCAAAATACTGTGCATAGACTATAGGATGGGGGATTTTGTAACCCCCACTGCTGCGAATGGCAGCAGTATTTGCATCAACAACAACATGAGCGGTGGCATCGGCGCTGGCGGTAACAGTAACAATGTTGGCATTCCCAAGCATAGCACGGTGGTGGAGAGATTGAGGCAGAGGATCGAGGGCTGCCGGAGGCACCATATAAACTGTGAGACCAGGTACCAGCAAGCCCACGCCGAGCAGCTGGAGATCGAACGCAGGGAGACGGTCAGCCTGTATCAGAGGAGCCTGGAGCAGAGAGCTAAGAAGTCTAATAATAAACAACAAACTAAACAGGATCCCGACTCGGCGAGCACAGCAGAGCAGAGAAATAACACACTTATAGCGGTAAGGAAATAAGCCCCCCCCAACCCCGGGCCACGCAAAACATCCAGTGCAACTTGTCAAACAGTTGGATTAAATGTTTAAGGAAACAAACAAACAAACAAACATCAGAACAACCAGATCGATTTTGTTTTCTGTAAATGTGCAGTGGAAACATGGTCACGATGCATTTCCCCAAACGCCCTTGCTTCAGACGCCAGTTCTGACTGGTTATTCGGAGTAGAAATCGGCCAAACTTTGTAGCCCTTTTGAGGGCAATGTTGCTTTGCTTATAAAGTGTCTCGGAGAAGGGAAGCTCGGCGTTTAATTTCTCAATGACTGATCGGGAGTCCGTCCGCTTATTTGAATTTAGTTGATTTCCACCCCCCCGCATTTTTGTGAATTCGAGTGTATTATATTGCTTTTAAGCACTTATTCCATCTCCAGCCGCTTCTTGCTTCTGTGATTATTTTGTTTGTCGTGCTGCCAAACATTTTATATACCTCGCTGTTAAGGGCTGGAAGTAGCGTTAAGAATTCGTTATAAGCGCCTTGATTGTTTTGCTTCCGCCTTATAAATGGACGATTTGAGAGCGTCTCCTGTTCCTTTAAGCTTTATTTCCTGCGTCTCACGAACTTGTTGGAAGTCAGCAGAAGTTCTCCATCAGCGATAAGCGCCCCGTGCTCTCTGCCATTTGACTCCCGTTTGGAGCCATGAGTTTATCGCCTCGGCATTTGCCAATCTGATGCACGTTTCCTCCTCTTTTAAATACACGTCCCGTATTCGTGTTGCTAGAATCAAGCCTCTTTATATTTCCCCGTGGCCTGGAAATCGCATTGAGGTGGAGAGTAAAACATTTTCCTTTTGGAAAACAAAAATAAAGGAAACGGAAGCGACGGCCGCTGCTTGTAACTATTATTACGGCTGTTAATGCGTTTCTTAAACACGGTTCACTTGCATTGCTTTCTTTTCTCTCGTTTATAAATAGATCAGTAAACAGTACTGTTCGGTAAGGCCCACATTCGGTATTGTCTGAAGTTTAGGATGAAGGAAGATATGAGATTAATAATTAAAGGAAAAAGTTTAACCCCTAGGCTCCACTGGGAGCAGTGCATTTTCAACCACTCCTTATGTTTTTAATATATTTTGTTAGTTTTTAGGGTATAAATCGAAGACACGACTTGACATTTCAGTCTGTTTACCCACCTCCAGGCGGACTTAACTTGTATTTATAACAAACACTGTTACAATACACCGTGATTTTTAGGTTTCAGGTACTGTATTGGACATTCGGGTTTCCGTATATTGAATTAATTTTGTGAGACAATGGCACCACTTGCAAAATATCCACTATCTGGAAACTAGGTTTATTATGTCGCTCTGTGTCAAGTTGCAAATAATTAGTAACTGTAATATTAACCGCGAAACTACAGAAGTACTATGCGCAAAATAAACCCATTTTGTTGCGGTATTCATTTAGTAATACGCCGTTTAATTTGTAGGCAAAGTGAGGAAGGTGGCAGGCAGAGTATCACTTTAAAATGTGCTCTGTGACACGGCAGTGATTGTAGGAGAGACAGGCCTCCCACTACGTAGCATGGAGGCTCCACCGAACCGCCCATTAACTGGTCGGCAACAACACTTAAATTTGGAGGGATTAGCGTTAAAGACACAGGGGCCCTTTTTTCTTTAATTCCGCCGTTCCGCTTGACCATGTGCAGACGTCTGTCTCCATGACCGTGGCTACTCCTTAGTCTGTATTGTTTGTAGGCACAGAAGACCCTGTCACTGTGTGTAATGTAAGATATTCTGAAGCAGTGGTTCATGTTGGTAGGGGCTTGAGGTGTCACTTGGCAAATGATGATGGCCACAAATTAATGCATCAAAGGTACATTCCACCAGATGTAAGCAATTGTTCATTTGAAACGGTAAATGACGTTTTGGCAAATAATGAAATCATATAAAGTCCACAATGCTGATGCATGATGCACGAAAGGTAGTTTTTGTACTTCAGGGTAGCATTAGAGTCCGGTAATATTGGATGGTATTTCTTTGCAGTTTTTAAAATAATCATTGAGGTTCCATGCTATGTGTTTTATTGCAGATCAGACGTTCATAACAACGTTTGAATTTCGCATCGAAGGTTTGCTTGCATGACCTGCCTGGATCGACACTTTAATTCGAAACATATCGTGGGCAGATTAGTCAGGCTGTTGTGAGAGTGCTGTCCCTTTCGCAAAACTGCAGCTTCAAAGTCCTCTGGTTTACTTTGAAATTACACAGTGGACATGTTTTTAAGAAATACCATATGTAGCGGATCCGTTTCCAGCTAACTGCAACACGAGGCATCCTGGCATGGGTCCGATATAGACGTGTTTTCGCATATAGATGGTGGTTTGGTTTGGTGTTTAGAACTGACCTGCAGGTGCATGAGTTGGGGCGAGTAGGGTACTCGCTTTGCCCTTTAATCTGTCTGGGGTGTTTTGGGCCGACCGAGGTATCTACAGTTTACCAGTACTTACTGGCCTCCCAAGGATTTGTCAGTTGTTGAGCAGAAACCTTTATTAGACACGATGCACGTCCTGAAGCGATACAGGTTAATAGATTTCTCGACGGGTCTGATGACGGTTTCCTGGCTGGGATTTGAACCAGCAGCCTGATCTCAAGAGCGGGATGTGACCTGATTTTAAACCTTGTTCTCTCCCCCGAAGAGGATTTATGAAGCGCTTTGGGGTGTCCACGCTCTCTCCCGAGTCCCCGTCTGGTCCCGCTCAACTCGCCGTTTGTCTTGCTCACCCTCCCTGGCCCTGCGACCTTCGGGGGGCCTGTTCTCCCCAGTCGCTTTCTTAGTGTGAAGCGCGCTTACCTGTATTTACCCGGAACAGGTGGTCCGACGGGGTGCTGTGGGGAGCGTTTAGGCTGCGGCTGTCCTGCCCTTCGATTTCCAGTCTCTTCTTCAGGCTGGGGTGGGTGTCGTCAATAGACCCCATCCGACTCACTCATGCTGCAGCTTTTCTTAGGCCTGGCAGCCTTGGAAGACCGAAAGGGTGAATTACTCTCGCTTCGGGGTACGATTTAGGGGCATGTCATTGGCCAGTTTTGCACGTAGGTCCCCGGACTGTGAGACCAAACGCTTGAAACGCCGAATATAACACGGTTGTTGTACCACAGAAGTGTCTGTTACCCCAATCACTCCAATAGGTCTGAAAGATTGTCTGGGTTGAATCTCTCTGTAGGGTTCAATTTAAAGCTCATAATCTTGTCCAGTATGTTCACTTTATTAAAGTGTTTTAAGAGAAGCCTCACGACGGAGCCTTTCACAATCATTTAAAGCTTCTCCTTAAATTCAAGCTGCTCTTCTGCTACTTCTGTGAGCACTTTGGTCTGGGGCCTCACGCTGAAGCCCACTGGGTTGCAGTTCCGCTCCTATGGGGCGCCGGTCTCCGTGTTCTTGTCTGGTCCCAGCCCGCTCTCCCACTACGCACCGTCACAGTCGTCCGGGACAGTCGCCCGGATGCTGAGAGAGGCATTAGCTGACATTCAGACGTTGACCTGTGATGTTGGGATGGCAGATCGCACTGCAGAGACCGTGCACCAGCGGAGTACCAGCTTCTACGCTTCCGAATCAGAGCGTATGTTACTCTGCTGGGCACTAAGTAATCGGCACCTCCTTGAAGCTGTGGGATAACTTATGGGTGCTTGTGCTGGATTGTCGGAGATGCGCTGCAGTCCCTGTTTATACTGACAGATTACGAACCGGCGTTAACTGTTTGGGTTTAACCGTGAGATTAACCCTAACATCCCGCTCAGCTGTTTGGTAGCGTTTTACACACTTGGACGGTTTATTTCAAATGTTGGCATGAATTTCGGAAGCCTGCATTCATTCCATGGATTTAGTTTTTCTTTGACTAACTTCTAATAAGTGAATCTGCTTTAAGCTGTTCATGTACAGGAGCACAAATAGTTACTTAGCCTTGTTGTAAACTGTTAGTAACTCTGTCTTGGACTCAGATAAAGATAAAGATCTCCGATTTGCCCTGTAATTATGTAATACGGCTTATGTGACACTTTCCAGCGGCGTTGATGACGGTTGTTGTTATTAATGGACCTTTGAGCATTTTAGCATTTTAAGTGGTTAGTTTTTCTTGGTCCCCTGATGACCCCAAGGAACAAACGTTAAAAGCAAACCGTCAGGATCCTACATGGCGGAGAGAACTGCAGCCGTGACTGACTCTGAGACTCTGGCAAATATCTTTCTGCTCATTTGGTGTGTTAAAGTGCAGAGACCCTGTGCAGCAGTCGGAGAAGTTTGGTCTGCTGCGGCATTTCCCTGCCTTTAGCATGACACAGCAGTTCACACTTCTGATGGCTCCGTGTTGCCTCATAGTGAGCGTGACCCCCCCTGAGTGCAAACCTTTTAAGGCTAGACCAATGGCAACAAGACCAGCCAACAGTGGTGTGAAGTTTGTGGTTGGAATTGCATGTGTCTAGTACCTAAAAACTACATTGACTCTTTACAGCTATCAGGGCTTGCATTGGCTTGAGTTTTTCAGCTATCATTTAGAATTTTGTCATTTTAAAATGTATGCTTTGCAAAGTGACTTGAAAGAGTAGGGTCAGCCAGTCCCTGTAGCGAGTAGGCTGAAGGGATTAACTCTGAAGTCACATTGCTGGTTAGAGGATTTGAACCGGCGATCATCTGGTCATGGGCACCGAACCCACGGAGCTACACACCGCTGGTTTGTGTGGGGATTTGGTGGGGGCCGGTGAGGGGGAAGCTTGACCAGTCAGGACTTTCCTTGCAAGCTCTGCGCTGTCGATTCTCTGCAAAGTTTATGCTGCGTTGGAAGC
>JAODLC010000015.1:2263041-2276796 GCA_026781145.1 Hippopotamyrus pictus
CCCAACCCCAGGTCGCACTGCAAAGCGGCTAAACACCCCCCTCCCCGCCATCTGGCTACCGAGAGAGGACTCCCCCGGCAAGCCGGCTTCAGAGACCCTCTGCCAGGCGTCTGGGAGCCCCCCCACTCTTGCTAATAACATCCCATCATGCATTGCTCTTCAGTCAAGAGGGAAAACTTCGAGACAGCCTGTTCCATCACTGCCTTCTGTTTGAATGGTGCCAAATGGATGTGAGTGCCCCCCCACCCCCCCCCCCAAGAGGACCAGCTCTCTTATTAGTCTGTTGTTTAAGCAAATTATTATACAGTGTTTGTGTTCAGTGCCCCTCAAACTGATGCACTGGGCGATGCAGCGGTTGTCCATGCTCCCGATTTGTGCGCGGTGGATCTCGACGGCGCCCGTTTGTTACGGACGTAGTGTGTCTGTAGGTACCAGGCAGCTGGGGCTTCGTCTCAGCCAGGAGGATTCTGGGTAGGCGCTCTGACGGAGCCCCGGTCCAGCTCTGGTCAGGTCTGCGTGCTTCCGAGGATGACCAGCCGAGTCACAGACTCAGCATACGCCCCCTGGAGGTGGCGCGAGGCGGAGACGCTTAGCTGAGCTGTGACGGTGCTCCACCTTGATGCGGAGAGCTCTGGGCGGGCGGGCGGGTGGGCGTGACCTCGGCAGCCTCGCATGCAGCCCAGAGGAGCGGGTGTGATTTGCTGGCTGTGCCATGTGGATGAGGAGGTGGCCAGGACAGGCCGGCTCACTGTCATCGGCGACTCCCGCTTAGCGGCCACCTCTCGGGTGTCCGGGAAGCAAGGAAGGACAAACCTCCTGGGGTCTGAGGCGGCAGGTAAACTTCGGGGATTCCCGACAACCTCAGTCTTCAGATGGCCTGGTTTGGCGACGCGGCGATCAGGTCACCAACAGGGAGCAGGTCGTCTGAGGATTAGCTGTGGATTCTGCCGTAGGTCCATCCTCCTCTCCCGCAAAATGTGGGTTTGAAACCTGGCATGTTTTTCCTGTCGCGTGACCTCTGTTCTGTATTTTATTACTTTTATGCTTTAAAAGAATGATCGATTGTTGGTTTAACGTATTGGTGGCGGCCAGCTCATTTGGTGACATCAAGGGTTCAGATCCCTTGTCAGGCAGAGATATTTAATATCCTGGCTTAGCAGTCCATAGGCATGCAGTTAGGCTTAATAGTTTTTGAGTGTGTGTTGTGCCAGCCCCGTGCCAGTGATGAACCGGCATCCCTCCCAGGGTGTACCCCAGCCCCGTGCCCTGTGATTCCCTGGCATCCCTCTCAGGGTGTACCCCAGCCCCGTGCCCTGTGATTCCCTGGCATCCCTCTCAGGGTGTACCCCAGCCCCGCGCCCTGTGATGGACCGGCATCCCGTACAGGGTACTGTCCATGTCCCTTGCTGGGATAGCCCCCAAGCTCACCATAATTAACAAGTTCAGTCAAACCCTTCGGTCCTGAGGTTGAATACAACTCGTGTATCTGTGTACTTGCCACGTCGACAGGGTTGGCTTAGCAACAGAACATCAGCTGTGTGTAGTTTTAATGTAATAGCAAAATAATTAGTGTTTAGAACTCACACAGCATAAAAGCCAGCAGTAGTAATCTGGACCCAAACTGTTCAGTGAAATGCTAACAGATGCTCGTTGCTCAAGGAGAATTTGTGAGGAGGGAAAAAACACTTTTGTTTTTAAATTTGTAGTGGCAGAGCTTCCTGTTACCCAGTCTCGCTGTTATGCCATGTTAGCATTTGTTAGCATGCAGTATCGGGATATTTTACTGGTGTAATTTAGGGCAAAGACAGGGATACTACTTCAGAACCTTTGGAATGAACCAATAGGCTTTCAGGGGTTGGGGGGGTATAGGACCATACCATGTTTATGTGGCAAAATAACAAGAACCGTAATACATCTGAACCCTGAAACTAGGGCTGGGTGATATCGCATTAATATTATATCACGCATGCACAATAATCACCTGGGATTCAGATGACGGGTGAAATGTTTGGCTGGATGTCAGCTTTTTGGTACTATATGGGCATTTTTTACGGCCACAATTTAAGCAGATTAGTAGTACAGCTGAAATATTACTGAAATGCATTTTGTAACACCCAAAAGTTAGTAATCGGTATAAATGCATCATGTCCTTATGTTTAATCAACATGTCAGATTTTAAAGTGCCAAAAGTACTGCTACACCTCTGACCTCTTTTTACCATGTTTATCCACAATATCTCCTCTTTAAAAAGATGATGTGGCTGTTGAGCTGTTCCTCTCTACACTACCACTTCAGTCCATATCACACTGAAGTATACCAAACTATAGTATACCAAAACAGTACTATGTGGCATGCCCCACTACAGTCCATATCACACTGAAGTATACCAAACCATAGTATACCAAAACAGTACTATGTGGCATGCCCCACTACAGTCCATATCACACTGAAGTATACCAAACCATATTATACCAAAACAGTATTATGTGTTGTGCTCTGCCAACCAAATTTAATAAACATAAAGATACACCAAGTTTATACAGAATACTAACTTTCTGGGGTCACAAAATGCATCTCATTAATATTTTAACCGTACTACTAATCTGCTTAACATATCGTGGACATAAATATCTGTATAGTACTGAAAAACTGGCGTCTGGCCAAATGAATTGCCCGTCATCTGAAGCCCTTGTGATTATTACGCATGCCTAATATAATATCAGTGTGATATTGCCCAGCTCTGCCTTGAACCTCCTTAATACAAAAACATCCTCTCCTCAGATTAGGGGTTTTACGGCCGAGTACTAAAGGCCCTGCCCACTTTTATAATGTCATAGGCAAGGAGGTACAACACAGTAAATCATGGTACGGAACTGTGCTTTTTTTCCCTTGCTGTCTTAATCAAGTTCCCCAACCTTGAATTTACATTTTTATGACACCGTGCTTGATCGTTCAATTATCTCCTTAATAGCTTAAATGCTGATGCATTTCTGAATGTTTGCATGAATCTGGCACGGTGAGGATGGGGTCGGAATGCGTAATGGCCGCCATTCTCCCCTCCTGCTGCTTTCTGTGTCCAAACGCTGCTCCTCCTGCCCTCTCTTCCCTTCAAAGTCAAGCCTACGCTAATTTGAAGCCAAAGGAGCGCCCTCTGGGCGTGCTTGCGAGACCATAGCCAACTTGATTGCCTAAATACAACATTGCACAATACTTACCCCTCTCCACCACACAACCACAAGACTGCATTTTTCTATTTCACAAAATGTAAGAATTATAATTCTAAAAATAGTCATGTAGAACCACAAGTATGATGTTCACAGTGTGGTGTTTACACTTTGCTTCCTCCGTATCTCGCGCCCTCTCGCTCTCGTCCACGTTTCGTCACATACTTCGGTCTATGTGACGTTTTCATCCAGATATCCGACCACCGGAGACGGTTTACATCGGACGAAACGGGACGCGCACTTGTTACGTAAACGTTTGGTCAGGCAGGCCGTGAATAACCCCGATTATAAACCGGAAGTTCATCCAGGCGGTGGGATGAGGATTTCAGAGTTTCTTTGATTAGTAAGAATTCCCAGTTCCTTCGTTGTTCCGAGGAAGGAGGGCAGAGCTCTGCTCCAAGATGGGGGCAAGCGAACTACGGTCCCAGTGCTTGGGGGCGGGCCTTACGTAAGGGCTGGGGTGGGGAGAGACAACTAATTAAAATGTGGGAAATCCAGCCCTGGCAACGATGCTTCTGGTTTTCCGGAAATTTCCCGGGAGGCTGCTGACGTGACTGCTGTCGTCATGGACCTTGGAGGTTTTGGCCGTGAGGCCTCAATGACGAGAAACGTCATTCATCCTCCTTGATGCCCCAGTAACCATGTGCTGGCAAGTGGAATGGTGCAAATTACTGTCCCATGGGGGGGAGGGGGGCACTGAACAGATCTGGACCACAGAGGTTTGGCGTTTCAGCGCGAGGGACTTTGGCGATAGGCTAGGCGGGCGGAGGGTGCTTTGTCTCGAGTTCCCAGCTAGCAGGTGAAGTTTCCAGCTCTTTGGGACACAGTCAGCCATTTCAGGCTTTAGATTCCTGATGGAACCTGGGTTCTGCAACACTGTGACTGCTTGTCACCTGGCCACCCCCATCTCATGTTCCGCCCTTGGATTTTTTTTCTGTGCTTCTATCTAATATTAAATACGTACAGAACTGTGCTAAAGTCTGACAGTCAAAGAAATAGTTTAAAGCGGTTTACAGTACCTGCCTACAAAGGAGAGTGACAGTGTCACATCACATGACCTGGTCAGCTGACCTAAACTCAGTAGAGATGGTTTGGAAAAAGTTTGACCAGAGAGTGAAGGAAAAGCAGCCAATGAGAGCTCAGCATGTATGCGGGAGCTCCTTCCGGACGGCTGGTAGAGCATCTCAGGAGGTCACCTCATGGAACTGGTGTAGAGGAGACAGGAGGGTCAGCCAGTCCCTGGAGCAACTGGGGTTAAGGGCCTTGGTCAAGGTCCAATGGTGGGATCACTCTGCCAACCCAGGGATTTGAACCGGCAACTTTGTGAGTCCCAAATCACAGAGCTGCGCACCTCCCCAACAAATTAGTTTTTTTGTTTAATATTTTTTGTTCAGGATATAATTCCATATATGTTATTTTATAGTTTTGATGTCTTTGTAATTATTCTAAACTGTGCAAAATACTACAAATAAACCTTTGTATGGGTAGGTGTGTCCAAACTGGTACTGTATCTGGGTAATGATTGTGTATACATGCTTAGAGAAAACATCAATGGCTTCACTTGTTCAGAAACGCTAACAAGCATTTCTTCTGTTCTCCAAGAACTTACTGATATCTTGTTAGGTGGAACACTGCCTCAGTTCCTAAACATCTCCTCAGGGGCACCTTGGCCGTTTACATCTATTAGTTAACCGAGCTGGTTGTGAAATTTGATTAATTAAATAAAATAGTTTTAAAAAGTCGATGAGGTATTGATTATCCATAGAAAATGTGGTAGTGGGCAGGTCAGAAAAATACAGTGGTGTAGTGAACGGTTGCTACGAAGACTGGAGTGAATTTAGGAGAGGTTTCGAAATGACTAAGCCAACACACTTTGACAGATATAATGTAGTTTTACACCAAGACCATTTGAACACAATTTTCTTTGACTGCCTAAGACTTTTGCATAGTACTGAATATTACAGCGCACCTTTGGATAAGAGATGTTTACGACTCGAGGCAGGCGAATCTGCCTTTCTCGGAGTTAAACCCAGCTTTTCTTGTGGTTTTTTTCCTCAGCACTTTCTGTGACAGAGATGACTGTCTAATTTCGTGGGAAACCTGGACAGGAGATTCACACGCATGATTATTCCCCTTCTGCCGCGGAGCTCCGCACTCGAGCAGCGATTCGATAAAACGAAAGCTGTTGGAGGGGAGGGGCTTTTTGTAGTTGATCCCTCGTTGTCCACTGCGGTGTTAATTGCACAGAAGCTGCACTACAGCCCCCCCCCCCCCATGGTCTCCTGGGACGGCCGCTGAAGGTGCCTGATTAGCTAAAAACAGGAACTGGCAGCTGCATCACAGGAAAGAGACGAACGTGGTTCTGCACCGCAGGCTGTCACAAGCCGTGCCGTGGTACCGGCTTTCACGCGACACCAGAACCAGGTCCCGAGTCCGCCATCCCACGGCACTTCGGGGTGGCGGCCTCTTCCAGTGTGCCTCCCCTCCCAAAGGGGATTTATCAAGCCCCTGTGGAAGAGTTAATTCCCCAAAATCCTCCAAACTTAGCAGAAACCATGCAGCGATTTTAGTGTTAAATATGAGTGAGCAGGGGCGGAAAGTTTGAGGGCTGTGCCCGTAAATGGAAGGTCACGGGTTCAAATCCCAAGGTTGGCTGAGTGATTTTACCATCGGGCCCTGACCGAGGCCCTTTACCATCAGGCCCCTGAGCGAGGCCCCCAATTGCTGTCCGACCTGCTTCCTAACTGTCCATCGCTTTGAATAAAAGTTTCTGCTAAATAAATCTAAATTTAGGTCCGTGGTCTTCTATGTGTCTACTTGGTCATGTGACATATGGTGGACTAATGCCAGCAAATACACATTCGGCAACAAAAGGGTGAAATTAATGAAAAGCTTATGCTCACTTAGTTATCGGGCTAATTAATAATCAGCAGTTCTAGTTAATTACTTTAACAATGATCTCTTGGAAAGGGGACTTCCCTGTAGCCATAGCTGAAAGACCCTAACCCTACAAGAAGAGAGCAGAGAGGGTAAGGCCCTAATATTGCCTTTCCTTGTATAATTATTATTAACAATACAATATTATATTTAATTCAGAGCTTTAAGTTGCTTATTCAACTACGTCTTTTGCTCTTGTTTCATGAAATAAATGCGCAATGTTAAATATTGACTTGTCTCCCACAAAACCCGGTAAGAAAATGTCTTCAAAGCTGCAGGGCATGACTGGGCTCAACAGGCAGTCGATGGGCCAACTCGGGGTGAAAGCTCCTCATTTCTGGCACAAGCGGGACGCATGGACCTCGGTGAGCCTTCAGGCCTCGGGCACTGAATGCCGCTCGCGCTTTTCACGAGCTCGTCGCTTTGATGTCGAGGCGGTGGGGACACCCCGCTGCCAGCAGAAATTTGCTGTGCGGAGTTTCAGCCGTGCCGCACCCGTCGGAATAGCGTCTCGTAATTTGTACGGTTCGGTTAGAATCTCGGGGGAGACAGGTGAGAAAACAGGACCAGCCCGTTGACTTTAAGTGGCTTCAATTAAGGGGTTTTAAATAGGGGTGAATTTGGCACTGTTGGAAAGGGATGAGAGGGCATGTTTGGTGTTTGAGGTGGTTAGGATAACAGAGTGGGATAATTGGTGACTTAGTGTCATTGGTGAGAAAAACAGTCGGAGTGCTGGTCCGTGGTGGGTAATGTTGCGTTAACAAGTGGTGTGATGGGTGTATAAAATCTAGGAAAGAGAATGAAAGCCAGTGTTCCTCTGTCAGATCAGTGCAATGAGGAGGTGCTGAAGGTCACTGGTGAAAGATGGTAAAGCTGGCGAATATCCCACAATGCTTAGCTGCCTCTCACTGACACTTAGTCATGAGAAGAAAGTCTTCTGAAGTTAGCTTCCTTGCCTCATTTGTAGCATAATGCAGGCAGGGATCAATGTTCTCCTGAACTTGAGAATGTCATTTAGGACTGTTCTTTTGTGAAGTCAGAACGTTACATAAGACATCACCAACGATCAGCCAATCGGAGAGAGCCTTTCGAACCTCTATTGTAACAGACGGCTAAGCTAAATGCTAAAAGTTGCGGTGACGAGGAACAGGAAGTTCATTCTTTTGGTGGTATCCTCGTGTTGTGGCTCCCTGGCTGGAGGGGCTATCCTGATCTCTGTTGCACTGGGTGTAAGGTGGGTGTGTGGTGGGGGGGGGTGTCTTGGGGCTGGATTTTTGTGATTGGACCTCTGAGGCATTTTGGCCCCCTGTAGGTAATTGACGGGACAACAGGATAGTTAAAGGGAGCTGATTGTAGAGTCTCTCGTAATGGCTTTAAAAAAGGTGCTTTTCTTTGCTGCCGTAAAATGGATGAAATGAGGGGTGCTCCTCTAGTTAGGGTAGTGGTGAGGGTGGATTGTAAGGTTGCGTGCACTTTGGAAGGAGTGCGATTATTATTATTGATAATAATAATTTAGTATTATTGTTAAATATGGAATAATAAAATGATGTATTAGCATTGGTGACTACAGAGGGTTTATCTTGTAATCATCACTCTTTTTGGTCAGTCTTCCTCTCTCCCTCTCTCCCTCTCTCCCTCCCTCCATTCCTCCCACCCCGATTCGCCCCCCTCTCCTACCTCCCCGCACGCACGGGGGACCTCAGTAATTGCCTCTTTCCTCCGCACGGCTGAGGCCTATATTGGATCGGTGTTGGGTTTCAGGGATAGTGTTTAACATGCAGTCAGGCACTGCAGTGCAAACAGAGCCCGTGTTTAAACAGTCATCCGTTATGGCAGTCGGCGTGGGGGGCGGGACGCTGAGCAGTGTTTAAGAGGAGGCATCTTGTAGCAGGCCGAGGCTCTGTCACAGACACCCCTCCCACATCGGGGAGGTCGAGTGGCGGAGGCGACCGCATGCTCAGCCTATTAGGATCTCATTACATCAGCATCACAGGCATCTGCGCTAATGCTAACGTTAGCGCCGCCGGCTCGTGCCAGGCCAGCAGTCGCACTTTGTATGCCGGTCCCCCCTCCCCGATCCTGCCTGCTCGAGAGGTCTCTAGCGTGCTGCTTTTCACTGACGTGCCAGCCCCGGATGCCCTCGCGGTAGCCCCCATCCCTGGGCCCTCGACGCCCTTATTAACGCACACACTGAAATGATTTCAAGGCCTATTTCTGTCGTCGTTTGCCCTAGGAATGTTTTTAACTCCGGTATTTAATTTTTTGTTCGGTACGTGCACATTAAGATCAGTCAGTAGGCAGGGTCTGGCTTCTGGTTCACAGTTTTCCTTCTGATTTTAACCGTTCTGCGCAGTTTCGATCGTTTCTTTGGGACCTGTGCTGCGTGTTCTTTCCCCCTCATCAGCATTCCTCTGGAGGCTGCGTTTGCTCGAGTCTCTGGGTCCCCGAATCACCCCAGGTAGTCGTCATGTTTGATTAAATGAGGTAATTTCACAGTCTACTGGGTATGCCGAGCAACAGAAATTAAGGAAACAAAAAAAAAAAACCCACCCTGAACAGGAACTGTTAGTCATGGCCGCAGAAGGTAGAATGTGGGGAAAACAGGAAGAAAGGAAGGCCGATCCGTGTGACATCGAAAGCGGCTCTAAGAGGTCGGGAATTTCAAGGTGGAATATCAGCAAAAGATGGAATGCGATCTTGCTGATTAAGGAGAGGAGGGCACACGATGAGTGACGTGAAATGGAATCGGTGCAAATGGAAGGTTCTGGAGCTGGCGACGAAGGCCTTAGGTGTCGTGAACCTTGTGGACAGATCCGACCCCCCCACTCATGCGTGAGGCATAGGTTTGATCGTAACTCTTGTGCATTTTCCAGAAAGGTGGGGCTTTGGTTCTGGGTGAGACTCACTCAGGCATTCAAAATATTTACGTTAAAAATAGAATCAATTAAAATAATAATGATAATGATGATGATGATAATAATAATTATTATTATTACTATTACTATTAATAATAATAATAAAATACCACCAAAATGTGGGACTTCAACCACCCACATTCTGGGGCTCAACATTGAAATCACTTAGTGTCTGGGATCTGAACCGGCGACCTTCCACTGAACCACATCTGAATGCACGTGGCATGGTTTGCACAGTTCCGCAGCCGAGCCCCAGGGCATGCTGGTGACACACCTCACTGAAAAGGTTGTTGACTTTCTCTCTCGCAAGATACAGAAAGTGTTGAAATACTGGAGTGCTTTTGCCCCATTGTGCGGCACTGATGTTCTTGTGTTAGGAATCACAGTTATCCCGGCCTCTTTGTTAGCTTCCAGAATGCTTTTATATATGCGCAGTATATGCGCGTGTATGCGCGTGTGCGCTCGTGTGGGTGTATGTTTGGGGAATTTTCCGTGTGTCCTTTGTCTTTTGTGCGTGGGTGACCCCTGAAGTGGCCGGTCAATGGAGCTGGTACGTTAGTCGTGAAAAGAAAAAATAAAGTGCTGTGATCCGCGCTCACCGATGACTGCATAACACAAATTATGAAGAAGAACGCATATGAATCACTCCTGACAGACACTGCTGCTGCTTTTTCTCATGTTCACCACCAGGTGCGACAGAAGCAGACCGACCCGCCCCGTTTAGACCCCGCCCCCCATTCATGCACCATCCCACAGTCCAGTTCTCCATTTTTCTTTTGTGATGCCTCCATCCTGACCTACAACGTTGAGCTGTTAACAAGCTGAGGATTAAACATCTCAAGCTACAGGGAAGCTGGGGTTAGCTTACAGTATGTAACTTGGGTTTAGCTTACAGTAATTTGGGTTTAGCTTACAGTAACTTGGGTTTAGCTTACAGTATGTAACTTGGGTTTAACTTACAGTATGTAACTTGGGTTTAGCTTACAGTAACTTGGGTTTAGCTTACAGTAACTTGGGTTTAGCTTACAGTAAGTTGGGTTTAGCTTACAGTATGTAACTTGGGTTTAGCTTACAGTACCTTGGAATGCATTGTAGCCAACGCCAGGGGCAGAAATGGCCGCTTTCCCTGCCCATCGTTTCTCTCCCTGGTGGACAGCATCCTGTCACCATGACCACCCCAGAAGATACATTCCCTTATTGTAAGTACAGCCATCGTAGTTACTGCAGAATCTCCCGTCGCTGATCAGTTGAGATCAGCTGAGTGAGATGGTCATGGCAGGTGTTCACTGACCACTTGTGGCCTCTGGAATGAGCCGCTGTTCTCCTGCACGATTCCACTTCATTTGGAATAGAAGTGCTTCACCACAGGATGAACACGATCAGTCCAATTCGCTTCTGTCGGTATTTACCCCGCCTTCTGAGCAGACCTACACTGTGTCATGCCCCGTGTACCCTAACCAGAATCCGTCATTGTGGAAAACAACCGCTCGCTTGTTTTAACGTTCAACAACGGAAGTTTTGTCTTCGTGTCGGGAATAAAGTGAAGAAATGTGACAGTTTGATTTTGTTCCCTGCTATCCAGAAGGTTGTTGAATATGTTCTTTGCCCCGGTTGACTTGCAGGGAGGTGTTTTTACGTTTATGGGTTTTACGCCCTGCAGACGCAACGTGGCGTTTGCCTCTGCGAGGTGCTCAAAGTACCTGAGGAAGCTGCCGACTGACACCTGAGATGATTCTCCCTTTCGCATCCTGGGTCGGATTGTGCAGTACGGTACCAATCAAAAGTTTGTTACCTGTAAAATGGTTTAATTGTACTATTCTATACAATTCAGAGTAATTATAAAGACATCAATAACATATATGGAATTACGCACTGACCAAAAAAGTATTTAACAAAACAAAGTTGTTGGGGAGCTCTGAGATTTGGGACTCAGAAGGTTGCTGGTTCAAATCCCTGGGTTGGCAGAGTGCTCCCACCATTGGACCCTTAACCCCGGTTGCCCCAGGGACTGGCTGACCCTCCTGTCTCCTCTACACCAGTTCCATGAGGTGACCTCCTGAGATGCTCTACCAGCCGTCCTGAAGGAGCTCCCGCATACATGCTGAGCTCTCATTGGCTGCTTTTCCTTCACTCTCTGGTCAAACTCCTCCCAGATCATCTCTGCTGTGTTTAGGTCAGGTGGCCTAGGCTTGGTGTGTCCAAACGTTTGTCTGGTACTAGATGTGCTTGTAGCAATAGTAGGTCCTAGCTGAGGTCTTTCTCGGTCTTCCATGTCAACATCAGATTACCCACTGCTCCTTCTGAAGCACCAACATTCATTATAATTCATTATAGTTTGGTGCTCAAGGTCCAGTTAAACATGCTTCATGACAATTATTTCCTCTGTAATCACATCTGTGTGGAAGCACCTCCATTCACTATATATTGTGTCCTATAAGACTCTCTTTTGCCAGACCTCCATGCGGTTGATAGGGTCTTCTGGACCAGTAAGTGATTTGACCTTCTTTGATTGACATAAACAGAATCTCCACATGCTCCAGGCCCCTTTGGGTTGTGTGCTCCTCACAAGTGTGACTTTGCCTCCTGGTTCATTAGTAGCCCAGTCTCACTACATCTGGACCGCCCCCAGTCCCATAAGTGAATTAGATCTCTGGAACATACTCGAGCCCATAACATTGCTTCGGCGATTTCTGTGACTACGAGGAACGTTGTCTGCTGTATCTACCCTGATTTGGTGAGACTGAAAGTTACCACTAGCTTCTAGCCAGACATTTACCAGATTATTTCTTTTAGAAAGTGTTATAATAATGCAATGACAAAATCAGATATTTCCTGTATCGGTCCTTTTGCAAAATACTATCATAATATTTGAAGCGATCTTTGGCAGTAAAAATGAGATTCTTTAAGAAAAGTATTTGGATTTTAATTGTGAAATATCCCTATTTTTAAGATGCCCGCATAGAAAAAACAATCTGTTTAATGTTGTTACTAAACCACCTTTACAAGGTGGAGAGAGAGGAAAAAAATGGCAACATTACTTAGATCAGATTTGTGACGGAGGCTCTTTGGGGGAAAAGCATGCGGCTCACAGTGGTTTGAGCCGGCTGGTCATTTTCCGTGCGTCTGTGGCAAAGCTGTCCTCTGCAGTGGGTGCAGGGCCGTGGGGGGAGGGGCCGTGGGCCCGTGCTGCTGGAGCAGGGGGTTGCCATAACAACAGCACCTTGGTGGTTCTCTCCCCCCTGACAAATGAGTCTCTGCTGTTGGTGGGATCTGAAGCGAGAACAGCTCCTTTAGTCAGATGAAAGAGCTGCCGTCTGTCTGAAGGGCCCTTTTCTCCCTACCCCCCATCACTCTCTCATCTCAATTCCTCCGCCCCCCCGTGCCGCTGATAGAGACAGTGGAAGGCGGCTTGTACTCGAGCGAGCCGCCGCCTAGCCACGGAGAGAGGTGGGACGGTAATGCTTTGGGGGAGGGGTATACGGTTCCCTTTTTAACATTGGCTGATGGCAGAGGCAAAATCTGTGGCACTTGCGAGTGGCAGGACCTGTGGAGGTCTGACTGCCCCCCTCCCTCTGTCTTGGAAGAGGTGGAATCTGTGTGTGTTCTTTTTTTCACCCTTTCCCTTTTCATTCAGACCGTGTCGTGTCCCTCGATTGGTCCTGTCTGCTGATGGCACTGTACTCCAGGCCCGTGGACGTTATATCGTCCTGAGACCGAGACCTTAGAGATGTCAGCGTTACTGCCGTGCGGCTCGGCGCATTCTCAACAGGACCATCGTCGCTGCTGCCAATGCACCACCCGCTCCCCCCCCCCAAGTCAGAATTGAGATTCTGCACCTCACCGCTTTTACCCAAACGTGCCGCAAAGCACAGATTTTTTTTTTTTTTTTTTTTTTTTATTACATTATAAATGATGCACCGCTCTGCCCTACAGACGAAGAATAATGGGATTTGCAAACAAGGGGCCTGAGTTTTTTTTCTACTTTCTCATCCGTGGGGCCTGGAGATGAGTGACAGGATGAGTAATCTTTATGACCTAATAAATGCTACTGATATTGACAGAGCCCGTCATAAAGCCCCACGCGGTGTGCGGCTGAGCCATGGGAGAGCAGACAAATAAATAAATAAATAAATAAATAAATAAATAGACAACCCCCCCACCACACACACACTTTGCTGAAGCAGACTTAGGAATCTCACTTTCAATTTCTGAATCCTTCCAGTTATTTCACGGAACGCTGCTCAGTAAACATCAGCTCTGCGTTTTTCACGGATGGATCTGCCTTCTCTGCCTTGTGGGGGAGCTCACAGAAAGGGTTAAAAAAAAAAAAAGCCCAGAATCCGAAGATTGAATTATTTTATTGTGGCTGAAACCCTGGTAGGTGAGGGGGGGGCTATATGTATCATTCGCTTCTTCCAGGAGGTGATGCAGGAGCCGTGGACCTCAATAAAGGTTCTGGAAGCAGAGATACAAAAATTGTAATGGATGTCACTGCACTGTAATTAACGACCACCCTCTTAATGAGCACACCTGCGGTGTAATCAACACAAACAGGTTGCCACGGCGCCGCTGGCGCCCCCGCGTAACACGGTCGCCTTTGTTTGAGCCGACCCAGGGTGACGCCCGTCACAGCTTTTCAGAAATATTTACCGTCAAATTCCCCCCCACCCGCCCCCTAC
>JAODLC010000015.1:2317439-2334557 GCA_026781145.1 Hippopotamyrus pictus
TGGCATGAGTAAATGGTGTCCTGTAGTTCTGGGCATACAGCAACTCTGGATATAACGGACTGTTTTGCCAGGTCCCTTAAAGTCCGTTATAACGGGATTTTCCTGTACAAGAATGGTATTGTGCCAGGGTCATTTTGTTATGGTATATGGTAAATGTCCCACATTTTTATTATAATCTACTATATTCCCACCTTTTATTATAATATACTCTATTCTCTCCTATTACAGTATACTGTATTCCCAGTATTCCCACCTGTTATAGTATACTGTATTCCCACATATTACAGAATACTGTATTCCCAGTACTCCCACCTGTTGTTATAGTATACCATATTCCCACCTTTTATTATAATATACTGTATTCCCAGTATTCCCACCTTTATTACAGTATACTGTATTTCCAATATTCCCACCTGTTATGGTATATTGTATTCCCACCTTTTATTATAGTATACAGTATTGCCACCTTTGTGTTTATTTCTGTGTTTCTTTATAACTCCCAAATATTTATATTCATAAGTAAAATTGCATCATTACTTATGTATGATTGGTAGAATAAGCCACTATGATATTGTGTAAAATTACTAAGTAGCTGCTTAATTATTTACTAAATAGGTTATTGATTAAAAGATACATAAAATCAACTGTTATGCATTTACATTTATTTATTAAGCAAACATCCATGTTAGCGCAAATAAGTACATTAAACACCAAGCTTAGAAGCAAAGATTGATAGATGATGGATGATCAGTGTTGCACAGAACAGGTGGAGGTGGGCAATGTGACAGAGATATGTCATATCATGTTCATGTGTTTTTTTTTTAGTTAGAATTACAAACCAAGATATAGATAATGATTTTTTGTCCAACAAAATTGGAAAGTATGTAGTGATGTTTAACCATTTAACTATTGAAACAGCAATTCTGTCCTTAGAAGAAAAGCTGATTGTAGCATTATATTCATAAGCTTAATTTTAAAGGTATGTAGGATATTATATAAGAAAGAGAGACTTTTTATAACAAACGTGCTTTTTAATTTATTTTAATACTAAAATTGAGAACAAATGAATGTTCATTACTTTGGCAAATAACTGCACTTCTGAATTCAGTCTGCAACAAATACAAACAATAGATGCATAAAGAAATTAAATTATAAATGTCATATTTTGAGATACACGTGTAACCTTTTTTGGAACCAGTTCTTCCTCAGCTATGCTGCACACGCCGATTCAGCAGTGTAGTCGACCCCTCTACAGACCATGTGTTGTTTACTGTGTGACAGAGTGCAATATTTTTAGCGGTCCAATCATGTATATAAGTTGTCTTTCTTTTGTTTTTGTCTTTTTTTTTTTTTTTACCAAGTTACCAAGCTAGCTGGTTGGAACAGATCACTTAAGTTTTTAATTCTAATTTAAGATCTAGTTACTAAGAAGTGATCTCCTGGGTCAGATAATTGACAAAGTAAGCTGTACAGGCGGGAGTGAGGCATACTGGCGGCAGTGAGGCATACTGGCGGGAGTGAGGCGCACCAGCGGGAGTGAGATATACAAGCAGTGCTGAGATATGATATCCGGCTGAATTTGCTTTGCTTCACATCAGTCTGTTTTTGTTGTTGTATTGTTGCATCTCTGCACACGCAGGCTTTGTGTGATAGACTCTTGCTGGTTTGTTCTACCATTGTGATAATCGTGTTAAGTAGCGTTCTGTCGTGATTCTTGCAATAACTCTGAAACACTCATGGTTGATACAGTTGCAAGCTTTCACCATTTATTATTGTTGCATCGCCCACCACACACTGCGGGAAACAGTAATGAACATGCGCTCAATATGTTTTGCCTTTGCACAGTGTCACATGTCACTGATCAAATAGCTCAAGGTGAACAACAAAGACAATGGAAATGAAAGCAGCAGAAGCATGTTCTTTAGGAGATCTGAGAATAAGTTCCAGGTACACCTCCCTTTAAGGGCCTCTTGGTCTCACGTCCCTTTAAGAGGCCTTTGGTGATTTGGCCAGACACTCCTGCCTTCCTCTTTAGAAGCTGTAAAACTCGCTTTGGGTCTCGAGCCCTGATCTGCCAGAGGGTGTGGCCAGGTACCACAGCAGCTGAACCAGCAGGGGTTTGAGTCCTACACCACGCGGCGCGTGTTAAGTGGACTTCGAGGAGTCCTTCTGTGTTTATCTGTATTGAGACCACAGCTCTCGGCGGCAAACGTTTACAAGATGTAAAAATGACGGGAAGACAGCTGTGCTCTGTGTTCGCTTGACTCCCGTGGCATGTTATCAGTGGGTTAGGGCGCTGTGTCTGTGATCGGAAGGTCGTCAGTTCGAATCCCAGGGTCGTCAGAGTGATTTCACCGTCAGGGCCCCTGACCAAGTGCCTTATCTTCTAATTGCTTTAGGACCCCTCTAACCCATCTATCTCTCAGAAAAGTGTATGCCGCTTTGGATAAAAGCATATTCTAAATAATGTTGTTGAATGTTATGCAATTTTATCTCTGTCATTATATTTCTAAGAGAATTAGCCCTGGCTAGCAGCCCCTGTGAATATTTAGGGTTTTACCAATACGCTGTGGTCACCATACCCAGGCTTGCTAGGCTGTGGAGTGCGGCCACCTCCTAAACGTTCTCCTCCTCTCGCAGGAGCAGACCCTGGGCGTGGGCATTCCCCGGCAGCCCGGCGCCACTCAGCAGTCCATGCCGGGCCCCGGAGGCGTGGCCCCGGGCCCCGGCGCCAACCCCGGGGCTCCCAGCTACCTTGGGAGCGTGCAACAGGCGGCCATGATGAAGCAGATGCAGATGGAGCAGGAGAAACGCACCCAGCTGCACCTACTGGAGCAGCAAAAGCGGCAGATCCTGCGGGAGCAGAGGCAGCAGCAGCTGCTGGTGGAGCAGGTGACACTTGGGGTCCTAGATGAGGCGTCCGGGGAGATGCCTGCTCGCTCCTCATCCATATACCTATAATACTGTGCATAAGTGTTAAGTGGTAAAAAGGAAATGTTTAAGGCAGGGGTGGCCAGTCTTATCCGCAAAGGGCCGGTGCGTGTGCAGGATTATGGGGTAACATTTAGGTCAGCTGTTAAAACCCAGGTGTGAGGACTCTTCAGCCAATCAGTCCTCTAATAAATAATTTAATTAGAAAGATGCAGGAAAACCAGCATACACACCGCCCCTTTCTGGATAAGACTGACCTGCCCAAAGCCATTTATCTGAGGAGTAAGTCTGTAGTTGCTCAGAAAAAAAAACATAATTTAACATTAGAATATATGCATATAAACAGTAACATAATAATAAATAGCAAGAATTTCTTCGGTCCCCCAAAACGTCTCTGATATCTTGTTAGATGTCTAGATGGTCGCCGCTTCAGTTCCCAAAGCTCTCCTCTGTGCCACCCCAGCCGTTCCATGGGTTTGTTATATTTCACCACCAGCTCATTTAATTAATTAACTTAATTGCTTAAATAACTCGATGCGATATTGATTAGTCAAACAAGGTGTGCCACTGGCCGAGTCGAAAACATCGTTGGTGTGTTGGACGGTCGCTGCAAATGCTGGGCTGACTTTAGCAGACGTTTTGAAATGGCTGACACACTTGGACAGATATCAGTTTTGTACCGACATGAAGATCATATAATGTTTCCTGTGACTGCCTGAGACTTTCACGCAACACCGTAGGCCACGGGTGACCCGCGTGCCGGTGACCACACAGGTGTCAGCAGATGTATCCAGGTCTCTGATCCCTGCAGCAAGCTTGTGGTCCACCTCCGCCTGGGAACTCGGATCTTACACATTAACGACGTCTTTTCATTTCACCACACGGGAAACTGGCCTTCATGGGCAGTCCGTCTGCTTCAGGCAGAGGTCACGTTTTAAGTCTGGTGTCTCGTGAGTTTAGTTAATCAGGCTATGTAGGGTTTAAGCGCCGAGTTAATGGATTCTGAGTGTGTTACTCCTGAATTATCCCTTCGCGTTACTCTACAACACCGACATGAAATTTCAGCTTGGTGACATCCCTCTCACATCCTCTGCGTTTCAGGGAGGTGGCCCTTGGTGGTAGCAGGGTCGCCGGCGTGCTGAATCTCCAAAGATGTTTTATAAATGTTGTTTCCTACTCATGACTTACAGTCACATGGCCGACCTTTGCAGCTCTGAGTGTCTCCCTGAGCCTCACCGAAGGAGGCGTCCTTCCTGTCTGCACCCGGCACACACTGACCTTTCCTCCGTTAGCCTAGCGTGTCTTGCTCCTTCTGTGTCTCATGCAAAGCTGCCCCCCCCCCCCCACTCAGATGCAGCAGCAGCAACAGCACCTCCCCAGACCGATGTCCCAGCCGCAGAGACATCCGTACCCCGTGCAGCAGGTCAACCAGTTCCAGGGTAAGATGCACTGCTCAGCCACGCCCCCCCCCCATTTCCTGAAGGTCTGGAAAGTGAAATTCGGACCGAGATTTCGTTTCAACCAACCAGTTCTCCGAGTCCTCTGTGACTGTGACTCCTCATACTCGACCGGTTGGTGGAAACAAAATCTCGGTCAGGATTTTCACTTTGTGGACCTGAACTATCCACCTCTGCGTTTGGATTCCCGTCGCCCACTTTGTCACGAGGCTTGCCCGGCTGTCGGCACCGGGGGTGATGGAGCACAGGTCCAAAACCCTCCTCCTATTCCTCAAAGAAGCACCGAAAAGATCCGGAACCCTCCTTAAATTTCCGTGATGGGCTCTGTGAGAAGGCATCGTAATCGCTGTAATTACCTTAGCCGTAAATTAACGCAATTAGCGACTTGTGTTATCTGGAGCTCTTCTCTCTGCCTGATTTTAAGACGAAGTGAAGAGGTTGGGAAAGTCGCTGCCTCGTAAGTGGAGCATCTTAACGAGTGTGAAGTGTTTCTGAGAGCCCTGGTCCAGGCTGGGGGCAGCTACACTTTATTACGTCTCTGAGCAGCCAGTGTGTTTTTTTTTCCTGGGGATTTAGCCGCCCCTCCCCCCCCAGCACATGCCTGTTTACTTCACAGCAAATCAAGAGAGTCCATGACACTGATAATTATCACTGGTCCATCTGGGACACCTTTCATCTCTCGCTCCGCCCCTCTGGAGGGCGAAATATGCCTCTCTCTATTGATTATCTTGTCACGTTTCCATGGAAACCATATTTAGATCCAATCTGTGGGGGACAGGGTGGGGGGTCTGCTTTTGTTCGGGCCATCAGCAGCCAGCCGCATTTAAATCATATTGACGCCATCCTGACGGATAACGCGAGATCGTTTTTAAGCCTATCGATAGCATTTCTGCGCGGTTACCAGGAGCTGATGCGGCCGCCTGAAATTTATCACTTTTGGTCGGCGCCTGTTGCCATGACAACCTGCCCCCGGCCTCTGGAGCGTTCCGAGTCGACACCAATCGCTGAGAAATTGAGCTTTACTCGGCTAATGGAGGGGAGGACCTCCCCATGTTTTTTTTTTTCCTTTTTTTTTTTTTTTAACCAGGGTCATCGATTTGTTCCCCAGAAGAGACTAATAAGCTTGGATATCGGCCCTCTGAAGTAAGGGGTGGCCGCCTTTGCCGCATCTTTATTGTCTTTTTATTTTTCCCAACTCGTAAACCTCTTTCCGTAAGTAAGGAAATCCGTTCCCAGATCAGATTCGGTCAAGTAGGGCCTCTTCTGTGTCTTTCTGGAAAGCATCAGGGAATATGCGAAGGTTACGTACATAATTCTTCGGAAACTGGGGCCAGGATTTCGGAGCAACGATGGCATTGAAATCCCCCGGCTTCGTGTCGCAGCCTGGCCTCATTCTCAGATCATGTTTACCACCCAGCCGGGCGTAGTTGGCCATTTAAAGGGGCTCTTTCAGCTCGGAGTCAGTGGGGCAGGAAGCTTTATGTTTCTGTACAAACCGCAGAAACAATGAGGTGGCTGGATCCAGTCGGCCAGCGTGTTCTTCTGATTTGGCTGCCGTGCAAGTCAGCCTGCCAAGATCTCCCATGTAATGAGTCGCAAATGAGCAGAGAAAAAGCGTTTATTCCCCGAGAGGTGTCACGTGACCTCCCGCGTCTCACTTCCTGCTTCCCGCATGCGTTCTCAGGCACGCCGCAGGAAATGGCGGCGAGGAACCAGGCACTGGCGTCCATGCGGAACGCGCAGCTGATGCAGCAACAGCAGCAGCAGCAGCAGCAGCAGCAGGGTCCGGGCATGCTCCAGATGCCCCCGGTGCAGATGTCCGGCTCCATGCCCGGTCCACCAGCAGGGGGCGCCTCCTCCGACCTCAACATGGCCTACAATACCCAGCCTGGCGGCCAGCAGGGCATGTACGGCCTGAACCCCGGCATGAACCAAATGTTGCAGCATCCAAACCAAAGCGCAATGGGCGTAGCCCACAATCCGGCCCCCGCGCAGAGACAGGCAGGCGGCGGGGCCCCGGGGACGGCCCTGGGGGGCGGCTATGGACAGGGCATGCTGATGAACCCCGCCATGTCCCAGCAGCCCTTGAAGGGGCCCTCGGCCACCCCGCCCGTCACCAAGGCCCAGGCGCAGAGGCTGCAAAGCATGATGGGAGGGGGAAACCAGGGCGCCCAGAACTGGCAGCAGCAGCAGCAACAGCAGCAGCAGAAGCTGCAGGCTATGGGCGGCCGGACTAGTGGGGAGATGGTGGCCTTCAACAGCGGCACGCCGTACGCCATGCAGCCGGGGCAGCCGCGCATGCCCAAGCAGCACTTTCCGCAGCCCGTGGTAGACCCCCGGGCCATGAACCCGGCCATGGGCGGGCAGATGATGCCCCAGATGGCGGGCCAGGTGAGGACCAATCAGCCGCGGCCCATGGTAATGCCCGGCGTGGCACAGACCATCCCCAACATGACTACTTTCAGCCAGGGCAGCGGGCAGCCTATGGCGCCCTCTGCTGGCTCCTACGTACAAGGCGGCCAGCAGCAGAGCTACCAACGGACGCCCGGTCAGGACTTACCGTACGGCACGTACGGCGGACAGCCCTCTGGCGCCGGGCCCTTCAACCTGACGGACAGCGCAGACTTGGACTCTACGGACGGCTGGATGGATGAATTTTTCTCCTAGCCCATAATGAAGGGACACCTTTCACGGCAATGGTAGCAGTTGAACGTAAAGGGGATTTAAAAAGCAAAAGACAAGGCAGTATGTTTTGTTTTTGGAAAATGTTATGGTTTTGGGGGAGGAAACAGGTCTCTTGTGTATGCAGTGCAGGCATTGGGGAAAGGATCTTTTTCCTAGGCGAACTGGGTCAATTTTGTCATTGTTCTGGAGCTGAATAGTCCGAAGAGAGCAAGAGATTTTATTTCCATTTTTTAGAATGGCAAATCTTTTCCTTTTCATAAAAAGTTGAATCGATCCCTCAAAATTCTTAGCTCTGTATCTTCCTTAAATTGATTTAAAGAAAAATTATATATTTTAAGAGACACTGCTTATATTACTTCCAGGACCTAGAAAAGGTGAGAGTGGAGATTTTAAAGAACACTGGGGGAGTATATTCATTCAGCTTTTATGATTGTTTTATATTTGTTTTTATTTTATTTTTTTTGGTATGACACCTAAAAGTCTTTGTGCCATCAAAATAACGTGTCTGTAAACAAATTCAAATTATCACAGATGGATTTAATGGTCTCTCTGAGGGAGCGGTAGAAAATACTGTTGTCATTCATTCATTTTTTTTTTATTCAGTCGTTTTGTAAGTGGCTTGTGTTAAGTTTATACTGTGAAAACGGCCACGGAGCGATCTCGTGTCTTTGTGAGGAACTGGAGCAAGCCCCTGTCAGTGTGGGCTGTTGCTAGGCAACCGGCACGAGGCATTGCCTTCGGCTGAGTTTCCATGTACATCCTACTGTGAGGGACCTGGCGGCTACCCATAATGCACCGGGGCTGGAGTGGAATAAACAAAGGTTAAGTGGCAGCTATGGGAGGGTGATCACAGAGCTTTATATTTAAAGTGTAACGTTTTAAATGGTAGGTGATGAATGTATAAGCCACCACAAGTGACTTTGTCTTTTTTTTATTATAAAATTAAAGATTTTGCATTATCCTTAAAAGCCTAAATAGTCCTTGAAACGTGAGTCTTCAGATAACCCCTGACATTTGCGATCTCTCTCCCCCGACTGGTAAACGACTTCTGCGCTTGCGTTTGTTTGCAGGAATGGCTTTCGTTTCACTTCATGAGAAGGCGTGAACTGGCACCTCCTCGCCACGCTCTCGAAAAATCCCTCATAAAACCCCCCACCACCATTTCTCTACACAGAATCTCACGATTGATGAAACTCGCTCGCTTATTGTGAACCGCGTGGCGACGACGACGACGACGACCATGCTGGTTTGTAACGGCAGCCATATAAACATTAGCGACGTTTCGCGTCCTGTCTGTCCGTTTTCTTTAAGAACTCGAGGCTGCTCTGGCTGGAATTTTGAGTCCTCCCAGTGCGTGAATGCTGTCATTGTCCTCCCGCTGTGAAACAGCAGACCGGAGCGCTGACGCCCCAGTTTTTAAGGCTCCTCCCCCGCCACAATGGCGCACATTATAATGCACACTGTCGCGGCGTTGTTCTGGCTAACAGTCACCTTGTTGTCTTCCCGCCTGGCGCTCCGTTAAGCCACAGAGATACTGGCTACATCACCCCAGGGATGTCCATTCAGGCTGCTACAGCTGTGATTATTCTTCAGTGTTTATCCTTTGTCCTTCACCCTCTCCAGAAAAGTATAGATAAATCGGTCAATTCTGTACGCCGTAGAACGCTAAAGATTGCATCTATGGTTTTGATACCTGGGTGGCTCAATGGGTAGCCTCACACCTCCAAGGTTGTGGGTTCGAGTCCCACTTACATGTTTTTGTGGAGTTGGCATATTCTCCCCTTATCATATGGGTTTGGGTAGTTGACATCTCTAAATTTCCCATCATGCATCACTGCGTGTGAGATTTTATATGTGTGTGTGTAAGGTTTAAGGACATAGACTCATAACCTGCTACAGAGACCTCAAGCCAGAATCCCGATCAGAATCACCCCACAGATAAAAAATATATATAAATAATACAGCCGTATGACAGAGTCAAAATAGTATAGCTTTCCGGAAAAAAAAAAATCAAATGTAAAATGAAGTTTAGAACCTCAGCTCATATAGAACAAAGCCTTCACTGAGCCTGTGGGCCTTCATATATAAAATTTTATTACATTATTGACAATTTAATGTCTGTTTATACAGTACATCATTGTGAGCAGTCTTTGTTCATTGTGCCTGAAAATCAGTGTCAAGACAAACTTTCATATTTATTTTGTTGTCACAAGACAGATTTTTTTTCCATTTAAAATATTTTGTTTGCTGGAGCAGTGATTTTTTTCCCCCTCCCCTCCCAAAGAGCAGAAGTCTGATTTTTGTTTTTTAATTTTAACCCGTTCGGGCCTCTGCGTACCCGAGTACATGTTCCATTCTCTCCTGGGCTGGACATCTCTTGTTCTGGAAATATTTCCATCACTGTTTCATATGTGGGAGAGCTACAGATGAAATAATAAAAAAATAAAAAAAAAATTGAAATAAAAATAAAAGGAGAAAAAAAAACACTTCAGCATCTGGTAGCGTTGCAGGCAACCGACTCGCAGCTCCGTACTTGAAGAAAAGATCGCTTTAAGCTTCCCCCAAAAGTTAAGGATCTGGGACCAAAAAAAAAAAAGACACTGTTATTTTTTCCATTTTTCTCTCCTTCAGTCTTTTTGTACTGGTGCTGAAGTACATGTGATGTTAAAGAAATTATATATAAAAATTAAAGTTATTTGTAAATATGTTTTTACAGGCTAAAACATCAGATAACTGGTAACAAAATTTAAAGAAATTGCAATTTCTTTAAAATTTTACTTTTTTTTTTCTTTTAACCTCACGTTTAAACTCATCTGAGCTACACCATTGCCCTTCAGACAATGTCTTACTACTAATTTGTACTGTAAACCTATTCTAATTTTTTTTCTAGTTGTAAGATTTCACTCTGTACCTTAAGCAGTGCTTATTTCTTTATCTTGTATAGAATTATGAAATGTTAATTCAGGAGAATTATAACTTTTTTTGCAGAAAAAGTAAAAATAAAGGAGAATGTTCTCTTATTGTATTAAATGAACTCTTATACGCAGACATTTTTCTGGTTCTTTGCTTAGGGGATTGTGAGATTGCGTGAGACTATCTGTAGGATAAGGTTGTCTGTCTATAATCCTACACAATTTTTTTCAACTAAAAAAAGAATGTTTTCAATTACACTGAAGAAATTTACGATTTATATTTTTTTTGTCTTGGGGGGGGGGGGGGGGGGAAAAAAAAAAAAAACAAGTCACATATAATCAGGCAAAAGGAATCAATTGAAGTGCCAGACATCAACAGTCGACTTTCTCACCAGAGCGCACACACCAAAATCTGACTCTGTGACATGCGTTAAAGGAAGCTATTGAAACACACAGCAAATTCACATTTCGTCCGACTCGGCAGGAAACTGAATCGGAGCATCCGCTCAACATATGGAATGGACGTCGAGCAGGATGCATGCATTAGTAGCCGTGATTTTTTTTTTCTTTTTCGTCAATGTTTGTCCCATCTGCAGCCAGAGAACTGACAAAGTACTGACCATTTTGATTTCGGTATTTGATTTGTATTTAGATGTTGCGTAGACTGAGCGTACAAAGCATCAGGGATGCAGCCCTAATATTCCGTTAGATCTCCATTTGCCATCGTGCCTCCCTCAGGTCATGGGCTGAACAAGGTTCTGAAGGTGTTCCACGGTGACCCTCGTCCGTGCCGATTCCAGATCATCACGGACGTAGACTGAACACTTTTCAGTTTGAAAGACACAGCTGTATTGCCTGGCATCTACTATCATACCCCATTCAAAGGTCATTAAATTCCCATCTTCTATCAGATAAACAGTCCATGTCTCAAGCCCGGAAAATCTTTGTTTACATCACCTCTCCTTCACCTACACTGATTGAAACAGGTTTGATGTAAGACCAGTCAGGAACCGTACCACTCCTAATCTTTTGTACAGATATTGCAAATATGCCATTCTCAAAGTTCAAGGATGTATTGGCCTTATGGTATGGCGTAACACTTCAGCTGCACCTTCATAATGCATTCATTATGCATTCATAGAACGTTCATAAGCAGCATGTAAGTACGCCTTAACATCGTAACATACCTTAGCAGTTTTAATATACATTAATAACAAACATTATAATTGTATAAAGTTTGTTATTAATGTACATTAATGCTGTTAGGGTATGTTAGGATGTTAAGGTGTACTTACTTGCTGCTTATGAACGTTCTATGAATGTATTATGAAGGTGCAGTTAATGTAAAGCGATACCTAATACAGTTTTAGCATTTCAAACAAGTGTATTTGTTTTTGGCTGAAAGTCGCACCCGTGTTACCTGGACGAAGCGACAATGTGCGTTCAGGCAAACTCGCTAACTCTTGAAAACCTTGTGCATGTTGACGTCAAGGTAGTCGTCAAGAAACTGATGCAGAAGGCCAGCGGCCCCGGTCGCTGTCAGCAGGACGAGAGCCCCCAGGGACAGGTAAAACCCCGGTAACCTGCAGGCAGAGGCACACACTGCAGTTTCAACAGTACTCATTCTCTGTAGCACTGCTCATCACTGTTCGGTGGTGGAGTGCATCATGGTTTTACCTGCTCTTCGTAGAGTTGACGTAACCGTTAAAATACATTTGGCGGGAAAAAATGAACAGCAGACCACCAACAGCTGCCAGTGCTGAAAAAGAAGCGGATGACAAAGCATTTGGTGAAGGTGAGGAGCATTTTTAATGAAGATCAAAAACGAGCGTTGGTGCGAGACTTTGGATGCTCTTTCCAAGGTCTTCATTGACCAGAATGTCCTCAGAAGAGTTAGCAGGACTTACCCTTCATGTACCTGGGATTTAGACGGGCTTACTGGGGCCATTTTTTTGTATGTAAATATTTTATCTTCTTTGCTGCTCTGCAAACGGCTTAGTTGATTAAAACTTAGAAGTAGATGTTTTCTCTGACAGTTTTCTTTGTTACATATACGTCTTTCACGCCTGCTTATTTTTTAACTGGTTTTAATGTTTTCCAGTGAGAAGGCTAGAATTAGGCTGTGCGGGGGGGGGGGGGGGGTCCTTCAGCGTTGTCAGTAGATATCGTCATCATTGTTTTATGGTCATTTATTTGCCAAAAAAGTATCGGGTCGTTACCAGCCCAAACGTGGTAAATGGGCAAGGCATCTCTGCTATTACATGCGCTTCTCAAGTGCGGCGTCTGTAAACGGCACTCAAACGGCTTTCCCCTTTATTTCATCTCCCACAGTCAGAATTACTTAGAACGTCACTGAAATACATTAAAAATGTTAAATTAACTTTGACCTCTTTTCTTTTTATTCGTATTGCTCCTGATCCCCTGAACTACAAGGTGCGAATGGGCCATTATCTACTGGGAGTTTCTGTAATATTTTCCCAATTTAGCTTGTTTGGTGGGTAAAACACGGTGATAGATTTTGACCACTGGACCATCACGATTACACAAACACCAACGTCAGCACATTCTGAGAGGTGGCTGCTTTGCTATACATATACTGTAAGAGGCATATTTATTTCACCTAGCAGGCATTATAAAAAGTTAATTTTGTTTAGAAACTGTGCTTAGTGTTCAGAACAAGATGTGTTACAAGTTTGCACGGTTACTTTTCTTTGTGGCTTGATATATATATTCCATATACAGCTCTGGAAAAAATGTATTACTTTTTAAGAATCTGCATTGTTAAATCCTGGTTTAATCTTGGTTCTGCCAGCAGAAGGTTACTTCCAGTCTCAAAGTTTCTAAGACAGCAGTACATAAGGATAAGGTAAAGCAGGAGACACTGGGAATGACCCAAAAGCAGCTGGTTAGAGGCCAGAAGCTTTCTAATGCCAGAGATGAATGTCAACTTATCCAGCAGTGCCTCATAAATAGATGGATGACCTCAAGTGACCTTCAAAACGAATGGGAAACATTAAGTGGTGTGAAGTGCACTACTGGGACAATTCATAATAGGCTCCTAGAGGCAGGACTGAAGTCCCATAAAACATGGAAGAAGCCCTTCATCAATGAGAAGCAGGGAAGAGCCAGGCTGGAGTTTGCAAAAAAAATGTGCATTTAACACAGATACGTAGCCATGACTTGAGAAATGAGTGAATCTGAAAATCTTGCTGTGGTCTTTTAATTTTTTTCCACAGCTGTATATGAATACCAGAGGTATGTAAGAATGTTTCCAGAAAGTTCCATGTATATATGGGTTCATATACAGTGTGACCTATGCAGTATTCGATGGTCCTGCTTCCTCAGGCCTTTGCAATAAGACCGTATAGTTGAGTGTTTTAAGGACTCGGTTGGTGATGGTACCTGGTCATTCTGTAAGCCGCACAGCATTGAAATAGTCTATGCCAGACGACGTAATGCGTTAAATAAGACTGTTGCTGTATTCTGGCTTGTCATTATGTTATATCGTTTCACTTTTGTCTCTCATTATCATTTCATTTCAAAACTACATGCTTAAAACATACATACCCTGCCTGTGTTTTAAGCCTTGCAATGGTTTGCACTTTAGGGTTGCACTGTAGGGTTACTTGTGATCCAAGCGGCTAATTAAAGATATAGGCTGGGATACGGTATACTTTGTCTTGTAATTTCAGTTAGTAGGCCTATATTTTTTCTGTGCTGCAGGTTTTAGTCATTAATTTTAAAGCTAAAAGCTTTTATTTTTAAAGCTATTTGCCATTTTCTTTACTCTGGTTGAGACTCTACCCTTGAAGCTGATATGTATAACCACTTAATATTTTGTATACTTCAAAATATCTTAGGTAGTTTGGGCCCAAAAATTCTCTCTAACCCAGGGCCCCCCCTCCTTAATCCGGCCCTGAATGTGCAGTATTTAAATTATAATCTGTCATTGTAGGGTCACCATATTTGGTGAGACGAAAAAGGGGAACGCTCTGTCGCTCACAAAATGTCTCAAATATAAAATGTTTAAGCGACATCACTCCCAGAAACTTCCCAGTAGCTGATGTCAGTCGTGAGCAGAGCGACACGTAGGGATGCGAATATCATTTAATTTTTTTAAGCAAACGCCATGTGGTGTTACTGAGTGGCTGCTGTATATTGAAAATCGGTGCCTTGGTCCTTCACTTGGTACTTCAGTGTAACATGCAACACTGGGTCATACGGGTTGCAGCGCTAAACCCGGACAAACCTCCGATTTTTGAAAAGCAGCCCGGACACCTGGACAGGGGCTCAAAAAGAGGCGTGTCCAGGGAAACGCGGACGTGTGGTGACCCTATGTCATTGGACTAATACAAGTGTCACCTAGGCAACTGCCACAATCATGAACTGCAGTACAACAGGAATGGGACTGTTAGGTTTGGGTTAGGTTTGGGAAACAAAGATATAAAAAGGATGTTAGATTCAGGTTAATTTTGATGCGATATCAGATAGTGGTATCAGTACTTCACTGCTTGCTCCATGCTGCGCAGTGCATTGGAAATATATAATGTATGCTCAAAAATAATTAATATGTAACACCACGACTTGTTAATGAGGAGAGGGTCCTTACAAGGGACGGAGAATTTTTTGGTTTGTGGTACAATGAATCGCTATTTGTGTCCAAGTCCTTTATATGTTTAAGGCTTGTCAGGTAGTTACCTTCATGGAAGAAGCTTCCAGAGATCCACAACACAACCAGGAAGAGGGGGTAGATCTCCACGCAGTCCTGTCTGGGGGAACATGTACGATCAGTCAGAGACAAATTAAACTAACCGCTTTATGGGTAGTTAACGTTTATCGGACACGTGGTAGAGGGATCGGCATTTATGACATGCAGTGCCAGGACCTATTGGTTAAATCAAGCAAAAGAAAATATTCGATAATTTTTAGTTAGTTCAGCAAAACACAACATATTTAGAGAAAAATCAAAAACATTTTCAGTGAAATATTCAGCACAAATAGGCCTGCTGCCAGGTGGGCAGGATTTCTTTTATAACAAAAAAAGTTTTTTTTTTATTTATAAATCGAGTGCACCTTTGGCGTAAACAGGAGGTTGTTAAAATGACTCATTTTCAGACAAACATCGAGAACTGATGATGTTTGGAGCGAGACCCACTTTCCCTGTCTGTATAGCGTTCGATTTCATTTCTTAATTAAGCGCCCCCGTTATGCCTGTAATGTTTTATTTTGCTGAGTAAAGGATCCAATAATCATATTCATTTGCCAGGAAATGAGAGGAAAGCTGGTAATCACCAGTACAGCTTATGTTTGGGTCTCATCAGTGATTAACAGCAAAGCGCACCGCTGAGTCTGGGAGACAACAGCCTATTTCCATAATTAAGAGCACGTATGTAAAAAGAGCAGCGCTTAATTCATCGCCCTAATGAATCATGCCCTCTCCGCTATTTTGCATGATGCCGGCCCTGGCTGTGATGAACCAAGAGGCATTAGTGACGACGTAATTATTCAGTCGTCTGTGACATGCCTTAGGTATTGAGGCGCCGATGGAGGATGCTTTTCTCATTTTCTTTAGACCGGAGCTGGGCTTGCATTTGCTTTATCCCGGGGGATGCGGGTGAATAAGGGGGTTTATCCGCTACAGATCGCCCTAAGTTAAATAACCTTTAATACATGCCTGCGTGATCGGACGCGCTCGATGTTAATGCACTCGGACTGTCTGCGCCGAGCTCAGCTCCCGCATTTTAATCACGGTAATAAATGAGCTGTCTCCTCCACACACACACACTGAACCGGCCCCACCGGCCCGGTTTTGCCTTTGCAATTTCAATATGCCCGGTACCGAAGGCGTGCAGCGATCCCATCCCGCAGATCGGCTGCCAGGCACCGCGGCCGCCCTCGGTTGCTACCGGCAGCGCTCGGCTCCTTCTCGAGTCCCCAACGCGCGTCTTTGTTATGGTGCCAAAGCAAAACCCATTTTCCTTAATGCACATTTTCAACAGTTTTAAATAAAACGCAAAACCGTCGTGTTTTCATACTCCATTGCATGGCCGCGCTGTTTTACTCAGTCATTTTTCACTGTAATGATCTCTCCTAATGTTTGCCCCTTTTCAGTTGATTTGCTCGCTGTAATTTTCTCAGTTTACGAAAGAATGGGCTGTGCATTACTGGCATCTACTCACTGTTCATGGTTCTCACATTCAGCGAGTAAATACCACATTTTCAACGGATAAATAAGCGATTTACAATAATGAGTAATGTTTCCCAACACCATCATTATTCCCTGAAGGATGAAAGGGTGCCGTCGTTGCTTAGCAACTGGAGATAAAGCAGGTCCGTGCCCAAGACCGCGAAACACTTGAACCTTAAGTTCTCCTGGAATAGGTTACATGCACAGAAGCCCTCAGCACTTGGCAAAAGCAGCCGATATAAACAAGTGACAAACTCCAGTCACAAGCCTCCTCCCGCCATGTGCTGCCTGCCTATCGCTGACATGACCCTCTGAAGATCAAACTGGAAATTATTCACTGTGCATTGGGGTAACATCAGCTTCGCAGAGTACAGCCTGCTCTCCTCTCCTCTCATTATGTTCTACATTTGGCCATCAAGTCTCTGTCTTGGGTATAAAAGGACCCGCTGTAGCGTTGCATCCCCACGGTTGCTGGTTTGAATTTTGGGCCGAGCTCCATCTTACTTACCTGCTCGAGCTGATTGGACATTTTCCGTGTCCTCGTGCAGCCCAAAAACTCAGGGGCGGATGTCTCTAAATTATCCTTTGTGTGTGAGCTAAGCTATAAATGTACGTGTGTGTGTTCTGTGACAGACTGTTCCTCGTCTAGGGTACGCACTGGGTACGCACTGCTTCGTATCTTAAGCCTCCACAATGGGCTCAGGGTTACTGCGGAGATTACTGAAACCAAATGGATTGTTTTCAACAAGCTCTGTATTACACCAAGCAAAGACAATACCTAGATAACCCTAACATATAATTGAAAGAGGACCAAAAAAACACCCTTTTTGTCATCCACAGTAAACTGAGACAAATTCCCACTTCCTGTTTACACCGATCAGCCATAAGGTTAAAACCACCTGCCTAATATTGTGTAGGTCCCCCTCGAGCCACCAGACAGCTCTTA